>VWZK01013986.1:399927-452232 GCA_013396935.1 Baryphthengus martii | reverse complement strand
GAGCGGCCTCCCCACCGCCGGTGTTACGCCCCCTACCTACCCGGGACTGGGGGAGCCCCGCGCAGGCTCCTCACCTGCCCAGCTCCGCGGCCCCGCTGCCCGGGCAACGCGGGAAGGAGGGGCCGGGCCGGAGTGGTGAGGGAGGGGCCGGCGGCCTGGGTGCTTAACCGGGGCTGGGAAGGGAGGAGGGTTTCTGCCATGGTGTTTAAAATGCGAGAGCATGGCCTGCTCTATAAAGACACTGATGCATCTCGAGAATAACGGAGTGCCGCTCCTGTACCGTCTAACATGGGCTGTAAGTACTTGATAATAAGATTATTCGCTTTAGAAAACCTTCATAGGCTCTTGCTCCAAAGAAAGGGAGGTGCTGTGTGCTTGAAACAGGCCAAACAGCTACTGAAACAAACATAGTCTTATTTGAAGCCAGACAGTCTTAATTCACATTATGTCCCCCCTGATGAACATGTAAGGCCATGCAGGACAAAGTCATGGTCTCTGGAAAACAAAATGCGTACATTTTAACAACAGTTTAATCTTTCCTAACACATGAATCCTCTGCATAGGCTACAGGCCAAGTATTGAACTCCAAAATACTTTGCCAATTCCTGCAGCTACGTGGTATGTCAGAAGTTTGCCATTTTCATGACATACCTGTTCTTTAAATGGGTAGATGCTTTAAAACAATTAAGAACACTTCAACAAAAGATAGCTGTAGCAAACATTATCCTGCAAAGATTAACAGAATAGAATTTAACTTATATATCACAATGCAGGTTTTCAAAGGTGTCTAGAGATAACAAGTAAACACCCAAAGTTTCATATTCTCTCTCATGCACAGTCCTTGGACACACGTGGAACTATTGTAAAAATGCTCGAGAAGTAAATGTCATAATCTTGATTCTTCCAACTATTGGTCTAACACAGCAAAATCACGCATAGCTTTATGCATAGCCAGACCATATTACAAGAAATAGCAGCATGTAGGTGGAAAGCTTTTCTGTATTTCATGAAAACTCTGTGTGTTCTTAAAATACTTTATTTTATATGAAATGCGAGCTGGTGGAAAAAGCAAAAGGCTAAAAGTTTTTCATATAAGAGTGAAAACTAAGTCAAAAACAGTAGACGAGGTAATCGCATGCTGCTCTGGAATGCGCTTAAAAGCATGTTCATCTCTAAAGGTGTAACTAAATTAATCTTTGTATAAATGCTTACATTTAACAAAATTTAACAAGACACACTGCATCAAGCATTCAAAAACCCTCTGAGGGATACAAAAGCAGTGTATCTGCTTGCCCTTTGCAGAAAGAGGAGCATGGGCACTGATCTCCAATCTCCTTTGACCCCAGGTAGCCAGAGATCATCCTGTATTTAACTACAGGAGGGAGCATGGGATGGGACAGAATAGGGTGGAGGGGACAGGGTGACAAAAACCTGCAGCTACATGAGTTATGATCACCCTTCCTACACAGCCTCCTGATACAAAAGCAGAATCAGACTAGTTGCTCCTGTGTTAACAGCACACAAAATATGCGCATAATTACTTACCTTGTTTTAAGTCTGGCATATTGGGATATTATTGAGTCCTTTTCAAGAACTCATTTATATTTCAGTGAACTAGTAGTTTCAGCTGAAGTAGAAAGCTTTTCACATGTAATTGCACTAAAACATCTGCTTAAAGATTACTGTAGTTCACGGATATAAAAAGACGACTTTTAAAGACAGCATAACAAATAATAAAAAAAGTTGAATAACCTCTGAGATAGTTGGTGAGTAAAATTAAGATCAAGAGGTAGGTGAGGGAGGGAGGGAGGTGTCAGCTTCAGTTTTGAGGGTTGGGAGTGTGGCAATTGCTAATTATACGCCAGTTAACACAAGGGTGCATTAGGAAATTTAGTATTACATAGGTGAGTAATGTGGTTGTCAGGTGAACAAACCACTTTCCAATGAGAAAGAGATCACAGAAAGGCACGGTAAGAGGGACATTGATAGACCATGTTGAGAACCTTGGCCCAGTTTTAAAATTGTTTAGGCCTTACTACCTCATGTTAAGAAAAAGCTGATCAAACTATGAAAACACAAGCAGTAAGTACACAAGTGTAGCTTCAATGAAAGAAGTAACTGAGATTCTTCCTAGACACAGAGTACTCCCCCCTCCCAGCCCCTGCACTTTACCGATTACTCTGTTACATGAAGAGCATTTAAAAATATATCAATGGACACAATTGTTGCTTTATAGCAGCATTGCCTTGTTTCAGCTTCAAAATTCTGCTGCTGCTTCCTCCTTCCATGACTCCCGGTCACAGCTAGCTAAAATATTCCACGGATACTCCATTCTAATGCAGCAGTATTTTTAGATCCAGCACGTTTTGCTGACATACGCTTCACCAGGCCGTTTAAGCCGTTGGCACCTGTTGAACAAAGCACAACAATGCAGATCTTCACTGTTTAGGTTCCAACACGTAAATTCTATTCTATATAAATAATGAGTTTTGCAGTGCTTCTTACTTTTGTAAGGAACAAGGAAGTCTGTTCTCTCTAGGTAAAATGAGTGTCATTTTCCAGGAACAGAAATACTCCTCCATTTAGCATGTCAGACAAGTAAGGTTCAGTGCACCCTACCCCACAACCTGATGTCAAGATAACTCCAAGCATGTTTGATTTCTCCTTATGCAGGTGGGGAAAAAAAAAAGGCAGCAGCACCTACACAGTTTTGGCATTGGCCACCACTCAACAAGAGAGAACAGCACGTAAACACAGAAGCAGTGAAACTGATGTGCAGAGTTGGGAATTAATGTTGCCATTGCTCTATCCCTCAGTATTATACTGAATTCAAAACATTGTTTATTTCAGAACAGTATCTGACCTTTGCAAATACCATCTTCTAAAAATTGCCATTATTAGGTTGGATTTTGGCACATTGTTTTTCAATTTATGGTGACTTCCAAACAAAACCAGACGCACAGCTTTTTTTGAGTAATGACAGGCTTAATAAAATGGCTGTTACCTGCAATTCTTTAGTTCCAGTTAATCTAACTAACTGAATATACTGCAGCAAGAGAGCTGTAACTTACCATTAGGCTCTGTAAAAGTTGTTTTCTTATCTGTTTCAGAAGACAGGTTCCTTTTTTTTTTTTCTTGCATCCTGAACTTTATTATACTACCAAGGTTCCGTTCTCCGTTTACTGTTTACCTATAATTCTGTATTTCTGCCAAGAACCCCACTCATTGCTCAGGCTACACAGTGCCCACTCACAAGGCAAGCAGAACAAGAACATTGACCCTGCCACAAAGAATTTCCAATCCAGATACAAAGGGATGGACAAGGCAGTGGAGTACGGGGAAACAAACTGACACCGATCAGCACGCCAGGCAGCAGAATCCACAAACCAGCCATGCCGGCTTTGTAAGGTAAAGGGCTTTTTACAGAGTTCTCTGAAGAATAGTGGGGCTGCTGTGCAGATTTTTAAGATCTTTGCTCAATCTTAGGGGAAAGCAAGGAAAGAATTAATGCACTCTGCTGAAAAGTGATGTGAATATGCTAGTTGGTGTTGGAGCTGGCATCTTACTGAGGAAGTTAAAAGTTAAAGAGGGCCCTCACAAACAAAAGCAAGTAACTTAGGCTTTAGCCAGTGGAGAAAGGTGAACCTGAGAAAGGATGCAGTTTTAACTATTTTTAATCAATATAAAATAATCTGTATTGAACCAGCCAAAGCCATGCTGCAGTTAGCTTCTTTCAGTATGCAAATATAGCTACATATGACTGTCCCTGGATGCAAGCCTGTAGAACTACTTATCTACTACTAACACCATAAGATTCTCAACATCACAACGGGGATGCAATTAAGCCAGTAGGCATCTCCATCACCTCCATTCCAGACCCAAAGTCAGCACAGATTGTTGTGAAAGCACACACACAGAGAATTTTTCTCACTTGAAGAGTAACAGAAGACCAGTGCACGCTGCATTACTCTGGCAGAGGTGGGAGCCACAAGCACAGAGCTCATCAGCTGTCTCAGAAATGACTGATTAACTTACTTGCTACCAAGTTTCTGTGCCAGAGAACAGACAGCACCGGAAGGCAAATAGTTAAAATTTAAAACAATTTAAAAAAAAGGGTAGTATTTAAAAGTATTTAATTCATGTTCTATAGAACGCCTGTCTTCTTTCCCACAACACATATAAAAAATGAGGGTAAGGAGATGAAACTTTTTGAAAGTTCCAAATGGACAGTTTCAGAAGCAAACTCCTCCTTGGCTCTGTAAAGCAGTACAAAAGCAAGCACAGCAGTTTGATTTGAAACCACTTCTCCATAGCAAAGAGCTATGGAATTCAGATAATGTTAAGCTACACTAAAATAGCTCCAGTTCACAATACATGACTGGCTCAATTCACCTTTTTCTGTCACAAGAGCAATAAGAAACAGCACAAAGGCTTTTTCTTAATAAATTTTAATGTTAAGACCAGTTTCTCTGGATAAAAACACAAAGTTACAAGAACCACACTACTGCAAATTCTGCATGACGCACAGTAGTGCTAGCAATATTTGAGTGGCAAGACCATTTTGGAACTGATTACGAAAGAGATGTCAAAGACAGAATCTTGGCATAAGAGTATGTTACCAGTGAATTTAATATTGTGAAAGTATCTGTCCCACAATGTACACCACTGTAAATAGTCAAATGCAATATTTATGCACATCAAAAATATATGGGGCGAATGCTCAATTTAACATTTAGTCAGCAACAGTGAATGAGAGAGAAATATTTTAGTTATTTTTCTATGATTTCATTTCACTCAGAATTTCCTAATAAATCACTCCAAAGGGTACTACAAACCACTATCCTGTGGTTCAAAACCATCAGGATAAGAGTAATTCTGTAAAATAGTAGTTTCTGACCTTCTGACAGCGACAGCTCCGTCCCCTTGCCACTAGATTCAGATGCATTTGGCTTGTGCTCACTGCCTTAGAACGTGAGTCCAGACACCAAACAAAGAACATCACAGCCTGGACCACACTAGCTGAAAACACATCAGATCAGAGATGCAACACCAATAAAAGGAGATGACACTCTCAAAGCACCTGCCAGATTCTCAAGTATTAATTATATACACATCTGGTTAAGTACAAAATACTGAAGGGCAGTGTACCGAGTAGCAAGTTAAATGTTCTGTCCATTTTCTGATTACTGCAACGGATACTCACATTTCCCCAATTTAATCTAGGAAAGATATCGCAATCTAAGCATGTGATTTGATGCTACTTACAGCTTTGCGATACTGTTACGTATTTTCTTTAAAGTATCTACATTTAAAAAACCCCCAACAAAACAAATATTACTGCAAAAGAACTCTATCTACAGAGAGAAATAACACAGGCTTGATTTGGTGGCTCTTGTCTGACTGTGTCCTTGCAAAGAAATCTAACTTTTCCTTGCCTGTTTAATAGCATATGTATTTCCCTGCCCCACAGGTAACAAATGGTATGTGATAAATCACTTCCTCAATATTATTCCCATAAAAATTTATAATGACCAATTTTTGCTGTTGTTGAGGGTTTGGTTTTTTTTAGCAATTGTGCAATATAAAAGTCATACTACAATTTGCAACTTTGGTAACTTACAGAAGAAAAGATCTCAATCTCTTGAATTAAGGACCAAGACAGAATATTTCTTACACGGTGCTCAAACACATAGATAAGATTCATCCCTCCTCTTGAGGTCTCGAAAAATTCTATTATGGATAAAAAATAGGCTACAATTTAAATCGTGAGCCTATCTAATTTTCCTTGGTACCTTTAAACGCTTCCATCACCTAGCCCTAGTACATTTTTTACTTACTCTTAATTCAGTAAACCCTGATTCCCAAAGCCACACCTCACCCCCTCAAACAGAAAAACCCAGCTGATCCTTAACAAGTACATCCGAATTCTCAGAAGAGCAAATATTTTCTTGATTTAACAGCAACTGTACAATATTACAAACTCAGACACATGAAAAACAATCAGGCAATAGAAAAATGTACAACAGCTTTGGTGTTATACAAAATAATAAAAAAGACTTGACAGCAAGATACATACATAGCTCATTATGTTCTCACCACAGCCACTTCATTGCTGACTGTATGACAAGTTTTTTACTTTTGATATTCTCTGTGTGGCCCTTCCACTCATGAAAAAATCATACTATATTACTACATTAAGAACGGTTATGAACACCAGAAAGTAAGCTCCAAATTTTATAAAAACATCTTGCCTCTTCACACTATTGCTTTGTGGCACATTGTCAACAGAACAGCAGTCCAAAATAAAGTGACAACTAGATTTAATAAATTAATATACTTTTTGAAGATTTACAATGCACATTCTTTTTAATCCAAGGTTTTAGGGCATCAGGATTCTTCTATTTACACATATACAGGTCTCAGACAGCATTGAGAGCATCAGAAAACGCAGGTAAGGAACACAGCCTTAACTGCTATCTGGATGCTACTAACAGAAGCCAAAACACTGCTGAGAGTATTATTGGGAGAGATATCCAAAGACTGATAGAAGAGTCTATGAAAAAAAGGACATGTAAAGGCAAAGGGAAGGTCAAGGTGTTTAATATGACCATCTATTCTTGCGAAGACTGAGGTGGAGCTGTTGATGTGCCTTGTTTACCAGACTTTCGTTCATAATTCACAAGCCGTTGCCCAACAAGGTACCTGGGATTACAGAGAAACAGTGAGAAATTAACAGAAGTTAATACAATTCTGTAACGCGAGTCCACTCTATCTCCTTTGCTGCAGGATTTATTTTTCTCATTTCGGTGGAAGTTATTTTACAAGCAATCCCTCCTCTCTTAATAGTCTTCAACCATCCTCATCTCTTTTCTGCAAATGCAGGCATTTCATAATGAAATACAGGCATTACAGGTTTGTGTTTACAGCCTTAACTTGGGTAGTCATACAATTCGGACATCGAGAAGCAGAATGAAAATATGAAACATAAAAGAGTGTGTTTGCATTATTTATATATCCAGCACCTTTGGTGGATGATACCTTTAAGAGCATCTTCACAGTGTCTGTTTGAGCCACTGCCTCTTGAACATCTGAACAACGCAAGATATAAAACAAAATGAAAGTGCTAATGAGGTTCTAAACTCAAAAAATATTCTGCTGCAACACAGAACATGCACTGGGTAAGAGAGGCTCAGCTCACACATTCAGTGCAAAACACCCCGGTTGAGAAAAGCAAATATTGTAAAGGAAGAACATTTACTGCAGCTCAATCTTTCTTAAAGGGAAAGAAAATATCCTAATACTACTCTGTATCAGGCCCTAAGGGAAGAGAGACTCCTTTATTTAAATTGTTTATTTAAATCTCACCATTTTGTCAGCTTAGCAGTTTCCTTACCTTTCACATTATTCCTTATTTCCTCTGTATCACTGTTTCACACTCCTGCTTTCTGTCATCTAAATTCCTGTCCATGCTTCCTATCTGTATGCTGGTTCTACATGTATAAGAGTCATATACATGTATGAATTATTCCCCTGAAACCTGCCATTTCCTTTAGAAGCTTTTTCACCACTGCTCCTTTTCTCATGGTACTATAACCAACCAACCATCACATATTTTTGCATGTTTTAGAATGTCACAAAAACTTGTATATACTTTTGAAATTTGTTACACGAAGATTTCCTGAAGCATATTTAAAGGCTAGAATGACTATGTTCACTTACTTCCTGAAATTAGATCATTAACTGAAGTTATACATACTTATCTACAAGGATGGTCGTGACATTTAATAAGTTCGTTTAGTATCAAAGCAATTTTCACAGCTTTGTATACTGTTTACATGCCTTATTTACACAAGAAAGCAACTTGTAACATTAATGCAAGTTGAAACTCAGGATGCATTCTGCCTGAAAGATAATAAACATTTAGCTCCAAAATAATCTGTAAATATAGATACCAGCTATACGTACTACAGTAGGCCAAATACTACAGAACATGTTAAGAAGTCAGGGGAAGAATAACATTTAAAACAGCTGATGAAGTAAAAGGTGCAAAAATATAAATTGATCTGCTGAGAGTTTAATTTTAGTTACAACTCTTACTATTTCCAAGTACTATTACTTTCACATTTACACCAGACACTTAATGTATCAGTCACTTCCTAACATTTACGATTCACAGAAGTTTATTTTAGGTTTGACTCCTTTTGTAGTCAGTGGAAAGCAAGACTGCTCTAAGGTAATTCAGGACATGAACACAACAAACTAATTTATTCCTTTTGTATTGAAAAGAAGTCTTGGAAGACTACTTGCTGGGGTCCAAAATGTATTTTCTAAATAACCAACACTTAAGGTAACTATGGTAACACACAACAAAAGCTTAGAAACTAAGCAGGTTAACCAGAAAAATCACTGGGAAAATTAGTATTTTATCAGACATCTGAGTAATACAGAGTAATAATTAATGAAAACACCAGAAAACAGTACAAAATTTGGCAAGAGCAAACTATCAGATCAACTGAATGCTCTTTAAATTGGACTAACAAGTAGAAAGAATAAGAAAAACAGAAAAGGTTGGAGAAATGGTTTTATAAGCAGCAGATTGAGACACGATTTTACTTTGATATATGTCATCATTAGTACATACACCGGTTCTTCAAGACTACAGAGGGGAAGACAAAGAAGCAATCATCTTCATTTGTCGTAAAACACATTCAAGTCAGACACAGGGGAGACTTTTCCATTTATAAAGAGTCCAGTGCTGTGCTTGTTCAGCTGAACCAGAGATAAAACATTTGCCAAGAACAGTTTAGGTCTGCCTCAGGGGGTAATTTGTGTAGAAAGCTTCTGAAAATCCCTTTCAGCCCTAAGTATCTACAACACCTGAATTCAACCTGAAGTTGTTACCACAATTGAAAGTAGAAAAATTAAAAAAGCCACACCATATACTCACTTGTCATTTTTTATATGTTCATAAAGGCGCTTGAACTGGCGGACTTGGAAGGAGAGAATTCCCATCAAAACCACCACCATAAGCAGAAAAGGATAAATCCGTCGCTGAACTAGGTTTTGCATTTCGGCAGTAACTCCTACAAAACAAGACACAGTTGCCATGTAATCTAACATTCCTGAACTAACTCCAACTTTTCTGCTTCTGTACTTTTTGTTATACTGTAACTTCAGTAGGCCTGTGAAATAAATATAACATCCATTATCTTAGAGATCCAACGTGACAGGTGCCGTTCTTTTTCATTTGAAGCACTGAAGCTCAAAGTCTTCCATTAACACTGCAAAAACCCACAGTAAAAAAATTTGGCTTATCTTGCTTATTGACTTCTGTATACCTCAAATCAGAGAAGTTCACACTATAAAAGTCTGCACTCAAGTGAGAAGCTGAAGAATAAAATGGGACTTCTGGAACATGTTAACATCAAAGCTAACTAGCAAGAGACAACTGTTGATGAAAAAGCACATTCACCCTGCTTCTAATAGTTACTTCCCTCAGCTATGACTGGATAGGAAAGTCTGAAAAAGTGAACTATATTTACAATTAACATTTCATTTTAATTCTGAATGAAAACCTTAAAACAAAACCAGTATTTTCAGCTGTTCTAAGCTTCATCAAGTCATAAAAGATGTCCTCAGCTCAGTACAGCTTCTAAAGAGAGACTAAAATTAAAGGCTGATTGTCCAAAGAAGAAATTAAACATCCCTTCCCAAAACTAGCTAGATACCTACATTTCTGCTGTTAGATATTATGCAGTTCCATACACGTATCTTTATAAAAATTGATGATTAGTAGTTTATTCTGACTGGCTTTTTAATAATGTACTGCATTTCTCAAGAAACCCCAAACTTTTCAGATGACACAGCAATCCGTAAGCACTTACATTTGCTGGCAGAAGTGGGTTTTTTGTTGTTTTTTTTTTTAATAAGTAAGCTCGAAGTTTTATTTCCACAGACATACTTACATTGCTCTAAACTGTCCGGTGTTCTGAATGTATACATACCTAATAAAGGTACGACCCCAGAAGCTATGATGTACGGTACACACAGGGAAAGCAACAGAACTGAGATTACGGGTGCTGCCAGTTTACGGATTATGAAGTGTAAATCAATGTTGCGAATCCCATTTGCATATACCTAAGGAGAACAAGGCAGAAGTAGAATGGATCAATCGAGAAAGACGCACTTTGCACTTGCAGCAATAATTACAAAGTTTTACACAATTCTCCTTATGAGAGGAAACAGGTGTTCCCAACTTGAAGAAAACCATGATGATCATCATCAAAAATCTACATCCTGAGGGTTCCAGGAAGTAATTTAAATAGCACCCAGGAGAGCAACTTAATCTGGAACAGTGTCGTGATCTGGCTGCAGATGCAAGAGACCAGCTTGATCACTGAACAGAGCTGTGGATGGGGGTTATGTGGGTGACCTGGGATTGCTTTGTGCCATTAACTTGCTGAAGGAGGATCCTGTGTATGCTAACAGAGTAAACCTAATAAATTTGGTTAACACAGGTGAAAAACAGAATCTTATTTTGTACTTTCTTGGGCAGACCAGAGCCTGTGCCTGAAGACAGGCCTTCCACAATTCTTGAGTTTCTGCAGCTACTACGAAGAGTCAAAGTCTCAAGATGACTAATCATAGGAAAAAAGATTATTTTCAACAGCTACCACATACAGCTGGATGACGGCCTCTGTCCCACAGCCTGGATGTAGCCATTGCTAAGGACAACTCAGGAGAGCGTGGGCATAACATACAAGCCCAGCGAGAACATTTAAAACGGCGAAGAGCCAAGGCAGGCAATCAAAAAGTACTCATAGAACTAAGACTACATTTCTCCAGTGTGACACCTAAAGTGATTAGTAAATGGTTTAACAACTGGGCTATGTGCTAGACTTCATCAAGAGAAGCACCTTTTGTACAGAGGTCAGGACATGCATCATAACCATTACAGAAAGTGCAGGGCTGAAAAGTTACTTTCTGACAAACAGTTGAGGTACTTCATTGAGATGACAAGCATAGAACTTAAAGGTTATAATCAAGAAAAAAACACTTCTGTCAAAGAAAGCAACAGGCCATGTGACTTGGAACCATTCACAAAAACTGTTGTGTCTTTAATAATCAAAGAGGAATGGAAATGGTGTCTTTCATATGTACTCATCTATGAATGAAGTCAGCTCTACAGTTCTGGAGAAGGCAGAAGTTCTCTGTTCTTGAGTGGACTTAAATAACGTCCAGTATTTCAACACAAGTGAATTTATCTGAAGAAATAATGATGTTCCTCACTTTAATACAAACCTGATAAAATTGCATATATGTATATGCAGCATTTTCTTGATTTTCAGAGGGGTGTTTCTGGTTTTGTTTTTTTTTTTTTTATTGTTAAGTATACCTTAGTGGATTAGGGTATACAATTTAAAAGGATTGTACATGACTAGTTGAGCTGTACTTAGTTGCTCAAATTACTCCAGTACTACAACGGTAACTATGTTTTCTGACTCACACATTCAAAAAATATTCAAAATATATTATAGAGATTGTCCATGTGAACTATTTTTTCCTACCTGTTCAATAACAGTTTTCAGCCACCACTGGGGACCCATCAGTGTTATGGCAGCAATTATTTTGGCATGCAGAACTCCAAGAGCCCAGTCCTAATTTTGTAAAAATGGACCATTAGCATTAACATTTTAAAATAGTTTGACAACCAAAAGCTTTTAGAGTAACTTGTTACTATTACTTATAAGTGAAAAGAGAATTACTTTTCTATTTATACGGGGCATTGTTTAAAAGAGGTGACATCTTCTGTAAATTCCTAAGAAAAAGAGGATGCTCTCAAGCTTAACTGACATTTGCAAAATACTCAGCTACCTGGAAGCAGGAAAATCAGCTGCTACTATTAAACTAAAGGCAAACATAAAATAAAAGTATTACACTTACTTAAAGCAAGAGATTAACATTCTGGTACAAACTAATAAACACTGGTAACGTTTATCTAGAAATAAGTTATTTTGACTTGTTTAAAGAAGAGAAACAAGACACAAAGATATGTCAGGAAACAAGGGTTTTTTTTCCTTATTTTAAATTTTAACTGTTCATAAAACCCTACCTTATGTGAGAAAAGCTAAACAAAGCAAGGCAATACTCTTCACAAAAGAATGTGATACTATTCAAATAAAATTTTTTTGCTTTAATATCTATCATGATTATTATAGTGTGGAATTAAAAGGACACAATGTAACTACAGGTTTCTAGTAAACACTGCACATCACGAGTCAACCCTTTCTGGATTATGGGTATTTGTAAAGTGATTCTTCAATAACACCCACCAAAAACAGAAGGGAAAGTACTAGTTGACAACGCAGAATAAACAGCTACAGAACTGGTAAGACTTAAGACATCACAGGTTAATTAACTTTCTTAAACTGCTGAGGAAATATATTTTCTTTAACCATTTGTTTTAAAAGACAGGTTTTGTTAACGTTCATTATCCCAGATATGTTCAAAAATTGTTACAGGAAAAGTCAGTGTTAAAGTTGCTTCTTGTTTGCTCAAGGACGTAGCCTTTGTATAACTGTAGTCTCTTTTGTGAAAAATTAAATTATTCTCAAAAAGCTCCTTGTCAAGTCTCAAATCCCTCGATTTGATATTTTGATGAAGTTCTGCCACACAAAAATAAAATCTTTCAGTTTATTAAATTTCAAACTTTTAAAGAACTAATACACAAAAAGTAAGAATTTTTAGAATTACAATTCTTTCTAAAACTGTTTAGAAACCATGATCATCTAGGACTGCCATCATACAATGTCTTGTCTTATTAGTCATTTACTTAAACAGACACCTCCAAAATATACTTATAAAATAATGGAATCATTAAATTAGCAGTCAAGTTCTTCTATGTATTATGGCTTTCAAGCATTTGGATACTGAAAATAAATGAAAGCTTTTTGGGGACAGCTTAGAAAAATCCCTAACCGCTTACTTATTATTTAGTAATATGCATTCTAGATCTTTTGAGTTATGGTTCCCTCGATTAGGGCTTCTGGAGGTACAACTTCTTTCACAATTCAGCATAGGTGATGCAAGCATTTGACACTCAATCCACTGTACCTTCATTTTTTCCACCAACTTGCAGGGAAAAAGTTTGCACTCCCTTAACTCACGAAACTTGACTGAAGAAAACCGAGACACTGTTACCTCAAAATCCTGTATTAATGATTTGACATCTCAACCTAAAACCAGAATGATCTTAAAGTGTATCAAAATTCTATTCATAGAGTGTATCACAACTGAATTAAAACCTTATATGGAAAAAAAAAAAAAAAGATTCAGCTGAACCTCTTGCTGCATAACTGTAGGCAGAAAGCTTTCCAGAAAGGCCAGACAGAATATGTACGTCTGTGCATACGTACATACAGCTATGCTAACTTCTATACATAATTTTACAAATATGTTACTGAAAAGAAAGCATCTGTGTGATCATTGAAATGCAAAGATCCTCTGACATCACCCCACAGAATTCAGCTTTTCATACCTAAAATTCCTAAGCATATCCTTTTGGTTTAAATAATCCCCTCATCCAGACTGGCTGTCTTTTCTCTGCTATGTAGAAACATCCTTAAGGAAAATGCTCTGAAGCACCAAATCAACATGAAACAAGAACTCCTATGCTCCTCATTTCTAAGTAAAGAAATATAAGTGTAAACAACTGACCTGCCAAGGATAGAAGAGAGGTGTTTGATCCAAAGGAACTCTCAAAGGTGCGACGATGACCAGTTCAAACAGAAGACCAAGCAAAAGTGGAACCACTCCAGCTAGCAGTATAGCCACTATTAATGTCTTCATTATCTATAAAAAAAACAACCAAACAAACAACAAAACCAAGGCAATGTGTTTATCAGAGGATTCTTTTTATTCAAACACCAAAATATAACTTAAACTGCACAAACAGATAAAACTGGAGGAAGAAAACCAAGACACACACACACACACCGACCTTTAATTTATATGTATATATATACACACCCCTGGAAAATAACTGTTACTACATACATAGTTTTGTAATGCAGGTTTTCAAGATTGAGTCCTGTTCCATGCCCCTTCCAGAAAAAGGCATGACTGTGCCTCCTACTGGTGTCCGTATAGTTTTAAACCAAAAAAATAATCTGACTCTTATCAGTAGGAAACACTATAAAATGGCACTTCATTATACTGAGTATTTTTCTATGCTGGAAAATTAAGAGAAGAATTTTCCAAAACTACCAACTTTTCTGCACTGAAACTCAAATCTTAAATATTCACTCGTTATGGAGTATTTCTGACTTAAAAAAGAAAGGCTCAGAATACCACGCTTGAATCTTTCTTAATTGAGAATTCCCTTCATTTATATGCATCATTCAAAAATCTGATACATAACTGCAACATATTCATTTTTAAAGGCACAGAGAAGAAAACACACAATTCTATAGAAGCATATATATCCAAACTTATTTATACCAATTGTTCAATGTAGTGCTAAATGGCTTCCAAAAATACAGTTAGCCTACGCAACAGGAATGTATGCTGCAAAAGATTCAAAATGGCTTGAATAGGAAAATGTAGCATACGTTACAGAAGAGTTTTGACAGCTACTTATTCAACAATTCTGCAAAGATATTTCTTGAGACTCACCATAAGAGACCATTCTTTGACCTTCTGAAAAATCACCCTGCGACCCTGCGGCATCCAGGCGACCAGCACCGTCACTGCTCGGATGGTCAGCCAACAGACGTAAAGACCACAAGCAGCTGTGTACAGCTCATGGATTTTGGCAGCCCCCGTCCAAAATGACATTAACCATCGGCCAGCAAATACTGAAAACACAAACACTGTTAAATAGAGTAATGCTTTTTGATGTATTAAGAAAGGACGCCTATTCAAAGACAGACTCATCCAATTTACTGTTAAATAGCAATGCACTACTAGTATTCAGCATAAGCCAGGATTTCTGTACTATACCCACCAGGCATGAGTGTGGGAAGCACTAGTTACAGAGATGTTGCCAAATACATATGTAGAACTAGTTTTTCCCCTGAAATTTCATTACACCAGTAACGTGATTTGAACTACAGCAAAATCAAGCACTATTCAGAGCCTACACATTAACCTTCAGAACTGCAAGTGGATTAGTGCATAAGCTTGGAACTTAAATCTTATGAGCAAATATTTGAGTTATTTCACTGCCTCATGTAGTATTTTAAGATTTACTGATGGAGCTTCTGAAGCTCTCAGACAAAACCAGACTAATTTGCTATACTTCATTTTCTTAATAGACTCTACTCACTAGTATATATTGTGTATGGTGGGATTATTTTACATACTACTATTAAGAGCATCACAAAATTCCTAACTCTGACTGTAACACATTATTGACTTTAGGATCGTTAATATAAGGAGTTCAAAACGACACGGTTATAAAATTCAAGTGAGTTTAAATGTCTTAATTTATTCTTAATTATTTAAAAAACCCTACAAAGTGCTTTTGATTAGGTTAAAGTACTTATTCATGGCAAGTGCTATGTGGATTACTTCAAAGTCTCCTAGTGACCTGTCATGATGACACCTTCAGAATATTTAATTAAAGAAGATACTGTATAAGACCTGGCAGCGACCTACACATTTTCCTTCTCTAAATGGTTAAGCAGGTGCAAGAGTTTAACTGGAGCCTTGCTTTTAAAAAGAAATGTATTCTACATCAAAACAAAGGAAATGACAATCTATGGCATTTAAATACAACTATTATCTCTATCATTTAGATTATTACAATTTCATGATGTACCATTCAAAATGAAACTATTTTCCATGTTTTCTCCTTTTAACTAGTTCTCCTTCAAACTACCTGCCCCTGTTGAGCATGGCAACGTAGTAAGTAGTTTTTAATCACAGTTTGAGAATAATAGACTCACCTGGTAAGGTAAGGCAGATAAGACTAGCAATCAGTAATGTTATGCACATAAAAACAATCAAAAGAAATATCTGAAAAAGGAAAAAAAAGAGAAGTTATTTATAAGAAAGTTACTTAACCAAAGCCAAAAAAAAACACCACATAAAAAGATGTATCATCCTAGAAACATAGCTAAACTAACATGTACAAATACCAACTGATGTTCCACTGTATAAATGCATCAGCAGTAAGAAACCAGTACACAGTACATGCAGAACACCTACAGTGTTGTCTATTTATGAGTTCACATCAGTTGGCACAACAGTAAAAATTAACATTTAAATCCAGATTGACTGAAGTTCTTTGTTAATTTACATTATAAAAACGATCTCAAATTCCTGCTGTGAGAAGCACAACAACTGTCAATTAACCCTGAAAGGTTTCTAGCTCTGTATAACCAGATAAGACAGTGGTTTTATAACATGGAAAACCTTGCTGAGAAAGTTCTTGCAGGTGCCCTCAGCTTTTAAGTGCCACACAGAGCTGCTTCTTGGATCAGAGAACGTACAAGAGGAAGAGCAACTCTTGACTTGGACCTAAACAATGCACAGGCAACCAGTTGCTCGTATCCCAGAAGAAACAGCGACCGCAATATACTCAGACTCAAAGATCTTGCAAGGACAGCCCTCCTCGCTCCAAAATTCACCAAAATAATATTCTTTTAAAAAAGAAACTAGCTAAAATGAGGACATGTATTAAAAGAATGTTGCAAATAGTAAAAAGAAAAAATGCTCAGAGGAGATGCATTTAGACATACTGAAGTGAACGTCTGGCACAAACTCAAAAGTACTAATCATAAGACTATGAAGAAAAAAAAAGTCTTCCCAAGGCCACCACAGTAAACAGGAAAATAATACTGGCTTCTAGAAGGTACTTCCAGAAGTTGGAAATAAATCCAGAGGGGGACAAAAAAACCACAAAAAACAAAAAAACAAACAAACCACAAAACAAAACATAAATACTCAGGTTCACTTTTTTTGTGTGGTAAGTGAAATTCACAACTACAGCAGGACAAGTCAAAAGGGATTTTTAGACATAACATAGTGAGTCTATGAAAAGTAATGATAAATTCATTTTTATAGATTTTCTTTTTAAAGGATCAACAACAAAGTAATAAAATCTAAAAATCCTCAGAAGAATGCTTGCCAGAGAGCTTGCAGACTCTGCTGACAACTGTGATTACACAAACAAGGCTAAAGGAAGACAACACAGTAGCAGGAAAATCAACGAATTCTACACATCAGTATTTGTTCTGGGGAGGACTCAGGAGGTCCCCATGAAAGAACCTTTGCTTAAAGGAGGAATGAGTTAGAATTATCATCTAGACTGTCTGATAAAAATGATTATAGGCTTTTATGTAGAATAATTTTTAAAAAATCTGATTTTTTATTTTGTTTGAAATTAACAGTATGTATGTCATTAAATTTAAAAAAATAATTGTGATTTTATGTGTTTATTTGTAAGCAAAATAACATAAAGGATCAGTTCTTATTGCTTAAACAGACTAGACAAAAGTAAGACAGACCAGAAAAACCGGTCTTTGACAGGTGAGTATGAAACTGCTTAGTTATTAGCACCAGTTTGAGGTCAGCACCCCAAACTACCGAGAGCTTACACTTTGTAATGGTTTGACAGGGAGACATTTCAGCACACGTTCTTATCCAGACTTAGCCACGAAAAGAAAATAACCCAATCAGTGGTAGTTCTAGAAAGCATTTAATGAGATCTTAGGTTACCACACTCCTTCCTTGAAAGCAGCTTTTCAACATTACAGTTGCTCTACATTGCCAGGTCACAGAGAGAATCGACCTGTAATTAACTCTTTAGCAGCCAAATCGGGAAATTAATTAACCCGTCATATCAGCAAAGCAGCAGTAAGGGTGTATTTATGCTAAGATTAAACTGGTCTCAGTCACAGTATGCTTTGGACTTCCTGTTATGCCCAAACTGTTGTACCAGCAGCTGCTATGAAAGGGGCGAATTCATTCTGCTTCTCCAGCCTTTTCATCCCTGAGCTACTTCCTCCCACAGTTTCCTCTGCGACCGTGTTGTAGCTCTGCATTCCTGTGGAGAGCCATTTTAAAGGGTAAAAACAGAAGCGGAGGGAATTAACTGTGCCTCCTTGCCCCCTCAAAAGCCCCAACTTCAAGCACCCAGAACTCAATAGTTGTGAAATCCTAAAACACTTTCAAATTCACTTTGAGTTCTAGCAGGTTGAAATTGCTATAAAAAAAAAAAAAGCTTTACTTTGTACTTTGTTATGAGAATTCTGCTAGATTAAGCATTTTAAGGAATAACACCTTTCTCTGTTTAATACAGATGCAACGGAAGTGCTCCATTTAATTTCTTAATAAAGCAAAAAGGTTTAAAATACAGTTCAGGTACAAGACCAAAGTATGCCCTCTTGAAAGCCATGCCTCACTAAACTTCTGAACTACCTGTTTGCTGGGGGGCTATTATATTTCTCTCCATTACTAACCATTAGGAAAATAAGATGTGAACTAAGACATAATACACAACTTATATGGGTTCTATAAACAAAGTGGCAATTGAAGGCCTTAAGTTACAGGCTGAAAAAAGCTCTATGTAAGAATGACTGCAAGTCTACTTTCTAGAAAGATGCAAACTTTACACAAACAAAACATGACTGACTACTTGCTTTCTCATAACGTGTGGGCAAATCTTTCTTACAAAAATAATTTCACCCATTTTTCAAACGCCTTTCCCTTTTCTCTTAATGTGTTAAATATACCTACCCTGAGCGGGAATTTTAAAGGCCTACGATAAGGCTGGAAACCCACAGGTCCTCCTTGTTGAAGTATGGCTTGATGGGCTGCATGGAGACCTTCTCCCACAACTGGAATGGCATTGTTATTGCGAGCATGCTGGTTATTAGGCTGCTGGTTTGCATTGTTTTCATTCTCTTCCTGATCACCGAGTAGGTAAGAATGGAGATCTCTGTAACAATCAAAATTTCAGTTTCGTTTTGTTTGATACGAATGAAACTCTTACACACAAAAAAAAAAAAAAAAGATAGGCCCACTTGGCATGAGTACAAGTTGTACAAAAGTTATACAGGAGTGTAAGTTTATACTTACAGTATATACTGGCAGAATCCTGATAAAGTAAAATAAACCATTTTCTGATAAGATACTCAATATCATCCTGAACACAGAATTCACACAAAAAATGCTAGTGTGGATGCAGATTAGAACAGTGGGAATACAGCCACAAAGAAATACCACTCACCCGTTTGCTTTAAAAAACGACAGCTGGTATTAAAGTTGTTGTGTATATAAATGGAAAATTGCATCTGTATTTTAGTTAGACTAAGCAGGTAGCTCAACTGACAGCTTTTATTTCACTGCTACTAAGCTCTATTGGAAGCTGTTGCCTTCAAACCTAAATTGTCCAGGGAAGAGGACTGTATTGCTATAGACAGCAATAGACAGTTTTCAAAAATATGGAGTCATGTAGAGTCTTTCAAGGAGATTCTAAATTGTTCAAAACCAGTTCACAACTAAGAACATCAATCCTAGAAAGAGTCAATCTGCTTTAAAAAGTATTCTATTGATATTTCCTGCATACATCATTAGCAAACAGATATTTGAGTTTGATTTTAAAAAAACCAAAATCCAATATGAACATCTAGACATTAATCTTCCTCAGTTTTAGCCGAATATGCAGTAAGATGGATGCAGATACTCTGTTGGTAGACAATGAAAACATTTTCACCACAGTCTGCTTTTAAAAAAAAAAAAAAAAAGCAGAGAAAAAGATTTTCACCTTTGCTCGACTGAAATTGCTGAAGATGTATTTCACATTTGTTCTTAACAGCTGCAACAGTGGAGAAAGCAAAGCCATTTCTATCATCATCTCTGAAACGCTCGTGTCGTATTTGCCTGTGGTTTGATAGTGTTTAAATTCTTTATAAAAAAAACCCCTAAACTTTCCAAAATGCAAACTAAGAGAACAGGGATGGAGTGAGCCCTTATGGAAAGCTAAAATAAATGCTCTGGAATGCAGTGGAAGAAAAAAGTCTTTTTTTTTTTCCCTTATAGTCTCAGACATACTTAAAGAATAAACCTTCATCTTAACAGGCTGCATTGGCACAACCCACAATGAGCAAGACATGATGGGAGAATGCCTGTATACTTGGAAGTTAAATTTAAAACTTTATAGAAACAAAATCAGCTTTAATTTTTTTCTTGACTCATTTGACAAACATATGAACTAAAAAAATAATTTCAAGTGCTGTAACTCCGCCTGTCAGTCTAAATTAAAGAACCTCATTTCGTACAATCATTTACTGTAGCTCACAAAAAGACAGTTTTATCCTTCTTTAGAGACTGAACTTCTAGCTTTAAAATCCCCAGTTTAAAAGTATTCACTTCTTCAGCTTAATGTTCTACGTAATTTTTTCCTTTTTTTTTCCTCTTCTTACAGTAAGAAATGCAAGATATGCATATGAATATTACTTCGATGACTCATGGAAATGCTTTGCTGATGCTTACCTCTAATTTTTCCATATAATAAGAAGTTAACAAGTTGTTAGTCATACTTTTATAGATTTATTTTTTTTTCACTAAGCAAATGGTGTCATAGTATACAAGAAGAATTACTTGACAAAGACTATCCCAGAAGTAGGTACAGCTACTGATTAAAGAAGGTACTTTCATAGCAAATCACTATACAAGCTGTTTCTCATCACATCATTTTCTCTAAAAGAGGTATTAAAGCTCCTTGTTAGGATAACTCTCTTGAAATCATGCTGCTTTTATGTTAAAAGGCTAAGCAGGACACAATGCTTGTAGCTGACTTTGGCTTTCTGTACTTACAGCAAGTATCCAGCAGTAACAGTCCATGCTCGTACAAGACCTTTCAACCACTGCCTTGTATGTCCTTGTTCTAGCAAAGCTGGAAGCACCACCTGCAGCAAGAGGAGCTCCAGGGAAAGTTCACTTACTGGAGCATCACTAGAATTAATGGGAAGAGCAGGAAGTCAAACATAATGAGTATTCTGAATAGCAATCTTTCGCACTGAATCATATTAACACCACCACAATAATAATAATAAAATATATTGGATGCCAACAGGAACAATTCTTCGGTATTTGCGATGCCTCTCCTTATACACTACTCTGAACAGAAATTCAGGGTTTATGCACTTAGGCATGCAAGAAATTTAAAAAAAATTGTGGAGAAAGATTATACTAGAGAATGAGACTTGCTCTTCTATTTGCTTCTATCATTGCTGTTTCAATTATTATTTAGAAACAGATACATAATGTTATGACTAAAAAAAAATATAAAATTATGTAGTTACAGACATTCTTTCATTCCTGAAGCAATGAAAATCAGGAATAGACGCGAAAAACAAACTTGGCAGCAACTTCACTATCAAAAAATTGAAGTGGAAAATGTTTTGACATTGAAGGGAAAACAATAAATAGTTTTAGAAGTAACACAAAATGCCTTTTTTTTTCTTGGTAGCTTTTTATCCGACAAATTGTGTGATGTATCCATACCCTTTCAGCTTTATACTTTTCTTGAACGATGAAGTTTAGATTAATTGAAAACAAATAAAACATACCAAACAATGTCACATTAATGCTCAAAGAGCACAGATATACATTTTTCTAGTTAGAGAGACTGAAAGCCCACCATTTTAAAATTAAATGCTTACCTGTAGAGCATAACATTATATGGAAGAAAGTTAGGGAGGAGATACTTAATAATGCGTATAGGAAGCCAGAGCATGAGCAGGACAATTGATCCAAAGACGATCTGCAAAAAGGAAGTTAAACGAGTCAGTCTGAACAGCAGAAACAGCCAAATCTGGTTTCTCATCCATCTCTCTGACATGTTTCCTGCACGTGGTGCGTTAGCCCTGGCTAACAGCCAAACCTTGACCCCTCTGCTCGCCCCTCCCTCTTCTCTGCCTGAATGGGGAAAAAACAGAAGGCAAGAACACTCACAGATTGAGATATTGACAGTTTATTAAAGACAGCAAAAGCTGTGCATGCAAGAAAAAAGTGGAATTCAATCACTGCTTCCCATCATCCATCAGACGATCAGCACCTTCCTGGCAAGCAAGGCCTCAGCATACTTTAACAGTTGCCAACGATGACAAACATCATTATCATAAACATACCCCTCCCTCTCTTCTCCTTTCCCACTGCCTGTACTGCTGAGCACAGTGTCAAATGGTATGGAATACCCCTCTGGGCATTTTGGGTCATCTGCCCCAGCTATAACCCCTACCCACTCCCAGTTTATTTGCTGGAGGAGTGAGGGAGCAGGAATGAGGAAAAGCCTTCATGCCACGCAAGCACGGCTCAGCCACGGCCAAAATGCTGGCGTGTTAGCAACACTGCTTCAGCCAGTAATCCAAAACACCGGACACGGGCCACTATGAGGAAAATTAACTTCCTCCCAAGCAAACCAGTACACCGTGACGCTCGTGCCAAACAGGACTGCAGCTGAATAAGCATTGACTGGCCAGCTGATGCCATAATGTCAGACAGTTCCACCTTCTTCCCCCTTCCCCAGCACTGGGATTACTAATTTTGGATTTGTCGCTTCTTAGAGGCTGAGTTTTCAAGCAATTTGTAGAAGCCTCAAAAGACATTTCAGTTTCTATCTCCTCATATTTTAAATTGGCTGAAAGATCAAAAATTTAGCGGGAGAGATAAGGTGCACAAAAGACGCTGCACTTCTAGAAATCCTGTTTCCTTAAGGAACCAGATTAAAAATCAAGTATATTTCAAACACATTTCTACATTTCATATAAATGGACCACTAGAGCCTACAAATGCAAAAAATTATGTGTTTAAGAAGGAAAAATCAAATCTCACTCTTCTTGAAACATAATAGTTGACGTTCTACACAAGAAATTTTCTTTCTCGGTATTTTTAGGAAAACAACTTCAAGAGTGTGACTTGTTTTTTAAATAGTAAACTGTAAATAACTGCCATTCTGGGTCCCGTATTCTAGCAAAAGGCTGGTAAAAGTTCTGAATTATTAGCTAAGCAATTGCCAGCTCCATCACAGTCTGAGAACACATTCCTAAGACCTTTAGTAACAAGCAAAACTGCTTATATTTTGGCCACTTGCTATGACACAAAGTTTCAGGCAGCTAAAGCATTATGATTATCTGAGGAAAAAATCCTCTGAAAGGTGGACTGCTCAGCTTCTCTTATGTACCAAAGGGCTCTCTAATAGAGCAAAGATCTTTCTGAGTCTTCAATGCTCAAAGCACTTCAGGTGTATTAATACAGTACGTCAAATAATGACGTTTCTGGTATATCTGTTTTCACAGTTGATGTTTGTTGTGGTTTAAGAGTTAATAGATTGAGTAGGGCGGACAGGTGATAACTCTATGACCCTGAGGGGTCAGAGAACAACAGCTGGTATTCCTTCCCTGCAACACGCCATAAAAAGGGACAGGAAGTTTTCCTTCCCAGGCTCTGCTGCGACTGCCCCTCAGTGCGGCAGGGCCGGACTCCCTGTGCTCTGCACAATCCATTGCCATCCCAGAGCAGGTTTGGTTTAGAGCTGTGTATCCCTCTCCCTTTCATAATCCTTTTCCCTGTTGATCTCCTCTTACTGATTAAATTTGTTATAGTCTTAACTTCCAAAGCTGGGTGAGGCATTTTCTTTATTCCCCTTCTTATCCTCCTCAGGGAAGGGGAGAGGTGGCTCACAGGAATCCTGCTCTGTGGGGCTTGCCCTGACAACATTACATTTATGTGAAAGGTAACCTGAGACCCTTCCCCTACTGCCTGCTAAGCAAACTTCAGACAGACAAGCAAAAGGAAAAAAACTTTCATTCTTTTCGATATCTTACAATGATAATCTGGAAACAGACACCACTGGCGAGATCAGTATGATCTAATCCAAAAATTTTATAGTTACTCTATCCCTGCTGCACTACTTCAGCCAAATTGAATGCACGTTTACTGCAGTAGCTACAAAAAAGTTCTGTGACTTACAATATTCCTAATAATAAATCTTGTCTGAATACACATTTCCCAGAGAGAAAATACTGCAGAGAAATTTGTTTTGGCAGGGACGTCTAGAAGTAAACTGACTCAACCTCCCGCTGTGAGCAGACTCAGTTACATCAGGTCACTCAGAACCTTATTCAGTTGAATTTTGAGAACTGCAAGACATGTATTTTGTTGGCAACCTGCTCCAGTGTCTAGTCACCTTCATGGTGATAATGTTTTCCCTTAAATATGTGGTACCATATATGAGATCCAGGGTATGGAATATTCTTTCCAAATAAAGAAATTTTCTCAAAAGAAGTCCTTACCACTGATAAGATAAACCTCCTGAGATGTCTATAAATGGGCAAGTGAATCATTTCCTGCACAGGATTGAAGTCTGGATCATTCAAGTTCCTGAGAAACCATAAGACACCAGGTCTCAATACCTGAAGTAGGACATAGAAAACAATATGTGAAGAGAAAATTATCTTTTTTTTTTAATTTATTTTGAGTAAAACTGCCGCAGCAAGAAAGTTTTAAACATAATATTGAACAAGGTTCAGTAAAATTTGTTGAACAAGGTTCAGCAAAATGATACAGAAACATAACAAAGGAAGTGTTATCATAGAGGAGAGAAGCCTTAACCAATTACAAGCTTAATTTTCAAATACTGATCAATCTTAAACCAACTAAAACATATTTAGATTTCATTTGAAGGCAACGTTCATCTTTAAAGACTGTAAACTAAAAATCTAAGTAAGATGCACTATAAATCATAGTTTTCTACTGCAGTAAATCCAGTATGGCCCTTTTTACAGAAAGCTGAAATCCAATATATACACACAAAACACAGTAGCAGCAACAACCACACGTAAAAGATTTAACTAACAGTTTCACATGAAAGCTTCTCTATGTTACATACCAATTGCTCTTATAGACTTACCTCTCTCAGTAAAAGAATGAAGGATGCAAAATAAAAGACGTAAACCATTCCAACTAACCAGTGCAGAAACATTGTGGTACCTGGAGCGGACTGAAAGCTCAATTCTCTGTCTTTCAAAGTGGCATCAAACATCTCCTAGAAGGTAAATTAGTAAACAAATATGAATAAAATTTGTCAAGCCTCCACAGTTATTTTGTTCACCCTAGTTCATACATGCTACTAGGCATTTAAATGTCTGCCTTGTGCTAACATATAAATAATTATAGCATTTAATAACGAAAAAAGGGAATAATTTACAATAAGAACAGCAAATAAAGATCAATTTTTGATCGATTTTTTCTGACAGAAAAGAGAAAGAAGTCAACTCAAACACTAACATACCCTACATAAGTTATAAATCGATTCAAACAAAAGTTGCACTGCCATGGAAACAAATCCTTTCAAAGTTCTAGTTATAGTAAGGCTAGAAGAAATTAATTTTCTCCATTTGAAATGAATCACTAATTTATTTATTTTTTCACGACAGAAAAACTGTCTTCAATTACAAGCAAAGACAGCATAACATATATCTTGTTCAAAACAGAAATACTGGACAACTATCAAAATACAAAGCCATTACCATTATATATAAGATGGCTACATAAAGGAGTTTATTCAGTACACAAGTTTGCCTGTAAGTAAGCTCATTATCACAGTGGTCTTGTAAATGCAGTAAGAAGGATTAGGACCTTATTTCAATAATAGCATGTTAATTTGTATTTAGTAACATAAAGCAAAACAAAATCAGCATTACGCAATACCTAAAAAAACCCTTTCCCTCTGGAAACACATTTATAAAAACAGAAGCATGCTGTCAAACTCGTATCAGCAACTCTTCTGATTAGAACTTTTCTCCCTTTAAATATAGACACTGTTGAAAAGTATTTTATCCCATTTATTTCCATGCTTACCAAAGAGCATATATCCAGCCACCAGCCACAGATGAGAGGAAACACACCAATTTCAACCACCACTAACAAGGAAACCTTTAAGAAAAAAAGTGAAAAGAACATCTCACTAGTTTAACAGAAATTGCAAAGAAAATTATAATGTCAGTTTAAACTAAGAGGATTGTTTGCTACGCACACAAAAATAGGATTACCTTGACAACAATATAGCAAACTCCTAATAAACGACGTGATCGCTGGAACTTAACAAGTGCAGCCAAACCCTGAACAGTTTTGTTAAGAAAGTAACATTGAAAAATACTTTAAAACATATTTTGATTAATATGAAACACTATATTATGTAGCTTTTAGCAATAGGAAATTTTACAAAAGACACAAGTGAAATAGGCAGCATGTACTTTATCAGGGTTCTATCTTCAAAATTGGCTGTGACACCGGAAGTCACAATCTGATGTGCTGCATAACTCCCCTAAATATGAATCTAAAAGAAATGAATAAATAGATAAATAATAATACCACCATGCTTCTCAAATTAAGCATCCAAAAAGTTGTTCTCAAGAGAGAAATAGTTGGCTTTGAAAATGGCTGCCCTGAGTAAACAAGTTTCAAAACTGGAGGCCTGCTTTAAACAGTAGCTTTCCTATTCCTGCAGTCTGGAACAAATTCTTACCTCTTCCAGGAAAAGCTTGATGCATATTACAGTTTGGGGCTTTGTTTGGGTTTTTTTGGTTTGTTTTGTTGTTTTTGTTTGTTTGTTTTTAAGAGAAAAGAGAAAGACATGTCAAGCAACTAATAACTGTTTCACCACATATGCACCTGACAGTGGTATGTATAGTGCAGCCTATGTTAGCGTTGTCTACTCTTGAAGAGAAAACTGCTAACAAATATTTATTCCTTCAAATTGAAGTTGACATAGTCCCTTTCAAAAGACGCAGCTGGATTGCAGATTTTTCACTTGTGACCAAATGTTTCTAGCTTTCAGGACTCCCAATTTCTCTGTAAAAAGGAGAATTATCACCTGAAAAAAAATTCCTTGCTGCAAACTCTCAATGGTTCAGAGACATAAAAGAGAAACTAGAACAATCTGAACTAAAGATCTGGCAGGATCAAAAAGATGTGAACATATTTCCCATTGTACCCTACCTATTTTCATAATCCCACTTCTCTTTCTGCTGCAAATACATAACCCACAGCAATACTGTAAGGACAGTGAGGAAAAAAATGGTTCTACGCATCTTTTCAGACAGATCTTCAAAATTTAGTGGGAGGCCTTAACGCAAACATAAAAGCCTATGATTTCATGTTATTAAAATACGTGCAAATGTTCTCAAGAATGCAGTCACACTGACAACTTCTAAATGTCCAAGAGAACAGAAGAGATCTTTTCTTCTAATTTCTCTTCAAAGAGCAGAGCAAAAGGGTAAATTAATTGCATCTGCATCATGTCCACACCTCTTCAAGACATACCCAGAAAAACGACTTGCATGTAAATCCTGAACCAAATAACTACTGATAAAAGGATACATGACAAACAATTAGAGTCACTGCCAGGAGAACATATCCAACTATAGTTGTAATCAGACCTTCAAAGTGAGATGCTTGAACCTGGTGGGGAAGGAAGAAAGGGAAAGCATATCAGTCTCTTAAAAGATTACATCTCCTTTTTATATAATTACAATCAATTCTAAATCTCAACTCTTCAATAAGAATGACAAGTGTCTCGAGTTTTTACATAATTTAATAATTCCCATCAAGAGTAGACAATCTTCACATTTACTGGAAAAGTCTAACAACTACTTTTTTCCCAAAATGAAACAACCTCTACATGTGAAACACAGTGCCCCCTTACACTACCTCACCACCTCCCAGCTTTCACTACCTATTATCATTGACGATGAAAATTACTGAGTACGCAATACATTACTCAGTATACAATTACATTACAACAATTACCCATTACACAGTACTCAGTACATGAGGAACAAGAGGTAGTTAAAAGCAAAAAGGCATGATTCTTCTTGTAAAATGAGGCAATCTCACTTGAAATGTCAATAATGGAGGAAGCGGGAAAGAGTGAGAGAACATTTGTAATCATAGATCAAAAAAGGCTTGAGGAGAAAAAAAAAAAATGAGACACTCCAGGTTACATTTGCAATAACAAGTAAGATTGGAAGGATACTACAAAAATATTGTGGTTAAACAGTGGCAGTTTTTTAATTTTGAAATTACAAACCAGTACTTACATATTCCTCAAAGCCCAGGCCAACAATGGAGAAGTGACCAATGTGATACGGACAAAATGCTGCATAATGTAAGCAGAAAGAAAGGGAAAAGGGGACATGAAAACTGCTAAATGGAGGCTTATTTGCAGGGTGTGTGTTGTAACATAGTAATTATGCTACTTCTCATCAATTTTGTGAAAATATCCAAAAAGAATTAATTTCTGTGCAAAAGTCTGCAAGTGTTATATTTCTCTGTATTTGCAAACACTGAAAATCAGATCAGAATTCACACTGAATGACCATAAACAATATAAAACTACATAGAATAAGAGGATAGTCTTTTCCTTCTTGGCTCGTTTTGTTGGCTGTAAATGAATGCAGTTTCTCAAGTCTTACACACTAGGGTGGTATCGGTCTGACGGACAGCCCTAGGAGCCTGTCCTGTATATTCAGTTTTTTTGCACTTTCCCAGGCACTAAAAGACTTAAGTAGCCATTTTACATCTTGGTCAGATGGGACTTGCTTTAGCAAGGCCTCAGTTCCAGCGCTTTCAATTCTTAAGAACGCTGCAAAAAACATGAGCCCTGCAAAAATTCGCAAAGGGGAAAAAAAGAAGATGAGGGAAAGACAATGCTCCAGTGAAAGGATGAGGAGCAGCTGAGAAGTCTTTGAATTAATGTACTAAGAACTCTCATCATTCCTCAGCACTTACTCTTGCCAATTCTGAGGTCTCGGGAGCAATGAACTGAAAACACAAAGCACTTTTGACATTTTTAGACACCTGTGTATTTACAATAGGATCAAAAGTAGTTGCTTTAGCTCACTCTGTAGTCTTCTAACCAAGCTACAAGGGACTATAGAATTCAAAAGCACTTTCCTACAGGAGTAGGAGTCAGTAGGAAGTAAAGGGGCTGCAGTAACTCTAAGTTTTAATTTTTACCTATATTGTCTTGACTATATCATGATAATCTGCTCTGGAGACTACTGTAGATTAAACATACCCTCCAATGAAAAACCCGATGCTTTTCTCTCTCTTTCATTTCCATATGACCAATGGATGATCAGAAAGTTTTAATCTGCATCCCTTTCAGAGAAACCAGCAGTTACTGGGAATAGCAAAAACTTAAAAAGACTGGACCAGAAAAGATTTCAAATGTTTTTCCTCTCTTTTATCTCTAGAAAGTACCTCCTGTGACATTTGAACTTACTAGTACTTTAATTACAAATAACTAGAGATCTGGCAGTTGCAAATCAGGCAGTGTAACTTAGTGGGAAAGTTACTAAAAAGAGGTGTGAGGAGGCACAAATCTAATTTCCAGATCTCTTGTTCGCTTGGGAAAAGTCATTTCCCTTCTCTTCTCTGCTTTTTGATTTCCCACTTGTGAAAGCATGCTTGGAGTTACTGAAAACACATTTATATGACAACCTTAATTGTTCTTATTATTTATTATTGAATCTAAATCAAGGGTTTAGAAATGTCTTAGCTATTATCTACTTACTAAAAAAGCTTAAATTTTATAGCAGCTAAAAAGCCTGATTAACTTATGAGAACTACAGATTAAAATAAACTAATTATGAGAAAGAAATAATTTGAGTATTTTTCAACTCTTATGAGAACAGTTATAGTTTATTGGGAATTAAATATATATTATAAAATTATTTTTATTTCTTTTCATCTGCTGATTCATTTCAGTAACTAGATGCTCAAATCACTGGTTCAGTATTGTAAGCTTTACTTTGCCAACACAATTTCTGCTCTACAGTATGACTTCAGTTTTTAAAGCTCGAACTTTTCTGCCGAGAAAGACCGCTCAAAACACCAGAGCAACATAAGCAATATTTTTCTAAACAGATAATTAAAGCAACTGAAATGTTCTGTCTGCTATCCCTTCAAGTGTGTAAAATGCTCTATCTTATTACTAAAATACTGCTGCCTCTGCACACAGTTGTGTCAAATTAACAACCCTAACAAGCTCAAGCACTACTATCCAAAAACTTCTGTTAGCAATGAAACAGGCAAAATTGAGGCACACAGAAGAGCTGTTATTCTCCTATGTCAGTCAACAGGGCTAAGGTTAAATAAAACAAAACAAGAATCTGAACCACACTCTAATGCCTCTTAGGAGGGTCTTAATCTTTTATTATTTTCTTTTTTAACATTATAAATTTGTTACCCTCTTTTCGGCAGTAAAACCAGAGTGGAAATGCAAATTTACACTACATATTATAACCAGTAAATATAAAATAGGAATTCCCAAAACTCTGAAGGGGAAGCATACTGCTATTTACAATAAAGCAGGCATTGTATCCTTTTATTTTAGGGTTCACACTATTTGAGAAATATGCGCCTATAGTTTGGGGATTTTTAAATTTTTTTTAAAGCTGTAACAAGTTTATGTCCAAGAAATTTTCCTAGCACTAACTATACATGGAATCAGAACATGGAAATACCCCTATCTTGTACTAGAAATAGTCTTGGAAACATTTGAAGTTGCAGTTCAGCTTCAGCATCTACAGGAAGGAAGGAAATAAAAGTAAAATGCACCACTAATTAGAACTTTCTATTTTCTAAAATTTAAGTCAGTCTAAGCTGTGTGAACTAAGAAAAGCTGTTCCATTGTAATTCTAGACACAAAATAAAAGTACATCTGACAATTCTACAGAGTCAGTTTCACTCTTGCACGCCCCCTCTTCCTCTCAATTTTGAGCTCCAAAAATGGATTCTTGATGGAAAAAGTGATTTAACTATATCTAGTGAAAAATATAAGGAACAAAAAAAAAGTCCTAGACGTTTCTGACAGTGCTGCACTTGCTCATAAGTTAAATTCCAGGAGGTTCCTCCTTTACCAGTATTCCAAACAAATATTACCTTCTGTGCTTTGGTTGACATTATTAAGCTTTTGGTAGATTTCCCATTTTAAACCTAATCACTTAAAAGAATTAAAACGACAAAACTAGAAGCAATAAGGATTTATTATCATATTCCTAGTTTGTTTGTGGTTCCATTTTTAGACGTCACAACTTATTTATTGTGCGATAACAGCCTTAAAATTAACCTGCATTATCACTTCACAAATAGTGATCTTTTTAAAACCTAGGAGCAAATGATACTTACCAAACACAAGTATGAACAATGTATTTAAAGATACCACCCAAAAGACATGTTCCTGCAAGGAGTATGGGGGAAGAGGGAGGAAGAAAAGGAAACAGCACATAAATATCAGTCGTTTATATAAGTGACTTTACTTTTGTATCTCAACTTTTTATTTCAATTGCCTATTATTACCAGAACTTGCACATCTCCCATCAGAGCCAAGAAGTTTGCTCTAACTGAAAGACCAAAACATGCAGGACAGATTCTGAAATCCTCTGCTTACATTCATGGACATTTACCTAAATAACAGCACTTATATTTGCTTTAACACTCTTATTTTGTAAAAATAAGCTGTTGCTTTAAAGGCAATATGAATAGGTCCACCCTAAAGGCATTTACATGGAATGTATGTGGATATTTGTTTTATAAATAAGAAAATGGTCATCTAACTTTTAATTACTTTGTCACAAGAAACCTGTTAAGAAAACTGACAGCTCTCACTCTAGAAATGATTGCACATATTACTTTTAGCTAAGATGTGAATTCAGCCATAATTATACTGGAATTTTAATTCTATTGATATTAATACTTTAGATCAATCACTAGTGACATAATAAGATACATTAGTTTAAAGATGAGACATTACATCAAAGTACGAGACATTTTATTTCAGATGAGACATTTATCTACTACAGTATCTACTAAACACATTCATATTTAAGAACTGTATTTCCTAGGCACATTAAATAAAGTAAAATTTATACTGTTGTAAGAGAGCACAGAGCTTTTTCCCTTTAAATATATAACTGACTTCTTTTTAAAAAAGTGATCTGGCAGATGATATCCATTGAATGTAGCTGTGATGGGTTGAAAGTTTTGTTGGCATCTGCACTTTCTCCCCTGATTTTGAAGTCAGGGCTAGACATCTCCAAGGCAGGTAGGACGGACAGCCGAGAGCCCTTCAACTAGACTATAACAAAGCCCAACAGAAGATATGCATTATATAGATAAATTTTTCAAGGAGATAATCAACATGGGTTCACCCACAGACGAGTGTTAAAAAGCCAATAGCCTTTTGAGGAGTGCTTTGCTAAATCACAAAAATGTTTGGAACAAATTAAAGGGATACATGCTCTACAAGACAGACTGACCACCATGAAGACAAAAAAAATGAAAAAGATACTGATAGTAATTAAAATAATATTCAAGAGGTGAAAAATTCTAGGGAGGAATGAATAAAAATAAATCCCAAAACTCAAGGACAAGAAACATAACTGAAGGTCTTCAATTTTAAAACTCAGTCTACACTAAAAATTCAGCGGTGGTGTTCTGGTGGTATTAGGGCAAATCAGAGAAGTCTGAATGATGACACTATTTTATTCGTAACATAAAGAGCAAAATTTAAGGGTACAACAGATGAGTATTTTCAGTGTATGCTTTTTTAAAAGTGTCTTTTAGACAGTGGAGTATATGATCCAAAGTTACCTATGTCTACCAAGAAATTTCACTTCTGTGCTACATACCTACAACTCTACTCCGTGCCACTCCTAAAAAAGACAGTTTCCTTGAACATGACATACGAAAGTCTCTTTAAAGAGCATATATCATAAGAAAACAATGACTTGATATAGAATAATATAATTTTAAAGAAATACAGTTTGCTTTAAAAACCACACACCCCTACAGAAATACTTGAAATGCAGGATTTCACTTACTAAAAAAACTAGAGATCCATCAAGTCCAAGCATCTGTAAAGATAAGAAAATTAATTTTATGTACTCATCAGAAAAACTAAGCAACACAAGTCTAAGATAAGCCTCCTAGAAGCCTCTTTCACACCTACTTTTAATATCCAATACAGTCAAAAGCTTTTTTTATTGCTCCACCAACAGAATCTGGACATAAATTCTTAAAGATAAAGATAGAAAGATAAAAATAGAAGTTCTCATTTGTCACTGTAAACTCAGTTGATCAAAGGCAGTAATACACGTGGAGTATCTTAATACGTGTGTATTGATATACGGCAAACCAAACATATAATCAATTAATTTATAAGCCATTTCTTGCTAAGATTTTGAAGACTGACAAAGATTTTGTATTTACAAAAGATTTTAGTGATTGAATTATGAATTAATTAGTGATTGAAACATGTTAAAAAACTCAATATTAAAGTATAAGAGCATTTTTTTTTGCTTCCTAATAGCAAAGCATCAGTTTATGCTGCACTGAGAATAGCCAAAGGTTAATATTTTACATTCAATGTATAAACCCAATTAGTAACAGGATAATGATGCTAGACTGCACGGTATTTGAGTTCAGAACAGAATTCGTTTACAGCTAGGGAAGGTAGGAAAAAAAAAATCCTCCACTACTCTGCACAGCTGTTCTGGGAAGCATCCACAGGACAGCCAAAAATAGAGTATCTATTAAAAATATGATAAAAACCTCTCCTTTCCTCCCACTTCAAGGATTTTGTAATATTTCAATCCAGACACTCCTACTCCACAACTGCTGCTGTAAAGTACCAGGTTCAAGGCTATTTTGTACCAGAAATCGGCACTACATTCCAAGATACTAAAGCTCCACATATTTTGCAAAGCAAACCAAGATGCGAGTATTTCTGAAAATTCAGATAGCTTGCATGCTATTTTCACAAGATCAAATCGCAGAGAAGCCTACCATACCTTTGATACTATATGCCAACTAAATGTCTATTGCCTGTGCCACCACATAGGACTGGAAATGGGTATGAGAGTTCACTGAAACTGATCTCTATATTCATGGAGAGGCATCAAGTTTTTTTCCAGCTAGGAGTACATCAGCATTTCCCAGCACATAACTTGGGTTCAGAAATGAAGCAATTTCGTCTTGAGATATACAGCAGAATGCTTCCGAACCCCAAATCCACTGTATCTTTAAAAACAAACTAAGAAGTTTTAACTGGATACAAAATAAGGCCTGTCCCTTGTGATGAAAACTGTATCCCTACTACACTGCAACCAAGGCAACAACTGTATCTCAGCCTAGGAATACAGTGATGAGCTTTAAAACTGTCTGCCACAGGCACCAGTGATGCTGGGAAATCACATGAAGCTGCTCTATCTACCATCAGGTAGATTTTGCTATATGAACTCAGATGTTGACTACTTCTAAACCAGCTACAAAAACCCCTAGCTCTCGAGTATCTACACTACTCTATGATTAGAGTGGACATGTATGTCATGCTTTGATTATGGCATTTATGATCCATAAACAAAACAGAAATAATATTCCATTAAAATACCGCAGAATTTTTTTTCAAAACCACGTTTGCCTTTTGCAAATACATAAATAACCTAAGCAAAATTGCCAGTTCTCTCTTGTTTAGTTTAATGTTTTTGTCAATACAAAAATTAAGCATTAAATGAGACATAACGCAACACTTACGTTCTCCTATCTGGCTTAACATCCCAATGCAAGCTACAATTCATTTCTAAACCTAACCGAGTTGAAGACTTCAGAAAAGTCTGTGCTAAAACATGTTTCAAACTACTACTATATTTCAAATCAAAGAAATGTCTTTTTGATAGTTAACAAAGTAGCATAAAAACATGGTCTGGAATACAATGACTTTTTTAGGTCACTAAAGCCTCTTATTGATAGTTTTCACACTACACTACAGCATCCAAATCTATCCCAAATACATTTTAACACAGCAATACTACAAATCCTCTCAAGTATGAGTCTGAATTATCCCCAAAAATTATTCTTACTCACTCGCTCCCAAGTAAGCTCTTCTGCTGCTCGATCCCATTCCAAAGCATTCCAGTTCATGTCATCTGAGAAGACAACAGCCATTTTTATAGCAGTTAAGACTCACCCAAACCAAGATGTAACCACTCCATGCTATGTTTTAAATTAACAAAAATACTTAAGCGCGTAACATTAAACTCATAACTGCTAAGAGCTTTTCAGCAAGAAAACGCTCCACCACTCAAAAGAAAAACATGAAATTTGCGAAAACAAGGTGAATAAGCTGAAGTAGGAATTTACAGTTTCACTGAATTATGACAGTTCTATCTCCAATGTTTTCATTTACATTTAAAAAGAACTAGAATATTACTGGTTTGAGTCACCTGTTACCTTGTGCTCCATTGTTTGCATCTGCTGCATCTTCTACTACCGCATCTTCTTCATCTTCATTATCCTCCTCCTCTTCATCTATTTGTTCTTCTTGAATTTCAGGGTTCTCTCCTACAACTACATTTTCAGCACCTGGATTAGCAGGTTGATCAAGCACAGCATTTTCAACGCCTCCATTTACAACAGCCTGAGCCTGTAGAAACAGGATTCATTAGTCAGTTAAATTGATCAACCTCTCTCCATACTTTTATCCTGTATATAGACAAAGAAGAAGAGTATTTAACACAAATGTTAATAATGTATTTTTTTTTCATATAAGCATTAAATTTGGCACCACTAAACTCTTTAAAAGAGGAAAGGAAACGTTCGGACCTCTTCACAGGGTAGCTGACGTTGGAAAGAGCCGCCAGGGATTGCTTAGTCAACACAACTACTCAAAGCAGGGTCAGCTAAAGCCGGTTGCTCAGTGCTCTTTTCCAGTTGGCTTTTGAGCAACTCCACGGATGAAAACTTCATAACTTCTGAGCAACCTGCACCAGATTCTCAACCTGTTCCAACCAGTTTTACTGTTCTGATTACAGAGTGAAAAAAACAAAAACCAAACAGAACACCACATCGGTTCTTTTGTTTGGTTGATTTTTGTTGTGGCTTCGGTTTTCTTTTTTATTTTTGTCTAAATGAAATTCCCTGTGTTTTAATTTGAGCCTACTGTGTGTTGTCCTGCCACTCAATATTACCAAGACGACTCTGGCTCTGTCTTCTCTACATACTCCTGTCAGGCATTTATACACACTGATGAGGTCCAACTTGAGCCTTCTCTTCTCCAGGCTGACCAGTTTCAACTCTCCCAGCCTCTCCTCATATGTCAGATACTCCAGTCCTTTAATAATTTTTGTTGGCTCTTGACTGCACTCAATCCAGTAATTCTATGTCTCTTTCATACTAGGGGAGTCTAGAACTGGATACAGCAGTCCAGAGGTGGTTTTATCAGTGCTCAGTAGAGGGGAACTCTGTTGATCTTATGAAAACTATCATTAATTATATTAGAAAGATGATAATTCAAGGAAAACCCAAGTCAGTCATCAAGTTGAGAATCTCTCTCTCTGTCTTTAAAAAACCAGCATTTGTTACAAAAGAAAAGAAAATTTTAATTACTTCTCCCCTACACACATATTGCTTATATCATCTCTTCTCCAGCCCAAGAGGTTCCCTATAAGCACAAAAGGGATGTGTGTGTGTTTTGAGTGGTGAGAGGAGGACAGAAGCTCCAACTTCAAAGGTTTCAATAAAACTCCTGTTTTGAGAACAGTGAATTATCACCTCATGAACTACTGAAATACTTATGCAAAAGAAAAGGAAGCTGCGTCTTCATTAACCATGGTGGACAATTCAGCTTTATATGCACAAAATTATCTTAAAAACCGTTAAAGATACCAATATAAGAATCTAAATCGTTACTTTACAAAAATTACAACAAATCCATTATCATTCTGTTTTACGGAACTTCAAAAAATGTAACAGTAGTGTCACTAAGTTTATACAGGAACAATCTCTGTTCAATCTCTGGTAACGTACAAAGAAAGATCTGTTATTATGCAGCAAAATAACATTACTGTTAGGTTCTGATAATGTAGTTATTCACAAAAACATATTTTCTAAATTTGTCATGAACTACTGAGCAGTGAAGTTTTACCTCATTTTGTTGACCAACACCATTGAGTGGCTGTTGCTGATTTTGTTCCAACCACTGTGGTGCTCCGCCGTGAACGATCTGTTCACGTAGCCAAACAAGGCTGATGAATGCACACAGAGTGCACGTGACCACAAAACAGCCCTGCAAACAGTCAGCCAGTAAGTTTTCCCTGTTAAAAAAAGAAAAAAAACCCAAACGTTAATGATAAACATATTTTGCTAGTAATGACTGAGTTTACTCTTATTAACTACCACACAGAGATCCTCCTAGTCCAAATCAACAAATAAACTGGTATTTATGCAAAAAGCTGAAGTTATTTATATGTCTAGGTGAAGAAAGTATCTAGATGTAATTTTTACCTCATTTAAAAAAATAATCTGTTCTAAAAAAGTTTCTTTTAGGAATGCTGTAGGTACCTGTGTACAAATGAGTTTAAGTGCCAAGATAAGCTGTGATTCAGAGGTGGTTTTACTTCCCTCTGTTTTAGTTTATGAAATTACTACTGTTTAAATATAAATATTCCCACAACACAGGATCAGCCTCAATATGAAGAAAAGCACCAAAAGTGGTTCAGGAAAACCAGTCTTCAAGAATAGCAACGGAAACACAATATATTATTTGCTACAGTAAAAGGTCTATTTAGGTGCCTAGATGCATAATATAGAGTACACTGAAACATTTTAGCTGCTTAGCGACCCCACCAGAAGAATGATGCTGCAGGGTTTGTCTTTGACTGTTCTACATTTTATGTAGTCTTTTATTCCAGATATTATTTCTACAGTTTAAAAATCCTAATCTATCAAGTCAAGCATAACTGTAAAGCAGCAGCAAACCCAAGTTCTGCTAGCCAACTGAAACCAGGGTTTCATGCAATGCCAGAGGTACTTAAATTGACTTAATCCCTAATGCCAGGTACCCTCTTCCCACTCGTTTTTATCTTTGCACTACGCCTTGACTAGGGCGAATTTGCTCAGGAAACTAAACAGCTACAAGATGTTCTTTAAAATAAGTCACCACCGAAGTAGTATCGATTCAGCTATCCACGCAGCCACACAAACACTTGTGCCTGCACAGTACAGTGAACTTCATGAGGACAAGAAGTCCAAAACCAAAAGATGACACACACAAGGTGCTATTGACATTGACTCTGTCAAAGAAACACAGGTCAAAGCACAGCTTGACATGCTATTAAGATCTGACACCCACTTGAGGTCCTTTATTTTCTCCCTAGACTGTAAAAGACACGAGGTTCAGTTGCTTTAGATTCTTCTCAGAAAAACAGAAATAAAATGTATGCTTACTGAAAGACAACAAGAAAAAAATACTGTTATTAATCTCAAGTGAGTGTATCTCTCCATTAAAAAAAATTAAACATAACATGACCTGATGTTTCAAGCCAAATAGCCCAACTGAGATGACTCAGCTGAACCACACAGAGCATTAATTCAAAATTTGCTTGACATGCAACTGATCTTACTGAAAAGCGAGTTTCAGTTCCTCACGTTCAAGATAATGAAAAAAGTAAGAACCAGTCTGAAACACTGTTGTCTTGGTATTTACTGATTCTTTAAGTAAAACTGATTTTAAAAAGACAAAGATAGGCAATATTCCATAGCTTATGGTGACTGAAGCACTAAAATCTAAGTGTCAGCTAGAACGCAATCTGATAAAAAATAAAATCCCTATCACATAAGAGAAGATACATTTTTATATTTTGAATTTATCTAACAAAGCAAACACAATGTGGCATTAATATTATTAGCAATACGTACTAAGAGTCTACTATGTGACATCCGATTTAAAGTGCAGGAAATTAATTAGGTATAGTTTTGCATCATAAATTTTACTGACATCTATATAAATCTTCATTAATCAGGGCCCATCTTGTAAAGTCAGTTTTCCATCTCCAAAGAATCTGAACAACAGAACTTCAACGTGAAATGATTTCTTCTGTAATAGTGTTGGCCATACCTGTTGTTACGCAAAGAGTAATGGGCACCTGCTCACGTAAAATGATGGAAGATAACGTGCATAAATGGAAGGAAAGGACACTAAGTCCACAGCAACCATTGTCAGGGCAATCTGACTAGAAAAGTTATTTGTATCACGCTGCTTAAGTACTTACGTTGACAGAATATCTAATGGCAGTGTCAGTAGTGAGCTCACAGAGCCAGTAAACAAGCACTTGTAAATACGACCTGCATGAGGAAACACAAGCATGGTATAAAGTCCATTTCAGTTATAGACTCACTTGGAAAGGAGTAAAGGTGCCCTCTTTTTACCTGGTGTCCTAATTATATTCATGACAAGGAAAAAAGATCTCATCTTTCAGTGAACGAACAGAACTCCAGACCACATACAACCACTTGGAACAAAACTGCATTTAATTTAGCTGAATATTCTTCATGAAGTATACAAAGCGCAAGAGTTGTTGTCCAAGGTTAGACCCAAAATTGGTCACATCAATGGATGTTTAAGGAAGAATATGGAAACAGGTTAAAGATATTTGCAGCAATACTTCAGTACATTCACATCTGCTTCACGGTTGCACAGCCGTAATATCCTGTGCAGTGATATCTCACTGATAATCAATCCTTGATGGATTTCTTTCCCCCCATTAATTTGTGCAATCATATTTTGAACCTGTATGAACTTCTGGTATCTTGCAGCAAGAGCTACCATCACTTCATTATCTGTTTTAAATATATTTTATGGTTTAACACTCCATGCTAGTTAACGGTAGCTTTTTACCATGACCCTTCAGTCTCATAATCTTAAAAGCAGGTTATCTGTGTATGTAATCTGCTTCAGAAACTTAGGTTCTGATCTCTAGGAGGATGACACAGATGCTGAGAACAGAGTAAGAGAAGAATTAAATCAGAAATGCAATTCTTAAGATTCTCATCCCACTCTTTAGGCAGGCCTAAGTACTCAAGTACATACTGGCACGCTACGGTTTCTGTGAGCTAGAATAAATAGATCGGTTGTTCTCGGTTAAATCTGTTTGGAATTTATAGAAAGTTTATGTTTCTACAGCTCTCATGAATCAATCCATCAGAAATACCTCAAAAGGCCTAGTGTTTATGCTCCCCTTTTATATAAGACATAATAGGGCACTTGGGAGGAAGTTAGCACTTACACCCCAAGTGCAATCCACCACTCCTGCTGAAGTTCTGATGCTGGACAGAAAATAATACTAAGTAATAATACAAAATTCAAAGGTCTAGAGTAAGTTAAAACACAAGAGTCAATGGCTGTAGCTGATCTCATGAAAATATTCATTGTAGTCAGTACTACTTCCACATTTTATATTGAACAGTCACTGAATCAAATTCAGCAAGCTGATACCGATCCTTTGCTGCCAAGGTGTTTCAATTGTTTGCCTCTGCCCACCATCCAGTTACAGGGTGGAGGAGCTTCAAAGGGGCAAGATACTGCTGTGTACTCTGCCAGGCAGAAAAGGTCACAGAACACAAGCCTTTTAACTTCCAAAGACACTACACTGGGAGAAAATCGGTTTAAGAAAGCTCACTGTGAGATTTTACTGAATAGAAAGGGGATTCGAACACATAAAGTCTCTAGTCAAACTAATGTCTAAGCAAGGGATTTTTTCCTCCCAGACTTCACTTGCTCACTCTCATACAAGCAGTAAGACACGTGTGCCTGAGTGGGCCGGAAAGGATCGCTGGCGGACAGCACTGGAGACAAAGGACACTAGCTAGTAAATCCTCATCATATCTCTAAGATTCTTCTTGATTAGCATTAATAAACTGTTTTTAGACTTGCCTTCCATACTCCTCATGAGTGGCTACCATCTGGGATCTTTGCCTCATTGTTTCATTTCATCCATCCCTCTTAAGTTTTAAGCAAAATTCACAGTTCTGTTTTCCTTATCTGTACATCTTGTAACTCCAGACTCATTCTACATCTTCTTGACACCCTGTCTTTAGCCCGTTTGTTTTCCCTCTTCATTGGAATGAAATCACATACGTAGTGCTCTTTGGCAAACAGCAAATACTCCTTTTAGCCCTCCTTCTGCTACTTCTTCTTGTGCTCACATAGGCAATTCCATTCCTACTTTACTCATGTCAACTTAAGAAGTTCTATTGCAAATCTCTACTATTTTAACTGCTGTACAATCATATGAAACACTTATACAACCATTCTCTTCAGCTATACGTATCTTGTTTTTAAATGGCAGCTGAATAACTCTGGAAAAATACATTCACATGCCGTATCAGTGCGTGAACAGTGATTTCTAAAATCTGAGATAAAGGAGGCACTTCAGACAACCCAAGTCCCACTCAAGCATTTTCTACTGCCTTAGTGTACACATTCACTTTACTCAGTGTGTACACCACTTTCTTACCCTAGGTACTATATAGGTACCTTGTGTATTTCACTCTAGGAACCACGCAGCTAAATACAATTATCACAGAGAATAAAAGCACTTTGGGTTAAATTGGCCCAATACTTCTCTGAACAGAACACAGCTAGTATAACTGGCTTTTTTCATCTACCAATTTAAATAACCTTTGTGCTACAAGAATAGCAACAGGGTATCAGAGCCTGGTGGGATTAGGCTGAGGGCGTGCACAAAGAGACAAATTCCTTTACTCAAATATATAAGACAGGTATGCAATAAAGAAGTCAAATTACAAAAAAAAATAAAATGTAGAATTGATCCCACAATGGGATAACTGCAACACCAGCATATTAATTTGAAAGACAGATTTGTTCAACCATACATCTCCTTTGGTATGTTTGACAAGTCTTTTTATGCTGAATCTTTTTCTTCTGCTTATAAAATAATGAGAATACTTGCTTGTGAATCCAGTCACACACAATTATGTGATCTTTATGACAGAAATGGGGAAAGCAAAAGGTTACATTAAAAACTATTTAAATACTACAGAAAATTAAAGACTGCATTAAAGGCATTTCATGTAAGAAGACAAGACACATACAAAATTACATCCACAAGTAAGATCCTGACAAATTTCAAAAATAAATGAATTTTTCAAGGTTTGTTAGGCTGAATGGCTCTATTACGTTGGATAGCTTCCTGTGCAAATATATTACCTTTCCCAGTACCTTAATTCTTAAAAGAATCCGTGAACAGGCGTATGTATGTAATGTTAGGGAAGAAATTACAACAAAGTTGAAAAAAAAAAAGAAGTCACTTGTAAATCAAAATCATAAGTCAGTTATATTGGCTTAGTAAATGAGTATTAAAAACAACAAAAAAATACACCTAAAAAAAATTTGGTCTCATAAGTAAGTAGTAGCTGGTGACTTCTGGCAGCATTTCAGTATTACTGAAGAGGCAGCATCAGCTTTTAATGAAGGTAGTTACATAGTTTTGCTGTCCTTCAGAAGTTTTTCTAAGAAAAAGTGTACAACAGTTGCATTTTGAAAGAAAACGGTAGAAAAACAAGATTTGTTTAAAAACCCAAAAAAGAAATTTGAAATATTTTTTTAATTTTAATGCAGAGCAACTTGTAAATCTTGTTTACTCCATTCCCAGAAAAGCTTTTTTTCTTGCAAAGGAAGAACAGGTTGCAGAAACAGGATCGCTCTTTTACAGCTGATGCCAGTACTGTACTCTTCTCAAACTAAGCCAGTGCCAGCTACAAATAAAAGCACAGAACATATTGAGAAAGTGTCCAGGGAGATACATTTACTGGCTCCCTGCTCTTTTGTTCGAAGAGTCTGTTACTGTCTATAAAGACACACTTCTAATCATTTCCTTGAGTGAACACTATATCCTTTTGCCTTTTTCCATCTTCTCTGTATTTTCAGCTTGTTGAAACATCAATAGATCTCTTCCATTTATGAATTTCAAACTGGATACTACAGTAATTTAAATAGGTGATCTCTTTTTTTGTCTAGATTCCTTTACTACTAACAAGGCCTTTAACATTTTTTTTATGCGGAGTTTTAGCAATCAATTTACATATGACTCTAAACGAATTTCACTTTTCAAACTGAAAAAAAACACGGCACTTTCATTTATAGATGGTTAGAAAAAACAGTACAATTCTTCTATCCTAATATTAATGAATGGTATCAAATAAAAACTTTCACACAGATTTTAAAGACGACAACTGAAAAGAGGCAATTTTTTGAAATAATTGGGAAAAATGATTGAAATATTTTATGCACTTTCTTCTACCTCTTAACACCTTCCTGCAGTGCACTAATGGCTTAAGAGTTAAACAGCCAGAACTTCTCAGTGAAGATAAATGAAATAATGTCTTTGAATTTACTATTTATTTTTTTTTAAATAAACCAACAATGGCCTCACAACACTGTGCTGTGGGAACTGCCATATTTTCATGCATATGAGTATTACAGTAGAAAAAATGAATACTTACATGCAGTAAGAGGTACTACTCCCAACCATGCAAAGGCCACAAGTGTATAATGAAACCAGTATCGTATTGCTGTGCCAATACTCGTAACCAGTCCAGCAAAGATGTCTTGGATTGGAAGCCGTGAAGGCATATCTGGGGAATAAACTGTGTAGAAAAGGCACTCATGAAACAGTTCCTCCTTTAAAGTACCATTTATGTCAAAGTCCTGCCAACTATAAAAAGGTTGTATTTGACAAAATCTTACTAAATCAATATACTTATTTTACAGATTCCCACGAGATGACCCCAAACAAATACCAAACAAACAAAAAAACTTCACAAGGCACAAGTGTTACATTGTGTATGGAGTACAATGGGATAATAAACTTCACGCTGGTTTTTGACTGAGAGAAGTTTCCTTAATAGCTTTATTTATCAGCTGTAAACTCTTGATTATCCCAACATAAGCTCAAGCCTGCAAGAAAAAGCAGATTCTAAATTCAGTAGCCCTCCCACTCAGCACTACCTCAAAGATAGCCCTGACTGTTATTTATAAACCTAATTCACAGACAGAGCACAAGGAACAAGAGCAATTAGCAGGTCTGTATATAGTTAACTTGTTTGTGCAAGGTAGTTTAAATTCCCACTCGTTATCCAACCGCACACACACACAAAAATATAAATTAGCAAAATGAAGACTGCTGGTTTTCCTCTGGTTTGCCCCACCTCAAGATAACGCCCTTCTATGTCCTACAACATGTGGGTGGGTTAAATGCAAAAATGCCTATCCAGATGGGAACCCCTGGTGTGCAAGAGTACTGCCACTGGTTTTCACAGCTTAAACTCCTGACTTGTGTCCAACATCTAGTGCCATTTTCTCTCCACATTCCACCCCCTCTTATTCACTCCCCACTGCCACTGTGAGGCCTGAGACTTTGACTCCTGCCATGGTGATGTACATCCTCTTCATTCCCTCTCACACATTTGTCCTCCTCATCCCTCTTCCCACCCCAGTAATCTTTCCTAACCAAGCCTGAGAAACCAGTTTCCTGCATTATTTACCAACAGTTCCTCCATATAAAAGTCTCTCTACTCAAGGCCCATTAAAGTAATAGGTTTTTTTCTATTACAGCATGAAAACCAGACAGCCTTTGGCTGAGCCTAAGTGAGCTTTCATAGCTTTAGTTCAACTTCTTTGAGCTCTCTAGGCCATGGAGAAAACAGCTAGAAAGCTTTTTGGATACTCAGGCCACACCTGTGCAGTGTAGCTGCGAGTTTATTTCTGGTTTTTGTTTGTCTGGCTGGTTGTTTTCTGGATGATAGGGTTTTGTTCCACTATAAAAGCAACAGCTTTCTGACATATGCTGCAACAAAATCCCTCTACCGCTACTTATTATGAAGGCTCAATTTTTTTAATAGTACTTTTCTCCACAGCTGTCACAATGCAAGCATATCCTATTCCATTTCTCGCTCTTTCTCCATCCAAGACAGCCTATTTATTCGTCCATAACCTAAAAAAGGTGCGCATTTAGTGTGAAAGAAAGCAAAACACCTTTGACTAGGGAAAAGTGGTATTTAGCCTGCTTCACAGAATCTCCACGCTTACAGTCCTCTTAGCTATAGATTTTGTACATACTACAACACTTCCAAGACACTTAGATGCCACCTCAATCATCCTTGTGCACTATAAGACTACAGAAATTGTAACTAAAAATCATGTGGTTTCTAGCTCATGGGCTAAAGCACTGGTTTGGTAAAACAGGGGTTGTGAGTTATTCCTTAGGTTGCACTAGCTGATCTTCAAACGACCCTTCCAGTCCAAACTATTCTATGTTTTATATTCTTGAGACATCTACAGTCTTTGTTCCAGACTGCTAAGGGAAAAGGAGCAAAAGGCCACCTCTTCTGATGGCAGCCACACGTCTAACAAACATGTGAAACGACACTGATATCTCAACTGCATGTTCACTCCACGCTGGAGCGGGCAGCAGACACGCTGAATTCTGTGCCAGCAGGTAGTATTTTGTTTCAGAAGTGCATGCTTTTCCAAACTAGACTTTCTAGCTGAAACTATGGACTGCTGCCCTAAAAGTCTGTCAAAATGAACAGGTAAAACAATAGCCCATTATATCCCTCAATAAAATCTTAATTACTTTGAATGAGAATCCCAACAAAACAGGTCACTCATTTTAGTGTAATTACATAGCTTCCTACAGATCTTTTTGTACAAAATTAAAGATCTAAAATATTGGAACATCATAAATTGTGTTACTACAAACAACATGCAATTACTCAGGGATATTTTGCACAAGTTATTTAAAAATATGAATATATAATTTAATATTTTACGTTTACGTCAGAGTCATACTCATTTTAATTTGCCTTCAAAACGGTTGACTGTGAACTCTTTCACATTAAGCTAGATATGCTAGTCACCTCCAGAAGGTTTTACAATGATCAAAGTACCACCAAGGCTTATGGATCAATTAAAAAAAAAACAACCTTATGTATTCAATGTGAAGAATGTCAGTGTGCCATGGGATAGCTCAGGAGCTCAATCAATCCAAATGATTCACAGGAACAAATAGTTCCTGATTCAACAAACTTTCATATTAACAGTTACATGTGAATGAACGAAGGTGGCAAACAAGAAAGACAAAGAATAGTAACAAACCAGGATTATGATAAAAACACTGAGCACCAAGCGCATGCAAGCCTTGAAGCAGTAACTTTGCACGCGTAAATGAAACTCTTATTTCAGATTATAATAATTTACAAACTGAAGAACATTCTACCCATGAGGCTTCATTCCGTTTTACAATCTTTGTAATAACTAAGCTTGTGACATTGTGTCGACCACTCCCACAGCAATGCAGCTGCATAGGAAGCAGAGGAATGAATCCATTTCCATCTCCCACCAAAGATCAGGCTGGTCTACTTCCCGTTGTATTTCTGCAAATATTTATGTTAACATTACCTTCTACAGAAAAGAGAAGTTTTGAAAACTATCTTCTCATGGGAAATACAGCCTCACCTTCTTTCATGGTCAGAGCTTAGGAATGTTTAGTGTGGCATCAAAAAAAGTGCATCCTAGCACATGACAAAGGAAAGCACATGTGTGAGGAGGAAAAGAATATAGAATAGTTGCTCTTTAAAAACTCGGAAGGAAAATACATGGCTTGAAAATGAACAAGCACCTTGACAGAAGCAATATAATGCCTTTATAAAAATGTTAAATAAATAAAACATGCAGGTGATCTCTCTTACAACAGAGATCTCTATATTTAAAAAGAATAACCTGAAAGCACTGCTGAAATCAACATGAAGTATGCTATTCTCACAGTGGTAAAACAAGTGTTAATACTGGCCATTTCACTGCTGATTGCTTTAAAAATGGTCTAATTTCATGTTTTTTAATTAATTTTTAGCAGAAATTAAAAATTCTGAGATTCAATATATAGAAGAAATGAGTTATGGCATTTTTTGTAACAGAAAACACACAAACTAAACCATCTGGCTCTTTAGCCTGTTTTCTCTATCAAACCAGTAAAAACAAAACAAAACAAAAAAGGTGGGAGGGGAGCAGAAGATGGGATCAGCACTCTACCTAACTCAGATAAGCCTTTGATTTTCATTGTACCACACACCTAATATAGCCAAACCTTTTCAACTTTCCCAACTCAAAACAGCTTGTACAGTGCAGACAAACATTAGTTAAAAAAACAATAAATTACATATTTGCACCATGGAGAGTAGCAAAGAATAAATCAGCATAAATTAATTTAAGAGAAAAATATGTAGGACAAGAACCATTTCACCTGTTCAACAGGCAGTAAGTTGGCAATCCTACATAACGAGCCTAGCCTGCCATCCAGCCAAAGGATCTCACTGATTTCTACTACTACCAGTTAAAATGTAATTAAGAATCCTCTGGGAACTATCTAAAGATCCAGTCATTCCTCACCACAAGTTGCGTAACTTAGTTGAAGCTAACATAAAAGGCTATGCAATACTGGGTAGTTACTGTGTCTTGGCTGAAATGCAACTGGAATTATTTTCATTTGCAATATCTGCCAAAATCCTTTGAATTGAAAGTGACAGAAATCAAGTGGTGGTGTTACAGGCAGAGAGTTCAAAAGGTAACTGAAAATTGGTTTTCACACTCAAATTTTCCTGTGGTTTCACCTTAATATTCACGGTATTCCAAACACTGAAATTTATCAATGAGGTGAAAAGATGTCATACTCTACAAAGTTGGCCACAAAAGAATAGGACTGAGGCAGTAAGGAAGGGTACAGGATAATGCGACTTTTATGACTCACACAAGTTGATGAAAGAACCAGATTGTCCATTATTTAAACACTTCACACAGTCTGCAATAATATGCATAAGAACTGCAATTCAAACAAGAATATACAAGTTGAAACACAAGTTTGGAACTATCGTGCTGAATAGGTGGGTAATCACTTCATATGTACTAAAAGAAAAAAAGAAAAGAAATTCTGAAAAAAAATAACAGTGAAACATACTTACTTGGCGTGAAAGCAAATCTGTGCTTACATAATTCACAGTATTCTTTTCTGCTGTGTTTAAGCCACTGAACTAAGCTGCAATAAAAAGTGATGGTATTAATACATGCTATTGTATCGCTCCACCTTATCCCTCCATTAAGGAAAACACACCAAAATTCTCTGTTTTCAAACACAAATCAGGATATTGGTAAAAATCAAGCAGGACTTAAATTAGCATGTTCGTTAAGTTCATTTAGGTCATCAAGGAAGTTTCAAAAAGTCAAAAAGGTAAGTTGACTAAGATTAATAGTAATTCTTCAATTACATCACTTACATAATTGATAAAGTACGTTCTTTGAGCATGTTCCTGAAAAGGCAAATATCCCGACACGGACACTCACTAGTGACACCGATCCTTAGAGAGACATTTCAAGTTATGACATATGTAGGCACACAGCTCAGATTTAGAACTTTTGCAGCTGTGAAAGAATGGCTATTAAAACACCACCAGAAGGAATGTGTGCTACAGACCAGAATTATGGCTTTCACTTTAGTGTTCCCCTGATCAAACCTACACCCCAAAATGACATAAAAAAAAGTATTAGAACCTTTTTATTTTTTGATTTGAGGTTAGATTTCTTTTTATTCACAACTATTAGTAGGCAGAAAAAGGTCCAATGAACTGATTTTTCTGCTCAGTTTTTGTAAAGCTGACATATAAGCAGAACTGTAGTCCTAAGCATAAATAATTATCAGTACTTTTTTATATAAATAATTACTAAATTCTTTGTGACCTGTAATGAATCATCATGTAAAAGCCACCAAAATCCCTAACACACTTCTGCTGAACAATGAGTTTTCTTACCAGTCAACCTGAAGACTTAGGAAGTAGTGGGTTGAGAAACACATTGATGTGTTTTATATAAAAAAAACCACTAAAATATTAAAAATCCCACAGTCACAGAACTCACCATTCCTGATGAATAAATTTAATACTGCCAGTGCACACACATGGATGATAGAGGGGCTTCTCAGGAGTTCCTTCAGATCGACAGACTCTGCATATATCTGCTGACAAGGACATAAAGCTGATTACACCGCCACTTAAAGAGCTCAAATTTACAAGACAAATTACACAATTAAATTCTAGAAACTTTACCATGTAGCAAAATGAAGCCAGAATAAACTGAAAGAGGATGAAAGATAGATTTCATCTCATGCAAGACGTGTTGACTGAGAGATCACCAGAAAAAGTAACAAGAATGTTATCTGCCTGACCAAGTTATAAAAAACCAAAACATACCTCATTTTAATATTTCTAGGAAATAGACAGAGTAAAACTAAATGCAGAAGTGTTTGTTGCCTAAAAAGTTACCACTAAAACAATATAGAGATGGTTAAGGATAATCCTCCTGAAAGTGGAGACTTTGAAAATAATTTTCTATCTATGTAAGAGAGCTCTGGATTCACTCATGCAGGCCAAAAATCTAGAACTCACAGAAAGAGGTATTCAATACCACATCAATGGCACTCCAGAGACTTAGAAAGAGTACTTCTGTCACACTCATCTGGAGCAACAACATTATTGCTACACAAGTCGAGAGCCCCTGGTTGTCTCACCGACATGTACAACCAGAACTGCTACTTCACCTTAACAAATGATTCTCTCTTCACAGAGAGCAGTTGCAGGTGGCTGCACAGGACACGTCTCTTCAAGTGAGAGGCAGGACCTACCCGCTAGCTGCGGCATGCCCACTTTTCTCCAGTATCCTTTCTGACAGAGCCATTTCACCACAGCAAGGTGACAGCTTTGTACACTGCTCAGCCTCACACAGGGTCTGACGAGCGTAAGAGACAGGCTGTAAAACCACAGCTTTCAGAGCACACTCTGGCACCAAAGCAAGCAAGTTAAAAGCACACACTGCTCTCTGAAAGACCCCATAGCTCTCTGAACTCTGACTGTTCACTTATTCTCAAGACTGCTGAGAAAAAAAAACACCATAATTTGCTTTACTGAAAGCAAATGAGTTATTTGGGAAAGGATTTCTTCTGCTGTCTTACAAAAGTACGTTAAACCTACATTTTATTTTTCCAAAGGCTGTGAGAATTACTAGGTATTTCTACTTGTTTCATAAATCCAACTAAATATATTAGGAGTGTAACAATCTGGACTGTTAAGCAGCCAATAACTTCAAAACAATAAACCCTGCTGAGGGGTCAACGTGTAAAACTGTGCCTGTGATGACCTACAGGCATCTTCAGCAGGAATTCCACTCTGTAACAGACACTGCTTTTCTCCCTGCACGCACATTTTGTACCCTGCTTCTCACGCACGAGTTTTGGAAAGAACAACGTTGGATCATACAGCTCTTTCTCGGTTCCCTCAGAGAATGATTCTCTGCCTATCACGTCTCTAACTGTATGTTCACCGCTGTAATATGCAAAAGTGAAGATTATGTTATTTAGCAACAAAATGATTTAACCAGAAAGAAACAGAAGTGCATCTCACCAGCAAAATCTGGTATCTGGTGCTTTCAGGCACTACAGAGAAGCAACCGCCACATTCATTCTAAGCTGCCACTTGCTCATTACCCTAAACTGCCTCTTACCTGAGCTCTTACCATCCAGTTAAGTTTTCTACCTCCTCAGCAAAATTTAGTCAAGCACAAAACTCGTAAGAAACACAACAGCTGTGATACCATCAATGGACTATCAACAGTTAGCAAATCCACTGCAGGCTCTGTAGCGTAAGTTCAGGCACACAATAACGTCAGAGCATGGATTTCTGCTTCCTTGAGGCACTAACAGTCTTTTCTGCTATGAGCGTTTAAAGCTTTCTAACTTTGAGAAGTCTCTTCAGCGTTCTGGCAAGCATCATGAAATTCTAATAGTGTAAAGCGAAGTTTGAAACCGTAGAAGTCACAACATTCTAGTGGTATTTATGGAAAGTGAGTATATAGACTAGTTACTTCTACTGCTCAGAGCTTTGAAGGGTAACATTGGTAAGATTACAACACAATATCTAGGGCTACATGTGCGTGTGTGTTTACCTACGGACATAAAACCAGAAAAGTCTAATTTCCAAATGTAGAGTGTAACATGAAGGTTTAGTTAAAGGAGACAACGTGCTAAGATGCAACTAACAGCCTCATCTTTCTGATCTTTCTGTTCGCTTACATCCTGTAAAAACAGGAGTCATCCATGACTACCACTGGTAACAGCTTGCAACAAATTGTCAACTACGTTGTTTGAATTAAATCCCCTGAGAGGGATTTACCAACTACTGGGGTGGTGAGAACTGAGCCGGTCGTTTCTGAGTATCTGTTTCTCAGGGTGCAATAGTCCAGGTTTTCTGGGTAACTAGAGACCAAGAAATCAAAATTTCACTTTGTTATTATTTCAGCCACGTAAGTAACTGTTGGTCTACAGAGGTGTGACAGAGTTGCAGCAAGCAGTTCTAAAATTTGTTAGATTTCAAAAAGAGTGTTTTGATAAAACACCTGTTTTTACAAGTACTAAAGATGTCTATAACCCAAGGGACATTTCTAGAAAGGTGCTGTCTTATTTTGTCCGTCATTTCATGTTTTTCCAGCTTAGTTGCTTTTTGATTCTCCGAAGCAGAAAACTCAAGTGCAACTAGACAAAAAGCTACATTCAGAATGACGCCAAAGTAACAAAAGCAGAGACACAAAATACTTTCCCGGGAACTGTCTTGCTGCTCCAAGACACATTTGCAGTTACTGCTTGAGATGACAAAGCAAGCTCAAATACTTCAAGAAACATAGCAAAACACACATTATTTATTTTGGTTTATTCTACAAGACGAAGCCCTGGTTTATGAAAGTTCTGCATTATCACCTTGAACTACATTGCTCCTCAACATCTAAGCAGAGCAAAAGTGCCAATGAAACAAACCCACCTTTGAGCTCAAATAAAGAAATAGTCTTAAAAACGGAAACCACACATTAAAAAAAAATTACTAAGATCTCTAACAACTTCTTTTTTAAAAACTGAGGTAAATTACTATGAATTAGTCTCTTCTAGAAGAGACGGGGAAACACCACCTCCCGCACCATGATTTCAGTTTTTCAAACAGTTTCCAGCACACACAACCTAAGCTAATACTGCAGAAGCAGCAGCAGCTAAAGCCGCTGTTACTACTCAGCTGAAAGGAGAAATTTAAACCTCGCTAAGTTACAGCACCAGGTACGACCGCGCCTGCCGGCCAAGAGGAAACCGGACCCGGCGAGGATTTCGCACGATTCGGGGCAGTCCCCTCTTCCCGGTCTCGGACGCTGCCCCCCCCGCCCCGGGTACGTGCCGCGGCTTCCTCTCCCCGAACCTCTAACTCGCCCGCGAGGCCCCCAGCGCCCCCCGCACAAAGCCCCCAGAACGCCGCCGGTGTCAGGCTCCGGCGGTCCCAGCAGCCGGGCCGAGCTGC
>VWZK01013986.1:388875-399793 GCA_013396935.1 Baryphthengus martii | reverse complement strand
CCTGGGACGGGACGGGACGGGACATGCTGACCGGACAGGCCGGGGCGGGCCTCCCAAGGGTTGCTGCTGCGTGACTGTTCCTCTCCGGGAGCGCATAGCTCTGCCGCTATCAGGAAGCCAGGAAGGCGAAGGGCGGGCGGGACGAGCCTGTTAGTGGCCCTGGAGGCACTGGCCGCGGTGGCGGGACTCGTCCGTGCTCTGGAGAGCGGCGGTACCGGGAAAAGCAGGAAAGTCAGGCGAAATACAGCTAAAACCGATTGTCAGCTGTACCGCAAAGCAAAGAGAAGCCCAGCATTCGGGCTTGATGTGGGCCAAGCTTTCGGAAGGGTCAGGAAGGCGAGGCCCCCTGCGGGGAGGCTGTTAGCGGTGCTCGCCTTCAAAGGCCGGCTCTCCTTCTCGAGCCTCAAATGTCCATCACAACCAAGAAACTCTTACTTGTGTGTTACTTAACACTCAAGTCTTTTTTAGCTGAAATCATTTATGTTGTCAGGTCTTGCTGACCAAAGTAGCTGAGACAGCGTACGTTAATACTTTGTACTCTGCGCAGAATGTTATCAGATGGTCTGTGGTGAGCTGGCAGGAGTCTTACAAAGGAAAAACCCAATTTCTTAAGGGTAAAGAGAAATTCTATATGAAAGGAACGCGCGTGTGTGCGTATTATTTTAGTTTTCCATTGTGGCAGCTATTTTAACACCTCTGATTAATGAGTCAGCAACTTTCAGCTCTACCATGTGACCTTTTGTGTCCAACAAGTGATCAAATCCTTTGCATTAAGCCTTTGGCCATCACGTCAGCAGTAGAGGGGATAGTCGGTCAAAGCTGAACTTGGAAGTAGAGAGGTGGCACATGCCCAAGTTATAAAATTTTAACTCCTTCAAGATCACCTTCTTCAAGCTGGTGAAATAGATGATAGTGGCCTGTGTAAGACAAAAAAACCAGGAACATGTGAAGGCTTGGTGTGACTCTCGTAAACTGTGTGATTAAAGTGCTGCAATAGAACACATGTGGGCTAAGCTATCATTTTCAGCTCTTCTCTGTCCTCCCTCTCAGAAAGGCAAAGTGAAAAAACTCCCACCTATAGCTTAAAGAAAACCCAACCAAACAAAAAACCCCAACATGACAGTTTATATTAAAAGTAAGGCCATTTTCATCTTGACTAATTATTTTGGCATATTAAAGAAGTGCCACCATAGTACTGAGGATATGAGAAATGCCAGTATATTCGATTTGTCTGAACAAGGACAAATGAATGAAAAAAACCCAGGAAAACAAAAGAAATGGGGCACTTCAGTTTCCCGGTACATTCTTAATTCCCACTCTGTTTTGCAAACACATAACCATTGTTGTTACTCTACTGTGATAAATATAAATTAAATGTTATATAAAAGTTTGTAAATTATCATTCACGTTCAAAAGGCCATGGCAGGGTTAATGCATATAATTCTCCAATTTCAGTCTTTCGTGATAGGCTTTTTTAAATTAGATGAAAGCTTTGAAATGAATCGCTATATCTTGCCAGTGAAAAATTTCATTCCTGTCTGTATCTGTTCACACATTTAAATTACCTAACTAACATTAAATATATACCATCTTCTCAGAATTTAGAGAGAATCAATCCCAAGATTTTGTTCTTACTCAGTGTTTCAGTATGGGCTACACAGTAGTTCACTAAAAACATGAGCTGAAGGCAGGCTGTTATATTTTAAACAAAAGAAAAAAATAAAAAAATAGTATTTTATGGTAATTTAATTAAATCTTTCAGCCTTCTTAGTGGTTTTGGTGAACATATTATTAATCCTCATCTATTTGGTAATAAGTTAGATGTTCTTCGCCTAAGGAATACCCACAGCTTAAGTACCTTTTAATTTTTAGTACAAAGGAGGATGTTAGGAAATTGTTATTAGCTTCTAACTGTCATCAAGGTCAAGAATTAGTGCCAACACACAGAGAACAAACATATAGGGAAAAAAAAATCTGTTCCAAGTGAGTTATTATCTGGATAACAGAGGAAATAGAGAAAATTTACTGATGGAAACCAAAGACAGTAATAGGTGTAAACCCAAATCACAGGAGGTTATGGCAAAAAAAGAAGGGTGGGAGGTGCAGAAAAAAGTCAAGGTACTTTTGGACATGGTTTTATTTTGCTAAAACTTTTTGCTTTAGTAACATTTAAGTGCTTAGAAAATATATTGTCTTTTTTTCAAAAGTTCTCTCAAGAGATTACAAAATAAATACTGTGAAATTTAAACTCTCCAGCGTTTGTACTAGGACATTTCTATCTTTTCTCTCATTTTAAAGTGACTTCATAAAAATGTTTCCCTTACATTTTTAGAGTTATTTTGAAAGTTCAGAGCACTGAAAAAGCCAAAAAGCAAAAGCTAATGTTTTTCAGTTTTTCTTTAACTGAACATTTCAAAATGCATTTATCTTCTTAACCAGTAGTTCTTTTCTCTTCAGTGCTGCCCTAGTTCTTTTCCTTAGCTCTCTGCCTGACTCCCACCACAAAAATAGTTCAGGTGGTTATGAACAGCAAGTTACTGTGGAAAACATAATGGATTATCTTAAGGAAAACCATATGGATGCCAGTTTATCTTAAAAAATGAGGCAGTATTTGGAATGAACAGGTATCTGCTTCCTAGACAACCGAAACATTACTTCTAGGAAGGTCTAGAGCTGTCGTGGCAGGAGGAAAACCGTTAGAGCAGGCAGGCTGCTATGTAACACAAAGCATGGCCTACAGAAGATCAGCCTGGCACAATCAGAAAGCGCAAAGGTCTGGGGGGTGCAAACCCACCCAGCGAAAGCCACTGCCACCCTGGATCTTCCCCACGCGCCACGGGGCCTTTAGAGGACGTGCTTCCTGGTGCCTGGCCGGTTTGCCACAACACTTCATAAAGGTGCTCCTAACCAGCAGGTAGCTGCTGTGCCAGGGGATTTTTGGCGTGGAGACAGAAAGCAGTAGTCTCAGGTGCAGTGTACATGCACTAATGTTTACTGCCGCACGAGGAAGGATGGCCCAAGCTGTTGCATTGTTGCAAAATACTGACTCTGAAGCCTCAGCGTTGAGCGACGTGTTTCCTTTCAGTTGGTGTTTGCTTTGTAGTGAGCCTGCACTATGATGAGGAATGAAAATCTGACTTGGGGTTCATGTTTTGCAGGCCAACCAATTTGTGACCACCACACAGTGCACCCATCAAATCCATCTTTCTCCAATTTAGAGAGAAGGATGTTGGGGACAGAGTCAAAGGCCTTACAGAAGTCCAGAGAGACGTTCATAGCTCTTCCATTGTCACTCCATCACAGGCCACTAGTTTGGTTAGGCAGGATGTGCCCTTGGTGAAGCCATGCTGGCTGTCTCGAATCACCTCCCTGTCCTCCGTATGCCTTAGCATAGCTTTCTGACCATAGCTTTCTCGACTCTTCTTTGTGGATCAATTAAACATTTTGTTACACTCATTTTTTAGTGCAGTCACAAAATCAGATGGGCCTCTGCCAGGCCACAGCCTGGTTAGAGGTGCTAAAGAACAAGTCAACTCACAAGGATAATGATACACAAAGAAATGACAGTGCACAGTATTTCTTGTGGCTGTGTCCTCAGAGGGTCTGAAGGAGTATCTGAGCAGCTCAGCATCCCCAATCAGCTCCTGAGAACAAGCCTGTTTGGAATCTGTCATTTTCAAAGGAGAACATCTGGAAAAGGTCCCTACTTCAGAAGTGTCTTCTTGATCCCTTCATTAGAAGGAAGACTCTTCTGAGAGCTTATATTTTCTGAACCTTGAGAACACAAATTGCTGTCAAAAACCTGTACTAAATTTTATAGTCAGTGCTCTTATATTCAGTGGCAAATGGGGTTCTCCTTCTCTTTAATTTTTCCCTAGATTCTCAAGCTTCATTCCTTTCCTCTTTTCTCTCAATGATCTCCTCCCAGGAAGGAAAGCAGGAGTCTTACAGCCTCCTGAGGCTCTGCACTGTATCTACTTTTCTTACACATTCCTTGTCCCCCTGAGCCGGTTCCTGACCCCGCTTGTATGGAAGTGCAGGGGAGAATTTCTACAGTAAAGGTCAGAGTTCTCCAGGAGGTCTGAACCTCACAGTCCCTTCAAGGAAAGCAAAGGCTCACGGACAACTTTTCCTCCTTTGGTCTCATTAGCATACCCCTGATGGGGCTAAAGCAAATACATTTTTTCCTCTGTGCTGGTACCTACCATGCAGGGGTGCAGGAAGAACAGCCAGGAGCTGTACAGGTGTAAAGCAGCGTGGAAAGGATTATGGTGAATAGCATGGCCAAGCTGAGTGTGGTGAGTCGGGAGGAGTGTGTGGACACGTGGCTGAGAGGAGAGGGGCTAGGAGAGAGTCTGGAAGAACAGGTAATAGCAAGAGGTCCTAGAATACAGGGAAAAGACAAGGGCTACAGACATCTTCAAGGAGAAAAAAAAGATAATCCAGGATACTAGAGGTCATTCAGCCTAATCTCGTTCCCACAGGAAGATTAGGGAACATGCAGTGAAAGAGCCTTATGGCAACAGAGACCTGGAGATCAGGAGCATGAGCAGATCCAGAGAGGTGACAGAGCTCCACGGGTGCCACGAGAGGGCATCTCTGCTCCAACCCCCAGGAGGTGTTTTACAGACTTTGAGAAGAGGGTGTCAAAGGAGGTGAAGCATCTCTGGGGCCCACAATGGGCCAACCAGGCAGGGACCACAGTGATATGTACCTGGCTGGGGCCACCTGGCAATTTGATGGGCCGTGAAACGAGCAGCTGCCTATGTTGGGAAACCTATTGCCTCGAATGCTGCCACCTGACAGCATGCACCTGAGGGGCCCCAGGGCATTTCCAGGTGTCTGAAGTCTTCAACATCTGAAGCAGCATCCTGCACAGCTGCCTTGCACCTTGCCAGCACTGGTAGCAGCTGAACAAGTGAGTCAGAAGGGGTTGCTGATCTGCTGTCCTGCCTCAGGCTGCCATATCGTGCTTTATCTTCACTAGAATAACCCCCAGATCATATCCCATGACTGCCAGTACCCCTTCAGCTCTGTCAGTCGGTGTCTGTGCTCAGCTGGGGCTGGAGGTGGTTGGGGAGAAAGATCTGAGGATTTAGGTCTTCCCCCAGGAGCGTCTGAGCGATGTGCCTGAAGCTGATGGTTCCTGCCTCCAGTCAGCTGCAGAAAGTGCCACACTCCTTGAGCCCCAGTGAGGAGCAGTCCAAGCTCCCACTCCAGGTGCTGGCCCTTGTCCCTCTCTGTTCAGGGTGATGTGGGAAGAATATGCCATCAGTTTCTAACTTTGCCTTATTGATGAGTACCCAGGTAGGGCTCACTGTCATCCCAATTCAGTGAATTTTTGGTTCAGATCTAGGAAATTCTGTGCAAAATGCTACCTGCTAAAATGTCCCGTTGGCAGTATCAAGCGGTTCGAAGTCAAGGGGAAAGAGAGAGGCTTTAGCTCCCCACCAGGAAGGAGACAGGTTCAAATGGTCTCACACGAGGAGCCTGTTGTGTGAGCCTGGCCGTAAAGGATTGGATCGAGGCTGGCAGCATGTCAGCACTGTCCTACTGCCAGCTCTTACTGAGCAACAGGCACGTATGAATTGATGTGTTCTCACCAGCAGCGTTTATCTTGCGACGACGGGAGGAAGTCCAAGTGGGTCAAGAGAGAGGAGACCCAGAGCTATCTAGTTTATCTGAGCAATGGAGATCTGTAAATGCAGGTAAATTGGAAATCTGTACAGCAAAGAGAGCTGGCGCTTGGTTTTGTGCTTTAGATTTTCTCACTGCAGTCCAAAATTGGGTTTGGAAAATGTATGCTTAGATTAAATATGTTGGTGTATTTAAGTTAATATATCTTTCGTGATTATAACTGAAATGATCATGGTCCTGCCATATACGTTGGATTGGCTTGTAGATTTTGGATGTAGGATCAATTCCAGAGCAGCTATCATGTTCAAAAAGGGGTTGAATTTAGATTGTCACTGAAAGACACATGAGAAGAAAGACATTAAAGACCTCTTTCTGTTTTTTGGAAACTCATTTATACTATGCAGAGCAACAAGCCATTTACTGAAATGTAAATGCAATTCAGTGACTTTTCCATCTGTTTTCCTAACTGCTATATTCCAGTTGATCTCTGTCAATTCCTCAAAGGTATTTTCTGATGTCCTGCATTTTAGTATCACGTGTAATCAGACACTCAGTAAGGTTCTTTGCTTACTTGTTTTCGGTTATTTAATATGACCATATTGCAATGGAAGTTGGAGGCTCAAAGATACATATTTTCACTCACCTGGATGTGCCTCCTAAAGCCATTGTACTTACGAAACTGCCGTATGTATTTAGTGTTGCACTCTGTGGACAAATCAAAATTTCTGCTGGAGGCCGGGGAATAAAGAGGGCCTTGGGAAAGTGGTGTGTGCTGTAGAACTGGGACCTGTACATGCTTGGCTCTTCTGAGCTTGGCTTGAACTTGGCTGCTTCTTCAGCATCTCACTTGTGTTTGTTTTCGTTTTTTTTCAATCTGGAGAGAATGAGCTGGAAAAGCTCATATATTTCTAGTTTACAGAAAAAACCCAAAACTTCCAGAAAAAAATATATTCTTCTTTGTAAAATTTGTATTTAAGATAAATGGAGAGCCATTTAGTACCAGAGAAAAGAAAATTACGAGTGTGACAAGGAGGTTATAGTAGTTGGCTTTCAGGTGCTGTTGGGAGATCCCAGAAAGAAGAGTTCCTCAAAAAGATACAATATCTAAAGAATATAAAGAATTCCCAACAGCCTTTGAAGTCTGCAGATTTCTCTGGGAGTTTTCCAGGAGTAAGCAACATGACTGCCAGTAGTTTGGCTGCTTGAAAGATGCACAGAAACACACAAAAAATTGCTCTGAACTGTACCCAGGTAAAATGTGCAGATTCAAGTTTGCATTTAGGGAAACCAGTGGTTTCCTAAATTTTGCAAAACCTTTTTATCCCCTCAAAGCAGAAAACATAAACCGGGCCTTTTAATAAACTTATAAAAGCATCTTGCCTGGTAATGAAGAGCCTTAATTACAAATGCGAAGGCAGGCGTCTGTTGTTTAATTTCTGACTTTCCATTTGCATAATTCACAAGTTCACTGAGGAATGTGCAGTCTCATTGCTGTTTTTCTGAGTCATGTTGTGCTTACTGTTTGCTCCCTACTCACATAATATGTGTTTGTCTCTGGGAATTTAGCTCTCACAGCTTTAAGTTTGAAAATACTGTCATTTATGTCTTTTCTCACAGGAAAGAGCTTATCACAATTGTTGCATAATATGCAGAAGTGGTTGTGCTCAGTGTAACCATGGATTTTAACTTGAGGAACTGAAATGAGCTGGCTCTGATTTTTTTTAAGAATAAATACATATCATCAGAAAAATCCACCAAAATTCAGTTCTGGTGCCACTTTTGAATAAATTTCAGGAGAAGAGATCAGCAGCAGGCACCAATTTCTGCTTAAAACCAGAGAGAGAGTGTTGAAATAGCTGATGGTATGCTGGTGTCTGACTGGAATGAGAGGAATCGGGCTTCTGGTTCCTGCTCACCTGAAAACATAAGTGGCTGTACAAAGGCACGAGAAGAGAGAGGGTAAGAAGTAGGCATGTGGACATGGCAGTCTCTGCACGAATGAGCATGGGTGGAGCAGTAGCTTGAACATGGATCCCTGACAGCATATTTATGTTAATTCTTTAAGGCCCCACTGAGAACGTATGTCTTGGCTAGAAAGTCCTGTGTCCTTCTTTCAGGATCAGCCTATCCAAGACTTCCTCCCACAGCATTTTTCCTATCTCCTTTATATCCAAGTTTTACTTTTTGTATGGACATTCAGACAGATGCTATCCCATTAATTTCAATCTATCACTCTCTCATGAGAAACAGTATGTGATGCTAGAGACACGCTATGAATTCCTTCTGTGAAGAAGATGGCTAATTTCCCCTTTTTTCCTCCCCTTCTTAATCCAGGTAAATTGGAAGGTCATCCACATCCTGGAGAACTTGTTCATTGTTTGTGTCTGAGCTTACAGGGTGGTTTGCACAGAGAGGAAAGGAAAACCACTGGGCTCTGTCTTGGTAGAAGCAAGCGGTGATTCACTCAAAAAGAATGGATCTCAGCTCCCCAAGCAAACCTACAAGCAAGCCAGGAGATCTGGGGAAGCTAATAAGTTGTGGTGCAGTCTGCTGGCCTCTTTGAAGAGAGGCAGGTGACTGGTGAATTGGTTCCAGCTTGCTGGGAAAGGGTTTCAGGTTTGGGTTGTTTTTCCCTTCTGAACCAGGAGAACAGGCTGTATTGAGCAGACAAGATTGGCCTGAGGTCTGAGCTGCAGCTCAAGACAGGGCTCTGGAAGGGGCCTGCCTTATGGTAGCTGCTCTGTCACATACATACAGGCCAACATTTATGCAGCTTCCTGAGAAAAAAAAAGGAAATATCAAAGCACCTTAGAGAAGAACCTTGTGAAGGATTGAATAAAATGACCCTAAGCTTTTTGCCTCATGGCCCATAACTTACCAGCTCTCCGAGATCTCATTGTGGGAGGCAACTGAGGTCCATTTGTTTCAGACCAGAACGAAGCAGTATGCTGGAAATTGTCAGGACTGGAGATGGTAATACCCATAAGAGCATATGGGTAATGCCCATAAGGTCTGATAAGACCTTGAAATTTCCTGCTTAAGCTCATCCTTTCTTCTTGCTGAAACCTCCAGTTTGAAACTTGCTAGTTGATAAATGAGGTCTGGAAGAGTGAGCCTGGGAGTTCGCTCTTAATTGGTGCAGCTGCTTCAGCACAAACTGCTCTTGCAAAAGTTTTAACTGCCCAGGTGGGCAGGGGCACACAATCTCTTCCACACTCTGACGTTTAATGGCACGTGCAGCAGATGTCCTCTCTGAACCAGGTAAGGGTGGGCAGTGACTTCAGTCTGGGTGGCCCCCTGGCCCAAGCGTTGCCTTCCACACATGTGCCTGCCTGTGCCTGCCCTGGGCAGGGCCAGGCAGGAGACACATGGTGGGCTGGCCCCTTCCCTGACTTGACCCTTTCTCTCTTCTCAGCTCCTCCATTACATATTTACTCCAGCATATGCTCAGGGATGCTTAGAAACTGATTTTGTTCAACTGGCACTTGGCTGTAGAGTAGGTGCACTCATTCCGAGCACAGACTCAGCCATTTGCAGGATTGTGCTGAAATGTCATTTCTTTCTGCCAGGCCAAAGTTCATTATTTCGCTTTAGAGAAAGGGTAAGAACAGGTGCTCTCTGCAAATACATTTAATAAAGTACCTTGATTGCTCTGACTCAATTTATGTATCATCATTATCTTGTAATATAATTAGAAGCTCTTCTGTTTACTTTCCTTAAACTTGCTGCTTTGATGTTGCACTTAGGCGTCTGTATTGCTTTGTGGGATACAGTCCAAAGCTGCCTGGATCCACTCCAAGATTAGTAATGCGTAGACATGTTTGCAAAACAGGACTTTTAAAGTTAAGCAAACATGGGAAGAAGGGTGTTTTTTTTCCTGGCACTCTGTTTAAAATTTTGGAGTTTAAACCACTGACTTAGTAATTTTTTGCTAGAATTGTTGATTGATCAGTGACAGTAGCAAACATTCCTCTTTTTCCAGTTAGTAAAACAGTGCTAAATGTTCATCTAGAACATGTATAGCCTGTAGAATCATATGTAAGCAGAAATCTTGGGGGTCTTCTTACCTTTAAAAAAGATCTCTTGGAAAATCTCAGCCAAATCGAACTGTTCAAGAGAATACTGGGAGTTTACAGAGGAGGTGCAGATTTCTACTCATGGAAGTTGCCTTTTCTGAAAAGTGGGATGAATTCTACTGGCACAAGGTGCAGCTTTTTGTCCAAGGCAACTTATTTGTACCAAAGAATGAAAATGTGTTTGTATCTTAGTGCAAACACAGCCTCAATTCCAAGCAAACTAAATGACCCTCTTCCAGCTGATGAACCCCAGAAAGCTCCTGAAATAAACAATGAGCAGTAGATGAGTTTTTTTAAGGAGAGAACTCATATCAAGGAAAAAAAAAAGAAAAAGAAGAAGAACTTGTGCCCTGGTACAAAACAGACAAAATGTATGTATTTTTAAATTTACATATTATACGAAAATTCTGCATTCAGAATTCAGCTTTCAATGACTAAATATGCGGAATGAAGTCATCCTTGAAGGTAGTAGTCGGAATGGTGGATAAGTGAAAGGGAAAGGGCTTTTTAGTCATTTCTGGACTCCAAATTTTTGTAGTTATAGAGAAGATGACAATATTTGGGAAGAAAAAATAATAGACATTCTTAAGTCATGCAAAAATAGATGTTCAGGGTTTTAGATACAGAAATAAGGTCTTAATCCATGCAATTATCCATGTAATCTTAATTCTATTATCTTGCTCGTGTCTCTATTATCATGTCCAGTGCAACAATGATGCTGCCTCTGATCTCGGGGACGTATTTTTGAGACATTGCTCCAAAGTTTACTAATTTCCTTATATTTTGTTATTAACACTCATTATTATTTGTAATATTTGGAACCGAGTGCCTTGTACTAAAATTCCAATAAAAGTGTTTTTTAATAAAGTGATGAGCCACTGAATAACCTAGAAATACCCAAACGGTGTTAGGTAATTTTAATATGCCTCTTTGCATGTCATCTGCAATATTAAAATAGTTTTCCTATTGCTTTGGTGTAATTAAAGTTATACTCCACCCTTTTTCAGTAAGTTCACAAAACACACCCTCAGAAATCCCACAAGCTCTTTCACTAAAAATAGGAAATTTGAGACTAAACATTCACAAATTACTTTAGGTAAAAATTAATCCAAACCAGGCATGAGAAACCCAGCAGCTGTTGGGTGAACCAATTCTACATGTTAACAAGCAAATTAGCAACACACCTATTGAATTTTTTTTTTTTT
>VWZK01013986.1:291693-388852 GCA_013396935.1 Baryphthengus martii | reverse complement strand
TTTTTTTTTTGCAGAGCAGCCTTCTGTCTCTGTGGTCAGAGCCATACTTTTGATTTTAGAGAGTAAAGGAGTTGTATGCGCTGAGAACTGACCCTGGCATACCCAAAAGAAAACCAGGACACTCAGCGGGACATTAAAAGGGGGCACCAGAAACCAGTTGATGTCAGTGGCTTCAAATAGCTTACAGAAATGGAGCAGAGTGGAAAGCCAGGAAAGGGGGCAGGTGCAAGGGGGAAATGGCCAGAGGGGAGAGGTGATGACAGATTGAGTCTTTTATGTTTTAGCAACAAATAAAAATGCAAGTGAGTGGGAGCATGGCGAGAGATGCAAAGATTAATAGCAAAGAAGCAGCAATCGCCCTGGCTCGGTCCTGATGCCCCGTGAGGAGCAGTGGGTGCTCTGCTTGGTGCAGGGAAAACTGCTGTGCCTGCCAGTGCTGTGCCAGATGAAGCAGATAAGGTCACTCCCACACAAGGAGAGACTTCAGAGCCTTTCTTCTTAGAAACAGGGCAAAGCATGGGAAAGAGCAGGGATATGGCTCACTACTGGCTGAATCAGAGAATTTCTGGAGATTCTTTTTAGTGCTCCAGGTAAAGGCAGCCATAAACTCCAGAGTACCACACTAGGTAAATGGTAAAGATCAAAATCATAAATGTGAGACTAGTTTTCACCCATAACAGTGAAAGTATCTGTATATGTAAACCTCTCACCAAGCCTTGATTTGCAAGAGCTGGCCCAATTTCCAAGGGTCTTTAATCAAACACTGACTAGAGACTGAAGCCAGAAACCTGTAAAATGAAATCAGATTTGTTAAACTCTATTTCTTCCCTCTCAAGTGATGACTCAGTAGGTAAGTTTAGATATGCCATCTTTTACTGGATGGTGGGAAATAAATCAGAATTATGCGCAGAAACAAAAACCTCAAATACAATTCCAAATTACAATCCTCCTAATTAGGCCCTCTCTTTTCAGTGAAGTTGTGTGAGGGGGACTAGCTACACTCTCTTCCTGTAGCCACCCAAGTCCCGAAGGATGCCTCCTGTTCTCAGGGCAGGTGCTGCGTACAGAGCCCTTGCTGGCATTACAGCAGGACCTGCAGAGGTGAGCTGTTCTGACCCCATCCTCGATGCCTCTCCTCTAACCTTTTCTGGGATCCTCTCCGCTGGTTCCTCGCAAGGTATCTTCAGTGGCGGTAACGCCTTAAGAAGGCTGCTGTTGCCAGCAGGACCTGTACAAGAGGAGAGGGGAGCCTTGCCATCCCTCTTGCCTTGTCTACAGCTTCTAGGCTGCAAGCGGAGCATCACTCAGCATAGGTGCTTTGAAAAGGTTTTTCACAAGATAAATACAACATTTGTAATGGTTTCAGCTTTCTGACAAATCTGCTGCCACCATCAGCACTCTGAATACTGTACCAGGTGATGGTAAACGGAGCATGTTTAAGCCTGTCCATTGATCTCTCTGTTGGACTCCTTTACTTCTGCACTAGATGCCGGCAGAGTACTTGCCTTTCTGAGTTTTTATCTATCAGTTGTTGTCTAGGGGAGAATACTTTTCTAGTTTGCCTTGAGACAGCAGACTTGGGTGTCCTAGGATCCTGTTTCTTATGTTAACATACAGCTAAAAATGCAGCCAAAAGCCGTGAGGATTTACTTTGGGGTTTTATTCCATGCACATTTCTATAAAACCAGGAGGAGCAATTGGAGCAGTATTGGTGCAAACCTTCAGGAAATAAAAAAACCCCAAACAAACACCAAACGAAAACCAGCTGTGTATTTTGAGTGAAGGGGAAATATGACCGCTGTGTGTTTGAACAAATGAATCTGCTGTGCTCATTCAAACCCTTGTCTGTCTTCTTTGTTTGTTTTTTTTTTTAAAAAAAAACCAACAAACAACAAAACAATAAAAATAGAGATGTTCACAGCGGGGTTAAAAAAATAAACATCTAAGTTGCTTGAGACTATAGGAAATGCCTGGGTACAAGGAATTCCATAATCCTGAGTCCATGACAGAGGGGATTCTATCTTAAAGAGAAAGAAGCAATCTCTTCAGCTGTGGGAGATTTAAATGATTCAGGCTTTGCAGGCCAAACATAATCACAGTTGCGCAGGCAAAGGCTTGCATTACAGCAGAGCAAGTCCTTTGCTCTCCTTTCCCCCTACTCACCCCTAATTAGAGATGGTGGGCATGAAGACAGGATTTAGTTGTGAGATTGCCTGTGGGATCAGATGTCTGCTCCTGCTGGCCCAATCTGTTCCACAGCTTGGAGACAGTACGAAAACAGTACTTTGGTCTTGTGGATCTGAGTACAGCGTGCCCACTCAGGTGGGGTTAGACAAGCTCAAGCAAGATGCCATAAATATCAAAGTATAAACTGGATCTTTTCAGTGAAGCCTCCTCGTTTCTTCCCTTGCAACACAAGCAATCTTTTTAATGGTTTCTTATACAATCCTGATGTGCAGAGCTACTGACAGGTATGACAGGACAAACACCCACTATCTGGTTATGACAAACCTTAATTTTGAGTTGCGTGTATCTCCCACAGCACACAGAGGTGGGACGCATCTTGCCTGAGTGATGATGCACTCAGCATAGCAATCTACACCTGCACTAGGTGGGTCGGCTGCCATTAAAGTCTGTGATCAGCACAGTTGGTGGCATCTAGGGGACTATCCGTTTAACTCCAAAGAAGACACCCTATTTCATGAGTGTGAATCATGCTCTAAAACTTGATGACAACTATGGGAGTGCTGACAGGTAGACATCCTCACTGTAAATGTCTCAAGTTTGGTGAACTGAATCCAACCATTACTGTACTAGATAGTCCTCATCTCACACAGTGGTCTGAGGATCTATGTTTGTCGTATCATTAGGATCAAAATTTCTTTATTGGCATATTTGACATGAAATGACACTGTGATTTTCTTTGAGCTCTTTTGTCTTTCTCATTCCTCTCTCCAACATGCACACGCGCGCAAAGCACGTGCAGAGAAAATTAAAGCTATAGTAGACATCAGTCTGAAGGCTACGTTAATGTTCCTTGCGTGCAAGGTCATTATGGAAATAGGAAAAGAAAATTTCAGTGAGCCACCATGACTAACAACCAGTTAGGCTCAAATGTTTCTAACTTGTTGAAAGCAAGTCTAATCAAAACTAACCTGGAACACTTTTGGACTTGTTGGGAATACTTTTGGGTGTGGCTGTAATATGTTTAATCTCTGTGCTGGGACGACTTCCGTAATTTTTTTATGCTATGAGTTTCTGAGGATGGATTCATCTTAATTCAGCATAAGCTCCATTAAAGACATTTATTATGGGCAATAAAAGTGCATGAATATCTTATAAAAAATGCATCTCTGAATTTAACAATGCATCAGCAAATGCACCTCTGATGCTAAGTGCCTCAGAAATAAATGCTGAGGGTAAAAGATTCTGCAGTGTCTTAAATGACGGCATCACACACATTATTTGCTTTGTAATCTACAGGTCTGGAAGGGAAATTTTCCCAGAAAACTGAAGTGTGCTGATAAGTCTCAGCAGCTTTGTTTCAGCTTCTCTATACTATTTTGTTAGGAATTACACATATTGAGAGAGATGAAAAAAAAAAAAAGTATTTGTATGTAACTTGCTTTCTAAGCTCCTTAAATTATAAATAAATAAAAGTTAGAGTAACAGGCAACAGATGTGGAGCTTGCTGCACCCTGCCTCTCTGCATGATCTGTCCCCACCCCTTCCGGTCAGGATGACTCCTGTGCTAAGCCTCTCCTCCTCACCTCTCAATCCTAAAGTCTGCAGAAGAGTTGAAGAGCACCTGGAGACTGGATGGGCAGCAACAGGAGCAAAACTGTCAGCAGAAGTGGTTTTCTTCTTTTTGTGTTTAGAGAAGTCTAGCTGGTATCTCACTGAGCAGAAGAAGTGTGCTGGGCTAAAAGAGGATCCTGTACTCCAGGTATGTGATGGCAAACTGGTCCACAAAGAGTGTGTTGACAGCAAAAAAAGGCTAACTACTTTTAACTGCAGAGAGAAATCAGAAGTGGCTAAACAATTAGATGAAGTTTTTTTTGAAACAGCACTCCCTTAAAGAGAGACTTTTATTTTGCTTTTAGTAAAAGAATGCACAAAGACAAATACTAGGGAGCAGATAAGGTGAAGATAAAGGATGTCAACTCTGGGAAAGACTTGATTTCATTTTGAGTCCTTTCTACAAACTATGACATGGCAATAGTTCTGAGGACACTGGTAACCATTTTATGTCCATCAGTAGCAAGATCATGTTCAAGGACCATAATAATTTCTTTCGGCCTTATGGTAATGAATTCCCATTCTTTCCCTTGTTTGGTCCATTGGAGCTCTTACTAATGAAAAAAATTACTATTGGAGTTTAAAGTGTTATCACTGGACCCAGAAAAAGGACAGAGATGTCACACCTTGGCATCACTAGCCCAAGGTTCTGTCAAACAGCATAACACTTTGGGCTCATACTTGCTTTCTGAGAATTGGGGATTATCCTCAAGGCTATCTTTGCCCTCGTTTTACCTGATTGTTTTTTAATGATTTTTAGCCTTACCTTCCAAGTAGGAATTTTTTTCCCTGTTGAAAACTAAGACTTAGTAGGATTTAACTATGTGATCTGTTGCTCCCTAAAAATGTAGTAATTTGGTTGTGTTCTACCACCTAAGGGAGCTCACCTTTGCCTTGTAGTAACAGTAAATAACTCTCCTCAGTTTTTATGTTATTTGCATGGAAGCTGAATGGTGTCAGGATACCAAAGGAAGAGCAGGACCACTGGTGAGAAGCAGAAGCTGTAAGAAGGTCTTCTCTTAAGCAAAAGAATGACAGCAGGCTCATAAATATTAATCTTTTTTTTTTTTTTTCCCCTGTTAGCAGCAGTCATTCCCTGTTTCTAGCTTCCCACCGGNTTTTTTTTTTTTTTTTTCCCCTGTTAGCAGCAGTCATTCCCTGTTAGCAGCAGTCATTCCCTGTTTCTAGCTTCCCACCGGTCCCTGTATCTCCTTTGTGCTGGAGTTCAGTGATGAGGAGCGGGGTGTGAAGGCAAGATGCTGCCTGCTTGGAACCATGCCACGGGGAAAGCGGGAAAAGGAAAAGTGTAATGGCTGAAATTGGTGGGAAGCAGGAATGAGGTGAGACAGGACAGATAGGAAATATCCTGGCTTGTCGCTTTGCCACACCATGTTGCGTGGGACAAAGCAGGCAGGAATAAATAAAGCTTCTGACTGAACAGGATCTCATTGAAGACTTCTAAGCAGTTCAGGTGTGGCTGACTATTTACTAATGTTCTCCACAGCCTGATGCCTGGAGAAGAGCCAGCTGGCTAGGTATCAATAAAGAGATGCCAAAGGAAGGATTTCTGGGAAGCAACCAATAGATAGGGAGTAAGCTGTTTTGCAGCTCTTGCAAAGGTTAACGCCTCCTGAACACTACTTCCTTGAAGGGGACACCACAGGTTGAGCCCTTCTGAACAAAAGATCATAGTGGAGTAAGATCAAGGTTGCTATCTCAATCTTTGGGAGTGCCTGTGAATTCTCCAGGCAGTCTCTTGTACTTCAACAAGCTCATTCATCTTAGGTTAAAATAAAAAAAAAAAAGGTAGAAAGCACTTTTTCATGAACAGACCTCTTTCAAGCATTTTCAAGCCTATTATGGGGGCATAAAGTAGGAGATACTCCCCCATGCATGCTACAGCATCCACTTTCATGCTGAAACAATGGAGGTTTTAGTCCTGAAGATCAGGATACTTTATGCTTCCTAATACCAACCCTGACCTTCAGGTGTTGAGAAAGGTGGAAGAACAATTAACAAATGTAGTCAACTCTCAGCTATCAGCACAGGGGATTATTCGTGATGTCAGATCACCCACCTCGGCTACTTCTGAAGCAGCTTGATTCTACAGTTCCTATATCCCTGCCCTACACTCTATCAGTCAGGGGTCGTGGTTGTAAGCAAGCATATTTGTTCAAACTCAGGGCTGGCCCTGCCAGATCTGGTTAGAGAAGCCCCAGGGTTGGGAGGGGATGAGGAAGAACAGTACCTTTGCACTATACATAGGGAAGGCTGATTATCTTTGGTATGAGGCAGTCTAAATGCATATCAAATTTGGATGCTGTTATTAAATCTGCCATCTGGGAAGTGTTGTGTAAGGTGTAAGGAAGTGGTGAGTCTCTGTGGCATTGACTGTTCTTCAATCTGCCTGCACCATGGTTCCAAATATGTCTGTATTGCTTAGGCAAAAATTCCCATTACTTGGTGAAACCTCGCGCTCTGCTGCTGTGGTTAATGGAGAGCTGAGGAAAGTATACATTTTTTACCAGAATTTGCCACACTTCCATGAAGACTAGATAGTTTTCTGAAGTATGTTACAACACGAACAGAACTAATAGGCTTACATAGAAATGATGAAGCAGACACAGTCATAATGTATGTGTGGGAGTGTGTCCTGTATCCCCAAGGACAGTTTCAAAGTCAGTATGTGTCTAGGAAATGCTACTATTAACACTGCCCCTGCAGACTTAATCGGGTTCCTCATATAGATGTATTATAATACTACTTTAATGACAGGTTCACAGTTTACTTTTGGCGTAGAGTTCATTCCAAGGTCCTGCCCGACAGAGTCAGAACAACTTTTTACTTCAATGGCTCTTGCCCAGCAACTGGCTCATTGTCTGTAATTGCTGTTTTTAGAGAAGGGACAAGCCTAAATGTGCTTACATATTTTTAATAAGATTTGCATATCTGCTTGTTTTCTTGCAATCACTGTCAAGACCATAGGGGTGCAAGGCATTGGAATCTAATTTACAAGTCCGTACTTCACCAACCAATACATTGGCTCCCAGAACAGCTGGGATGCTACTACAGAAAATGCAGATTACATCACGGGCACCAGCACTGGGAGAAGCACTGAACACTGTTGAGTGCTGTGGTCCTTATCCATCACATAATTCAGGGAAACCAGCACAGGATTCCCCATGAAGACACATGTGATGACCCCATGCCCGGGAAGAGAGTGACATCTGAAGCCGCGCTGCTTCACATCAGTGCTGACAGAGTGGTGTGGGAGAAAAACTAGTGTGATGTGAGAGTCAGGACCTACACCTGCAGGTTGTCTGTAATTTTATAACTTTGCTTTTGGTATTTCTCTTCATTCTCAGCTTCGTAACGCATAATGGACTAAGAGCTATTCTGCACCAGAGCATTGCTTTTGCTTTTCTTCTATTTTCTCCTTTCAGACAAGGATGTCAATGTTTACGGAAGCGATTGAGTTACTTTCCACAGATCGTATTTTCTCTTAATAATTTGTGTTAGGTTATGTTGACTGTCTTGCTTTCTTTTGTTTTTCTTTTTTTTTTTTTTTTTAGGCTTCCAAATGGCTGATCCTTTTCTATATAATACTGGAGACCGATCTCACTATGGGTGCCTTGGACATGAAGTACAAGTTGAGCACATCATGGCATATGTTTGTAGACCATCTTTTTTCACAGACAAAGCTGTGATTGTGATTCATGATATATTTGGATGGCTGTTCCCAGACATTAGATACATAGTCGATTTGATTGCAGGTCATGGATACATGTAAGTAACTGCCTTTACTATTTTCCTCTTAAGTGCGCAGATAGATCACCAGGCCCGAAGCTAAGCATGGCATATGATGTTTCCCATACACACTGGGCAACCATAACATTTCAGTCTGAGGAAATAAAACTGCAAAGGGACAAAATGTTCCCATGAGGCTGCCATGGCTACTAAAATTGACCCATCAAAACTGGCTACCTGACCACAGAGCCACCAGGAGAGTCACAAAGTGCCAGTGTTTGTGTTGATGTGGCAACGTGGGTGATTAAAGATAGCTACCAATGTTTATCTTTTAAGTTCTATAAGTTTTTCAGAATGAAGCCTTTTGAACAGTTGCTTTAGTTTTTACTAGCAAAGAGATACATGTATTTAAGTAGAATCAGAAGGGTTGCTTAATCTCTTTACTTTTGTATTTTTCTATAAATTATGTCTAAGAAAATAATGTGACTTTATTTGTAGTTTTCTTTGGTTTTGGTTTGCTGTTTGTTTTGTTTTATTCCAGAGAAACCCATACACTTTAAGTTTTGCTGATTGCCAAAATATGATGAGTAGAATACGATTCAGATAGTAACTAGGCAGCTATGTACTCTGGAGTAGAAAGGACGTTAGGAGACATTTAGACATCTACATGCTCTCCCCACCTGGATGTGAAATCTGACTAGATTCCATGTCTCACACAGAGCCATCTGCCCAGACTTCTTCAAGGGAACAGAGCCCTGGAAAACTACTGATCACTGGGCTGACTTTGCTGACTGGATGAAAGATCATGATCCTACGAAAGTAGACAAGTAAGATGGGTATTTGTACTTGAACTTTAAAGAGCATCCAACAAATACGGGGAGTTTATATGAAATGTTAAAAGTGGCACCTCACAGCACACAATTGCTTATTCTGGGTAGTCCCTCTGTGCTCCTGGGCACTGTCTTGGTTGTGATTTGGAAAGGATCATCAGTTCTGTCTGTCATTCTGCTGATTGTTCCCCTCTTGTTTTCCTTGGCCCTTTTCTAACTGTGTCATACTGGCTGCACAGGCTCATAGCATGTGTTTCACAGGCTATGAAATACCTACCACTCTCACCCACAATGCTGAGTCTGCCTTCCAGTTCCTGAAGATAAGGAGGAAAACTCTTCCACAACTGTTATCTGCCAATTGTTACTTGCCCAGCTCGCTTTCTGCCTTGTAGATAATGATAGGTGCAGATGGTATTCTCCTGAGCAGCACTAGATCAAAGTTTTCAAGACTGTCCAAAACCTAAGATACATCTGATCAACTATAGTCTTTCTCTCAATGTGAAATAGAAGGCCTGCTGTCTGCAGAGCCCAGCAGTGCCTGTAACAAAGCTTCCCTGAATTACGGAATTACTGTTTCTACAGCATCTGTGACCAAAGCCTAAAACTCCAGAAGATGGTAGTGAGGCAGTGATATCCTATTACTCAGCTATCATCTTGTAAGCCATAAGCATTCTTCTGACCCTTTCAAGATGTCACAGCCTAATTTCAACACCTCTCAGCAAAGTTTTTACCCGTATAGTTGCAGAAGCTGTAACTGAATTTTTTTAAAAGACAGATGACTAACACCTATAAAAAAATCCTACTCCAAAGAGTGAGTAGATATGTGGGCACTGTCTTAAACAACTAAATCCACAAGGACTTAATTGCAGCCTGTGTTGCATTTTGAGGGTTCACTTGTAGCTGCCCTCAAGGTCAGCTCCATTGCTCTTTCAGAGCACAAAGAATGCAACACACCCACGACTTAGTACTCCTCCAAACAAATCAATTCTGAGAGAGCTCATCCATTCACAGAGCATATGCAACAAGTGTAGGATATGATCTCCTGATCATGTCACTGCCATACTGCTTTTCTGGTCAGCCTAACCAAACCTGTGATGGCCATACATAGTATTTGGAAATATAGTTACTAGTATATGCAACCTTCATGTTGAATTCATTTACAACTGTGTAGATAGTAAATAAAAAAAAAACAAAAACAAAACTATAGAGACCTAAGAAGTTAGCAACTGAATAAAATTCTCTGCTCTGGCCTACATTAAAAATAATATGCAATTTTTTGCATTATACCACATTCAGTACCTGTTTGTTTGGGTTTTTTTTAACATTATAGATACTGACAGTTTAATTTTGAGTAATTGCTACTTTAGTAATTATTATTACATGTGGGCTTGATAAGATACTTTAATGTTAATTTATGCAACAGGAATGCCATACTCAAGATAAATCTTTAAGTACGTGAGATAGATCCTAGAGATAGCACAGCAAAGCTTATCTATCCCTACGATCCATAATGCAAGATGTTGTTCTACTTGCAGATATGTCTTGTCTTTAGTTGCCCTGTCCTAAACAAAGTGAATCAATTAAAAATTTGCTTCTTTTGAAAACAAAGGAGCAGGTCACAATTCAGGTAAGTATTTAAGTATTTACACCTGTACTTCCCTAACCTAGGACCAGAGATGTTAATATCCATTTAAGAATAGAAGACACTGCTCTGGGCTGAAATGTTGTTTTTAAGTATTCTCTGTTTAAAATGACTGGGGGCGCAGACGCAGAAAAGTTCATGTATCTTGTTAAATTTTCTTCTTTAATTGTCGAGTATTGATTCTGCAAGAGATTCCTTAGTTTGCTTTTGTTTATATGTCTTAGGGAAGCTGATGTTGTCTTGAAGTATCTAAAGGAACAATGCGGTGCAAAGAAGATTGGTGTCGCTGGGTTTTCCTGGGGTGGAATGGCAGTACATCACTTGATGCTGAAAAATCCTCAATTAACCGCTGGGGTGTCCCTCTATGGTAGTGTAGAAACTTCCATGGGCTCACGTGGCTATGTATAGTTTGTAACTCTAGTTATTGCTTTGTAAAATTTCTATAAATACTCAACTCAAAGGTGAGTTGCAGATTTTAATTACGGTTATTTCAGCAATATGCTATATTGATATCAAAATGTAAGAATGCTGTAAACCAGGAAAAAAAATTGCTTCCTTTTGCACAGTAATTTCCTAATCTTTTCTATTATGCTTGGAGACTGGGAGAATACATTTTCCAAATGTTTTTTTTTTCTCTATGCAAATAGAAACTATCATTTTCTAAAAAATGTACATAACAAGTAAACTTCAATACAAATTTTGTCTTTTAATTTACCATTTATCTTGCAAGAACATTAACCTCACTAACAAACTGTTTCTCAAACACATTATAGGAATAATTAGGGACTCTGAAGAAAGATACAATTTACTAAAGCCCACATTTTTCATTTTTGGTGAGAAAGACCACACTATTTCATTGGACCAGGTAAGCTGCTATACTGGAAATGCTTTGTCTTTTCCCATAGTTCTTTTTATCCCACACAGAAATCCTAGCTTGTTAGAAACCATCTTCAGATATGGAAAATCAGACATGCTACTTTGTTTTGCTTATATGTCAACTTCCTTCATGTCTTGCTTCGGTGATTCAAAGATTCTTTTTTAAGGTGAGAAATGCAGCAAAGACCAGTCATCTGTCTCTGAGTGGCTGGACAAGCAGAGTGTGAAACTGTGCAGGGAGATCCAAGTGATATGAGTCAAACTTCTCAAAAACTGCTATAGATGAAAGAGCAGGTAGTTAAACCGCCAAATTTGTACACTGAGTGGAAAAAAAAAGTAATTTCAGTTTAGTAATTTACTAAGCTTAATTTCAGTTTAGTAACTGAACTGTGGTGGACCAAGTGATGTGAACCAATGACTAACTGATTTTGGTACAAGAAGTCAAAATCAACCGTGTCAGAAGAGTGGGCATGGATTTTAACTAAGATGATGATGATGGCTTGTGGACTCTATTTTACCTTCTAGTTGCCATCTATATTCTGATATAATCCCTGTTGTGAGCAAATCTGAGATCTTGGATAAATATATAGGTAGGAAACTGGTGCCCTCTTCTGTACATAAATTCTTTCTCTTCAGTGACAAGGATAGCGTACCACCTCTAGCATCATTTGTTGTGTAGCAGTAAGGTCTAACTGGGGAAGTGGCAGTGTGCTCTGGGAATGCAGAAGCCAATCAATATTTGCTTCTAACAGTGTTGTTCAGTATATCGAGCTGTATCTCAAATACGTGTCTGCTCTGCACAGGAAAATCAACTCTTCACTGCCTGTTTTTATGGTGAAAGTGTCTTTTTCCCAGGGGCACAGTTCTCATAAATACATTTTTTTCCATCATGCGTTATACACTGAAACTATACCTTTTTCTCTTGAAGCTTTCTCTCTGAGCTACCTGTGCAGATTGTGTAAGAAAAAATCCTGCATTAAAAAATATGAACATGAAATAAATTACAATACTGTCTCTAATGTGCAAAATAGATGGAATTAAGCTTGCAGGGGCAAGGAAACTCAGAAAATACGGGATAGATGAGTGGACTGTGAGGTAGACTGAGTGCTGGTTGTGTGACAGAACTCAGAGGATTATTATCAACGGAATAGAGTCGAGTTGGAGGTCTGTAACCAGCAGTGTTCCCCATGGATCAATACTCGGTCCAGTCTTGTTCAATATATTCATCAATGACCTGGACAAGGGGACAGAGTGTATCCTCAGCAAGTTTGCTGATGATACAAAACTAGGAGGAGTGGCTGACACTCCAGAGGGCTGTGCTGCCATCCAGCGTGACCTGGACAGGCTGGAGAGCTGGGCAGAAAAGAACCTCATGAGGTTCAACAAGGGCAAGTGTAGCATCCTGCACCTGGGGAGGAAGAATGCCAGGCACCAGTATAGGTTAGGGGTGCACTTGTTGGAAAGCAGTTCTTGGGAGAAAGATCTGGGAGTCCTGGTAGATAGCAGATTTTCCATGAGCCAGCAATGTGCCCTTGCTGCCAAGAAGGCCAATGGAATCCTGGGGTGCATAAGGAAGAGTGTGGCCAGTAGGTCAAGGGAGGTCATTCTTCCCCTCTACTCTTCCCTGGTGAGGCCACATCTGGAATACTGCATCCAATTCTGGACTCCCCAGTTCAAGAGAGACAGGGAACTACTGGAGAGAGTCCAGCGGAGGGCAACAACGATGATTGGGGAATTGAAGCATCCCTTCTACAAAAGAAGGCTGAGTGAGCTGGGAATCTTTAGTCCAGAGAAGAGAAGACTGAGGGGAGACCTTATTAATGCATACAAGTATCTTAAGGGTGAGTGCAAGAAGGATGGGGCCAGACTCTTTTCAGTAGTTCCTAGTGTGAGGACAAGGGGCAATGGGCACAAGCTGGAACAGAGGAAGTTCCGTTTCAATATGAGAAAAAACTTCTTCACCATGACGGTAACAAAGCGCTGGAACAGGCTGCCCAGGGAGGTTGTGGATTCCCCTTCTCCGGCGGTATTGAAAACCCATCTGATGCGGTTCTGTGTCATGTGCTCTAGGCCATCCCGCTTTAGTGGGGGAGTTGGACTAGATGATCTCTGGAGGTCCTTTCCAACTCTTGATAATTCTGTGATTCTGTGAAAATAAGTGCTCATTCTCCTATTTTCTGACTTGTTAATGGCAATGAGCACAAAAATGTGTCTACGCATGTATACAGGTACATAATCACCATCTGTTTGTAAGGATGTGTACTTATCAACAAAAGATTATGCAGGAGCAGTGTCTTTTTGTTATACAGTAAACTAAAAAAAATCCCTGTGTTTTCTTGAACTCTGTTACCAAACCTATCAAAATATTTTGGACTGAGAATCACTGAGGTTTAGGGAATATGTTCTCTCAAGATCCGAGCGTAAAATTAGATTACAAGCCTAAGTCTTTGAATAGAAATGCACCCATTCCTTTATAGCGATGAGGTTTACCAAACCATCTTTGCAGTAACTGTAGTTTCTCAGTCTCACCCACACTATTAAGAAATGCTTCAGCCTTATATTCCCAAGAGGGATTTTCTCATTTGCTGAGCAACAGAACCTGCATGGAATGTGACAGTGGAGAAAAGATAAAGATTTAGAGGTAGGAGAAATGGCAAGTTTGGCAAACTTAAAAAAAACCAACCCACAGCCTAATGGAAAAATGCTTTCTTTTACAGATCACATTATTGGATGAGAAGTTGAAACAGTACTGTAAAGTTGCATATAAAATTAAAGTTTATCCTGGACAAGTTCATGGGTTTGCACAATTGAAGCCAGAAGATATGAAACCTGATGATAAACCTTATATTGAAGAAGCTAGAAGGGATATGATTGATTGGATCAAAATGTTTGTTTGACAAAAGCATAAAGTAACGCTAGGCTTCAAGATCAGTGTTTGATTTAATTTGAAAGAAGAAAGCAATTAAAGGAAAACTACCTGGTTTTGAAAATTGTCATAAACAAAAATAGGAATTTTTAACTTATAGTTCTTTGTTGTTTTTTATATGAGTTACAGAAGACTGTAAAATCAACATTGGATTAAATTATGATTAGGCATTAAAATGTTACTTGAATTGACTTTACCTGAGTAGTTTCAGGCTTTATTTTGATATAAGGATTAGTGGTCATAGGTGTTAACAGGGAAATACTCTGGTTTTGCATACAGACATATTTTTATTAACTACAAAGCATCCTCTAAGGGATCCATGTCCCTCTCTATTTTCTACATCTGTCAATTTTTCACCCTATTGCCCTGTCAATGTAGCCACAAATCAAGGGTAGCGATTTCCATGGATACTACTTTCCCTTTGGTATCAGGAATGTTTGGCAGTTTCACACATTGCTATCCTACCAGGGTAACTATAGGAGTTACAAAGGCACCTTCAACCCAAAATCTCTTCAGACACCCCAAAATCCCTGAGCTGACATGGTGCTTTCTGCATAATAACCTAAGTCTGTGTTAGCCCATGTCTCCAAATCACTACCTTTATCTAGCCAAACATCTAGGTCCCAATCCTGCAGCATTCCTGCATACTCCATCACTTCTGTACCTATGCACCTTCATGACCTCAGAAAAATTGTCAAGTATTGTGGGTTTGTGAAGGCAGTGCCATACATAATGTCTTTTTTTCTAGGAGATGAGGGACAATCATGATGAATCTCTTACTCATCAGGAAAATACAAATTTGAGGGAGCTGGGAAATCTGTGTGTCTGCTGTAGCTTGCCTTGACCTGGAAAATGCCAGTTGTGTTGTGGGTGTTAAAAAGCTCTTTGAAGGGGGCTAGAAACATGCACCACATTCACAGGAGCTTTCTCCTGTTTGTTTTCCCAGATACTTCCCAGCTTCTTAAAAATAAGGCTTTTAGTGGGGAGCTTCCTTGGATGAAGCTAATGAGCCAGGTGCTGTAGCTGCGGGACTGCACATGTGGAAAACAGCTGCAATTTGTGTAAACGGGTTTTGTAGAAGGGGTATGAAAGCCTGCCTGGCACTGAGCCTGGCTCGTCAGGGCTGGTGCAAGGTGTCTCCAGCCATGCTAGGGATCCTGGCTCTCCTGCCGATCACAGCATGTGGCCACAGGCGCCATGGCTTCTGGGGCCTCTGATAAATTGTTCCTAGGCTTGATTGGTCGAATTTGGTGGTGGTAGATGCCCTGACATAGTCCTGGTTCGTTCAGAAGGGAATCTGCCCTCCTTCCACCTCCTCAGTGTTGCGGTAAAGAGTTTGCAGGCCGTGCAGAAACTTTCCTCCAGGTGTTTCGAGGCCGAATTGAGGCAGGGTTCCTCACAGCTGCAGAAAGGGGCGGATGGTTTGCTTCGTTAGTGAGAAAGGAGGTCAGCACAGACATGTCTAGTTTAGGCGGGATCTGAAGCAGACGGCAATCCTAGCCAGCTTTTCAACCCCGCCTTAAAAAGTACTGTGGTTAACAGCTTCACAGCCGTCCTCGCTCCAGGAAGTGTCCACAAGATGGGGCCCCTCTCCTTCATTGTCCTGAAGAAGGCTATTAAGGGGGGGTTGGCAATAATTAACGACGATCAACACTCTGAATGGTCCCTGTCAAAGGCGGCAGTTACACCACCGTCAGAGGAAACCTGCCTTTCCCGGGGGCGGGAAGCTGGAGAGGGCGAGCTGCTGAATGTTGTCTCTGGGCGCAGCAAGGCCCGGGAGCCAGCTGGAATATGATAAAAAGTGGAACGCCATCTCCTCCTTAGGACTTCAGAGTTCTTCTGAGGGAGGCCCTGTGGTGATACGACGTTGTCACACCCTGCCTTTTACTTTTGCACTACTGAATGTTTATCGGTTTATCTCCTGTACATGGCAAAAATCTGTTTGCCTTGGGACATCGTTAAAACTTGATAAGCCAATGAGTCGGAAGAAGCATGACTGGAATTGTACCCAGAGGGTATTCTCTTGATGCTTGCTCATCATGAGCAAGGTCTTTTTTTCTCCTACAAACAGAGATATACTGAGCTGCTTAAGGGAATAGTCACTGTGACAAACAGGATCAGTTCCAAGCTGCTGAGTTAATCTCTTTGCAATTCTCTTGTTATTTAAACTTAATTGGGCAAGTAGCGCAAAATCACATTAAAATGACTCAGCAAACTAGAACTGAATTCAGAGGGGGTGCACCTTAGACAACCCAAACGTCCGTCTCCGAAGGAGTAGCATTCAAAGAATAGCAACCAGTAACTGAACTTCTGCTATCCAAGCCTCGCCAGTGCTCATTAAAGGTAGGAGAAGCCCCTGCTGTAGTGTGAGCTATTGTGGAGACCATTGTTTTTCCAGTTTTATGTCTGTCACTCCTGTCTCTTGATGATCAGAGCTCACTGGATGAGAAGACAGGGAGTTGCTACTTTGATGACACGCCATAGAGGAAGCAGGAGAGCTGATGAGGTGTTTTTGAGCAAGCAGAAGAATAGATAGAGAGATGAAGGTGAAGGTACAGAAGTATTTCAAAGTAGAGCTGTTATAAGTCTTGCTACCTATTTCTGTGTTGATGCTGTAGCCCCAGGCTCTCCAGGTGGAAGAGCAACACAGATGCCATTGTGCTATGGGTGCAGTATTAGAAGTTCACAGATCAGACTCTGCCTAAACTGGGTCTTGCCAAAATTGTTTTCCTATTTGTTTTTATTTTCTTGAGGAGGCTTATGTGATAGCCTAAATCTTGAAACTGGGAAAGGTAAATCAAGGCAATGGAGATGCTAGATCTGGGCTGTAAATATGTCATGTGTGGGCTTGATAAAATGTGACAACGTGTCTAAAACTGTGAGATTGTACAGCATAGCAAGTAATTTATTTTTTTTTTTAAAAAGGCAAGGCATGCAGGATTTTCAAGTTGTGATGAAATTCATACTTCATAAAGCTTCAAAAGAAAAGCTGAAAGAGAGAGTACTGCAACTGATTTCTTAGGTGGAGATCAAACCTAAGTAGCTGATATGTTAAAAGTCTTCATGTGTCTGAGCAATGACGTTTGACCTGTATTTCACTTGAAGTTTCACAAATGCAAAGATCTCATCTCACCTACAAGTGCAAAGAGCTGATCTGAACTGCAGACATAATCACATTCCTAAACTAACAACCTTCTGCTCATTAAATTTGTGGTGATTGAATTACATAGAGGTGAAAATTGAAATTCAATTAACAAGCAACTTCTAAAATCCTAGGTTCCTGCAAAATTTATTTAAATGTAATTTAGCCGTACCAGGCAAATTCTACAGAGTATGAGGGGAAAAGCGTCTTGCTCATGGTCTGCTCAGCATCTCTATTAACCCCTTCTGTGAACTATTCATACATACTTTTGAAAATCTTCATCCATGTCACTTTAATTCATATTTTTAACCAAACATTCACTCTGTTCAAAGGAAGATTATGCTGTGAATTTTGGCATATTTATAGGGATAGCCTCAGTAGTACAGGATGATTTACTCCTTTCTTTGAATATTTTGTAAACATTTTTGAGTCATTATGGTTTTTTTTAAAAAAAATTACTAATGCGGCATATTGGTTTTGTTTATTGAAACTTTACAGTACTGTTATTTTTGTTTAAACACAGCTTGTGTTTTAACATGTATTTTTAAAGAGATTTATTTTAAAAGATACAAGTTTTTTACTTAGAAATCAGTTTCTGTTGGCTTACTGCTCAGATGAACTGCTCGTGAAGGAGAGCAGCAAGCACAATGGTAGGAGAATTGTTCTGAGTCTGGTCGGTTATACAGAGCGCATTTGAGGTCTTGTGCCTTTGCTTTGCCTGAGATTTGGAAAAAGTACTTCTGCCTCACTGTAAAGCTGGCAAAGCTTCAGTCAGTCTAACTGGAAAGTTAAACTCCATCATTTGGAGATTATACGGTGATTGATAGCAGAAGGTCAGGAGATGAACTTTGGTCAAAAAAAAGACACTGTTGAGAAACATCCTTACAAGGGGCCAGCTAATGGTGCTGGGAACCTCTCCACGTATCACCCCAAAGCACATTGTCCTGTGAAAGAAAGCATAACTGGTGTAAAGAGGCAGGATTCGGAATAATTTGTTTTGCTGTTCACTGTGTTTTCCTGTTTTGTTTTTAATGCCATTTACTATGGTACACACATTTGTAGCAGAGGAATTGAAGGTGAGAGGGAGTATTGGAAGTGTATGAAAGGTCTTATTTGACACGCGTTTGAATTAGTTAGAAAATCTAGACGGGGATCTAGGGAGGTGATTGTCCTGCTCTACTCTGCACTGATGCGGTCTCACCTTGAGTATTTTGTGGAGTTTTAGGCACCACAATACAAGAAAGACATCAGGCTATTGGAGAGCATCCAAAGGAGAGCCACGAGGATGGTGAAGGGTCTGGAAGGGATTACTTATGAGGAATGCCTGAGGTCACTTGGATTGTTCAGCTTAGAGAACAGGAGACTGAGAGGTGACATTGCAGTCTACTGCTCCCTCAGGAGGGGAAGAGATGGGCCAGGTACAAATCTCTTCACTTGTGTGCCCAATGACAGGACTCAGGGAAATAGCAGAAAGCTGAACCAGGTTTAGGTTGGATATCAGGAAAAAGTTCTTCACCCAGAGAGCAGTCAAAAAGTGGAACAGGCTCCCCCGGGAAGTGGTCACAGCACCAAGCCTGCCTGAGTTCAACAGATGTTTGGATGATGCTCTCAGGCACATGGTGTGATTCTTGGGGTGCCCTACACAGGGACAGGAGTTGGACTCAATGATCCCGATGGGTCCCTTCCAACTCGGCATATTCTATGATTCTATGATAAAAGGTTAAAATACACTCCTAATAAAAAATAGTTAAGCACTGAAGAGTGCATTTGATTTTTATTGCCAGTATGCGGCATTTCACAGTAGTAAGGGGACCAGACAGACCAAGAAATATTGTTCCAGTGCATGCATTTACAGGCAAAGAGAAACTAGCCCTTGTTAATAAGCAAACCCTGTCATTTCGATCAGTTAAGCATTGCGGCAGAGCTAAGTTAAACAGTTTCTCGGACTACGACAGAAAAAAGGCTCTATGTATGACCACCTACTGCTTGGTGGAGGGGATGAGTAGGGGGCACCAAAAGTTAGTTGGGTTTAAAAAGGTGCTACAGTGGCCTATCTACAGTTCAAAGGAAAAAAAAAAAATTAAACTGAACTTGAGGGATTCTTCTGAGAAGACTTCACAGGTCATAGACCCTTTGGAAATCTTTCTTCACTTGAGGAGAAATAGAGTAGTTTAACTAATCTATTGGTGTATTATGGCCACTGTTCACCTAAGTTCTACATTTATCACAAGTCCAAAGTTTAGGGATATAAATCCATCGTTTGATGAATGTCATTTTGAGAGACTAGGCTTTTTTCATTTGTACCCTGATGGCAGGTGTGCATTTAGCAGATTATGTCAGTAGGCAGATCTTCTTTCAAAATTTATGGCTAAGGTTATTCAGACGAGGTACTACTTTCACAGATTACCTTTGGTTCTGTGAAACTCTATAGATGATTTCCTGTTCAGTTTAGGAATTCAAAAGCACAGTGCCATCTGCAGACAGGGCATTTTAATGCGTGGCTTACAATAATGATTGCTGCTTGAAGGAGAAATATTTGATGGGTTTGCATCATGTATCTTGTGTAATTTTTCCATTGATGATACGACATAAATCTCTGTGTTGCATCAGCTCATGGTTGCAACACCTCAGCATCAAGCCTCCAGCAGCGGCCAGTGGTAGCCACCTAAGAATTTTCCCTTCTCACTTGGCATCCTGGCATCCAGCTGTTCAGGGGATTCCTGAGCTGAATGTTGCCACTGGAGCAGTGTGTCGGGTAGTCATGGTTGGACCTCGCCTCTGTGGATTTGCCAGTCCTGTTTTCAGCCTGCTTGAAATACTGACCTCAAGTGCATCTTCAGACAGTGACTTCCACAGTTTAATTATGCCTCATAGGGAGGGAGGCTTGTGTTAATTAGCTTGAAACCAGCTGCCTCATCTTTTCACTAGGTGCTAGTATTTTTAAAGTTGTAAGAAAAAAAGAAGAGAATGTATGTCCCTTTTCACTTTCTCAGTGCTACTGATAAAGACTGCTATGTGATTTAATGGGGAGAAAATGCAATTTAGGACTTAGCTTTACTAATGACAATCTGTCAAATTAAATATACTATCAGAGAAATATATATTGCGGTGTGTCTCGTAAAAATAGTCAACAGTATGAATTAACCATCTCTCTCTCAATGGGATTTTAATTTCTTTTATTGTTTGTTGTTTTTTTTCCCATCCATGTTTTCCTCCTTTACATGCTGCTAATGAGTCCCCATTTTTACCATGGGGAGATCGTCAGAAAATTCTGGCCTGCCACTGCCAGTTAACTGTGGCTTTTCTTATGATTCCTTCTATTTGTCATCTATTAATCCAGCTGTTAACTGGGTGATGCAGCTGTCATAACACATTTTTTTCCAGGAGAAGGATGTAAAGGTCTGGAAGTCTATTGCAGTTTATTAGTGACCCCAGTGTAAAACTTGAATAACTCCACATTACTGGAGTTCCATTAGCATTAGAAAGCTAACTAATGTGCAAGAGGACGATCAGGTCATGTATTTAGAGAACAGCAGTCATTCACATATACTGAAACAGCACGTGTGCTGTCACACTAACTCCGTGACTACGCATAAAGAAAAAGAAAATACAAACAAAGATGCAGCATTTGTTTGAAGTGAAAGGGTACAAGTTACTACAAGTACAGCCAAATCTTCATCATAAAATGGTAAGTGACTGAGTAAGAGCTGGAAAGGAGAGATCCAAAAGAGGGATGTGGCTACAGTACAAAGCACAACCAACGGCACGTACAGAGATCGTGAATGTGTTGAATTAAGTTTTGACTTCTAAGTAACAAAACTGCATGGACTGCCTACCAAGGAACACGGAGCAACAGGAAATCAAATGAAAAGCCGTTTAATTTCTAGAGTTTAATGTTAATATGAAGGTAAAAGGGAATAGTCTTATGTATAAAGAATAATTTCCGGAGCTACCTTAATGTGACTAAGGGAGTGGAAATGTGGTTAAGCAACTCCAGTGGAGAGGAGGTTCTGCAAGCATTGCTGTCATTTCTCTTTTCTAGGAATGTTTTAAACTGCTATTTTTTCCTTGCATTTATTTTTTTTCCTGATCTTTTAAGTTGTTATGAAGTATCCCCATATGTTAGAACTTGCTGTTTGTAGTATACAAGTGGGAAAACCCCAAAACCAAACCAAAAGGATTGGCTTTGGAACTTTATGACTACACTCAAGAGTTCATTTGACTTTATTTCAGGAATTGTAAATAAATGGTATTGACAAAGTTATTTAGAATATAGGAAAAGAGTTTATATATGAGCACTAAATTGTAAGGCTGGTCACTTTCTCAAGGCAAAAGTGTGGCAGACTAACATGCACTAAACTAAACAAGCGCTATTTTTTGAGGAAACAGTGAATTTTGAATTGCTAGTATCTTTAGATAAAGCTCTTTAAAGAATGATCCTAATAATCTAATAAAAATAAAATCAAGAGAATGGGAGGGATCCAAGGGGCAGGCAGTCACTTTAATTCAAAAGAAAAAAAAATGTATAAAATGTCCTATGATAGGATAAAAATGGATCAGCATTTTAAACACTTATTAAAATGATATGTACAACAATCTACAAAACTTTTTACATGTTATTTACTTTCAGTCTGAAAAAGAAACTATTTTTCCTATTCTATATAAACATTGTCTTATATAGAGCTTTGAAACAATGACAATGTTTCACTACCACACTCCGCTAGGGACTTTAGATATGTCTTTACCAATAGGATGAATAGGCTAATATAATAATAATGCCAATGTAAGGTATAAAAATGACACTACCTCAAACTTTAAAAACAAAGGAACACGCTCTATAAAAAAAGTTGTGTCTAAATGAATTGCTCAGCTAACATGTTTCCTAAGCTAAAAAGACCTCCTATGCTTAACTACATTTTGTGTACATTAAAAAAAAAAAGGGTTGCTACTTGGCTAACTCCTCACAGTAGCGCAGTCTGCCTACATTAGCAATGCCTTTAAAAACAGTGAACTTTTACCTTGGACTGTGCTACACACAAAGATAAAGGCAGGAGCTTACGCAACTGATTCAAAGAAACCTGATCTTTGCACTAACGCCTTTCATTTTCTGCGTTGGCACTTTCTTTCAGGATCACGTTGAGTGGTAACTATCTACCCTGAGCTCTTGCAACTTGCCTCTGTTATCTTGCTATTCTATAGGTATGTGTGCTGTTTGCTCGCTGTTCTGTTGTTTTAAAACAAAAAAAAATCACAGCTTTTCCTCCTGAGAAATGTAAACAAGTGAATGCTGAGGTCTGGCTCAGCGTGTCCAGGGGACTGACATTTGATCTACGTGCTTTTTTAAAGAGTGCATGCTCTTTTAGTGCTGTCAGGGGGCTACTTTCTTCCCTAATTATTTGAGATGATGGTTCAGAAGCCTTTTATTTTTCCTCCCGAGGTGAGGAAGACCTCTCACGAGGAGGACTCAGGAGAGTCTGTCGAAAGTGAAAGGAGCCAAGGAGAAATATCTTTATATTTTTCTGGTTGTAGGTTCAAGTTTTTGAAAACTAAATTTATGTTTGGTCTTCAAACAAATGCTCAAGTGCTTGCAGGTGGACATGGTGGAACACCAAGGCCGTGGGTTTACAGATCGTCCTAAAAGAATAGTGGTGATGGATGTAAGAGAAGGGGATTAATTGTTAAGGAATGTTTTGATAGCATCTTAGAAATGGAAAAAGATACTGCACACTAAGTCAAATGTAGAAACAGTGAAATGTTTTGACTATGCTACAAAGCTTGCAAGTCCATAAGGCTCATAAACCATAGAAGCCAACACTACCCCTCACAGGCTTGTGTCTGGAGCTCTTTTCCTCAGCTGCTCTATCTGCATCTTTACACATTTCATGTTTTGTATGTTGCTGTATTAGATAATACGAAATACTTGTAATTAAAGCCTTTAAGGATATACTTACTGGTAAGGACATTGCATTTGTGTTTCTGGAGTTCTGAAATATATGTTTCTTTAATATACAATTGCTGGTTTTGTTATATTTTCTGATTTTAGTCTAATCAAAAGGAAATAGTTTGTGAATGGAAAATTAGTTATCAGTTCTTTCCTATTATATATTTAAACTGTATTTTGTCTTATATGCTTGTCTATTAATGCCTTTTTTTCCTGATAGACTTATTTTAAATTAGTAGTCCTATGTGTGAGACTACAATATGTGAAAAAAATCACTTATGGGTGGATATGGCTTATTAAAAAAAAAAAAAAAAGTAGACGATTAGTATAAATATGTGCCCAGAGTTAATGCAGCTTTCAAATAAGATACAATTTGTCTTGAATTGATCAGTGAAAATGAAATCTCACAGGATCTGAAGCCCTAACTCAGCTAACACTGCTTGGGATATCCTGAATTTTAAAGTCTGCAAATCCAGAACATCTTGGTCCTTGGAAACCTGTGCAAATTTCCTGGCTGTAGGGTTGTTTGCTTGCTTTCCTAAAGCTGTCCCTTTGTGCCACAACTATTTAAATACCACTAGTTCAGGGATTGATTTTTGCCATTCTTCTCTCCAAGTACATTTGGCATAGTCGTTTGAACATCCTTCTTTCTGTACTAGCAAAATTTTCTTAGATAATACGCATAATTTATCTGTAGAGAGTTTACATAAATTCTTCACATATTCTTTAAGAATTTGGAGATGCTTTGTGCATATTCAAGTAAGTTATTCGGGTTATTTTGCAGCGATATGAAATCAGTTCACAGAGTTGGTTAACCTAATGCTGATCACATAAAATCATTAACTTGAGACCAAGCAGCTACAGTAACCTGTGTTAGATTCTGCTGGCATTTTTTGACCTTTGTGAATTATTTATTTTCATCTAAGCAAGAGTTTGTGAAAAATTAGCCATACCCCACTGTTACTTTCTTGGCTCAACTTACAAGTTTTTTCCTTATGTTCAGTTCTCCTTTTTCCTATCTTGGAGTTTGAACGCATTCCTTATTTAATATTAAATAAATATGATTTTATATTCTGGCTTTCGCTGGTGTATTTTTCATGGCACTTTCCTTCAGTATCCTCCTTCAAAAGTCTGAAACATCTGAGGCTAAAGCTGGTTTAGAAAATGGATTTCTTGACACTGGAATAGTCAGCTATGGAATCATTTAAGTCTCTGAAGGAAAATATCACATTTAATCTAAGTGTAATTATATCTTTCTAGACAGTAGCTGTGTTTTCTTTTCCTTCAAAATGCTAAGTCCTGTATTAAGCCTTTACAGTTTCTACTAAAGGAAGTTATGCATTCCTGACAAGGACATACACATGACGAAGAGTGAAAGAACTGGCTTCATCGCTATTTAAATAATTTGTGAAGGTTGCCTGGTGGGTTGGTCATAACCTTATTTTTACTGTGTTACTTAGTGTAGGGCATAGGAGTCTTGATCATGTACCAGGTTCCCACTGAAGAGTTCATGACATAAGTAACTCTAAGAAGATTATTATTTATAAAAAAAACAGCGCAATGGGCTTATTGATTAATGCTGCATCTTAGATCTAACAGTAATCGGCATGTTCACAATATTACTGCAATGATTCAAAAATTCAACAGTTCATGGTACCTCTGTATTTTGATTTTTCCAGTGTGGTATGCCGTGGTATTCACAGCTGACTATTTTGTGTTCTTTAGTATCCTAGATGGCTAATGAATTGAGGCCCTGCCCATGTGATATTGGAGACAGGTTTGACTATGGAGGCCGTGGGCTGGAAGTGCAAGTGGAGCACATCAAGGCGTATGTTTGCAAACCACCTGCCTGCACAGACAGAGCTGTGATTGTGATTCATGATATATTTGGATGGCAACTCCCAAACACCAGATACATGGCTGATATGCTTGCAACTAATGGCTACATGTAAGAAATACAACTGTTTTCATAATGTCTTTTTAATAAGAAAGTTTGTTGAACCAACTATTTCCTCCTTTTTTTTCTGTAAATGATACAAACACAAATAATTTCATAAGCTTCCCTTTTGTGTTTCTCTATAGAGTTTCCTGTTCATTAATACAGTGTCAGAAGTCTAACATAGTTGAGTGGTCCTACTGTAATGAGGTAGTAGGCAAGCACAGACAAAAGGGGAAATAGAGAAGTATCTTATTCTGAATCTTTCATTCTCCATGAGCCCAAAGCAGCCTGCTTCCTTCCTCCTGATGTAGCATCTGTGATACTTTGCTATTATGGTAAAAATTCCAGAGAAGCCGAGCGTCATTCCAATTTTATCAGGGCAAAAGTATCTGGAAGTTATGCTAAATCTTCTTAGACATAGAAAAATAATGATTGCTTGCACAGTGCTTTGATGTAGATTACATTCTAAGTGTAAACATCAATATGAATTTGTTGTATATTACACACAGACTTCCCTTAATTCCTTTCTCAGTATTATAATGTGGACATAAAATGTTTCCACATTTCTTGCAGAGCCATCTGCCCAGATTTTTTTGTGGGACAAGAAGCCTGGAAACCTTCTAATGACTGGGCGACTTTTGATGACTGGCTGAAAACCCGAAATGCCGGCAAAACAGACAAGTACAACCCTTGTTCCTTGCCCAGCAAGTGGACATCCTTTTTCCTCAGCAAAGATACAGGATTAGATCCTAAATTATTAATGAGTCAAATATAGCTGGATGGAATGTCCACAAACATAAACTTCATGTGGCTTGTGAGTCAAGCTCGTGGTTATGTGAGGGGTGTTTTTTGGAGAACGTTACAACTTTGAACAAGAATAAAAGTGTGCACTGTTTAGCTGTGCAGAGACTAGAAGTGAGATGAATGACTCAAAAGAAAAGAACTAGGAAAGACTAGAAAAGGAAGATCATTCCTTCCACTTCAGTTTGATTCAGTTTCCCCAGTCAGGCACAACTTCCATGGTTTTCAAATAGGATGCAGATGTAGTCACCAAACACTAATTTGGGAACATTGGTCCTACTACCCATCAGATTCCAAATAGCCCAAAGTATACTACTTTTCCATTATTCTAGATATATTTTCCCCATTTTTATCTGTCACGTAGCTTGATTACATAGTGTTACTGCTGATTTTGAAGCAACAGTTTCAAATTTTACTTCCACAACTTCCTAAAAGATTTGTCTCTCTAATAAGAGATAATTTACTTATAGTCACATTTGTGATAATGGGATGCTCTTGACTGACTGTGTGTCTCTTAAACTTATATTTGTGTAAGCCTATAAGACAACTATTACCATTTGTGAAATTAATTGGACTGCTGTTCATAAAATCACCTTAGGTTCTAGTGGCAGTAATCTAAAAAGACTGATTTTATCCTTTGCCTTCTCCACTAGAATGTCTCTTGTACTCCAGAAATGAATAATAGTAAACAAGTCTTGTGAGTTGACCCCAGCCAGCAGCCCAGCATCTATACTATCAATCACTCACTCTCCCCAAGAGGGACAGGGGAGAGAATAGGAGGAACAAAGCAAGAAAACTCATGGGTTGAGAAAAAGATAGTTGGATAAATGAAGAAAAGAGAAAAAACAGGAGTGATGTAAAGATAGTTACTCACTACCTCCCCCAAGCAGACTGATGCCCAGCCAGTCGCTAAGCAGCAGCCACCTTGAAGACCAGGGGAACAGAGCCAGAGCCTTAATTCGCTTTCATTTGCATGTCTCAGAGAAGTTGATGTCATCCTGAAGTATCTAAGGGAACAATGTGGTGCAAAGAAGATCGGTGTCGTTGGGTTTTGCTGGGGTGGAGCGGCAGTACATCATCTCATGCTGAAAAATCCTCATTTAAAGACGGGAGTGTCTCTCTATGGTAAGTCTCAAATACCTGTTACATTCTGAGCAGACAACCCGTGCAGAAACTTATGGGAGTATTATTGTAACATAATTCAGTGCAACATCTTGTGGAAGATTAATTTATTATACAAAATTTGTAACCAATTTGATTTTGCACTTAATCATAATGAGTAGGATCTATGTATTCAAGTGCCAAGGCCAGAATTGTTTCTGTGCAACGAGGCGTACAAGGAACACCAAATTCCAAGGCTTCCCTGTGGCTCAGGTTCCTCTTGGCTGGCGATGACAAAATGGTTTCTGGGCATGTCTTTTGTATCTTTTAGGAGCCAGGAGTTACTATGAGGTGGATCTTTGCCACAGTATCCTGGTTACCTCAATCTGCGTAAGTTAGGAGAGATTGCTGCCCACTGTCTGGGTTTCACTGCTTGACACACATGTCTATATTAGCCTGTTGAGTTAACAGGGAAAGACATGGCAGCAGTGATACGTTGCAACCGTTTCGCTGTCCTTCTGTTAGAGTGCAGGGTCACTTCCTGAGAAGTCATCTGGGATGGGGGCTGCACAGATTGCAGACCATCAGGTCATGACATAACAATTTATTCCTCAATGCTACTGCTGGCAGTGGTCCTTCATTACTAATATGAGCCATTTTTTAACTCTGTTTTAACACTCGCACTCCCACAGTTCCATTCCTACTGCATTTATATTTTCATGGTTTTGTTCTATATTTATATATAAACCAGAGCAATTTATATTCATTTGAGAGGAAAGAAAGTTGAAGGTATTTTTCCAGCAAGTTTATTGGGACAATGTTTCTTCACTGGTTTGTTAATCAGCTGAGCCAATTCAATAATGTTATTTCCTAATGTTTTACTTTTATTTTATACTCATTTCAGTAATGAAAAAAAATGACCAGGGTGGTAGCTCATTAGTTTTACTGTTACTTAAATTCAAATATATTTGAATAGTCAAAATTACGATATCAATTTATTATGAATTTACATCAGTATAAATGTAAGTACACTGAAATCCTAACCATGTATTTGAAATGATGAATATTTACAATTACCTTAAAAATGGTCATGCTAGGCCAGCAGCTCTGAAGTGTCCTGTGTTACATAGGACCCTGTCTCTGACAGTGGTCGGAAGCAGATGCCCAAAGAAAACCACAAGAATGGGGCAAATGGAACAGTTCTTCCCTGACCTTTTCAGACAGAGCTGGTCTTTCTATCTTTAATGACATCCCAAATTACAGGAAGCGTTCACAATGAAAGGGAAAGCAAAGCCTGTGTAATTCCACTACAAACTGATCAGCTCTAACTGATCAGAATGTCTTTTATTTTGACTGTATAGCTTTGGTAGTGTGAGTAACATAACTTACACTGCCAACTTGAAGTAACACTACTCATTGTATATGCCTCTCCTTCTTCCCTAGGAGTGATCAGGTTCTTTGATAACAGATCCAGTTTGCTTCATCCCACTTTCTTCATTTTTGCTGAGAAGGATGACCACATCCCATTGGAGCAGGTGAATTGCCCATCAGAGATGGGAACTGTTTTTTTCATGCTTTTCATGCTTGTTTTGTAATTTGATATTTAATTAAGAGAAAGTAGGGAACTAATTTGTGCTTTTCTTCCTCTTTCACTGTCTCTTATAGTAGTTCTACACAAATTCATGTTTTCATCCTCAAATCAAAAAAGTTTTACAGTGACACTAAAAAATGTTTTCCGCTTCTATTACTAAATATGGATGATTTATATACAGGAGTTCCTAGAAGGAAAAGGGCAAGACTCCAAAGGAAGAATTCTGTGAAATTTAAGATAGGAGACCCTCTTTAATTATACTGATGGTGCACAACATCAGCAGAAAGTCCCCAGCCGTAGTGGTGAAATCACTAGTTGCAGGAGAATTAAAAAATCCTGTGACTATCCTTTTCCTTCCTTCAATATCCTGCAGGGCATCTCCTTTCTGGTATTCTGTCAGCAGCTTTCTTGGGAAGCCCAGACGGAGGATGACTGGAGAAAGATGATTATCTACCAAGGGCATCAAAGACATGCTTTCATTTAGTGGTGTTGGCTTTAATTTTCTTGCCAAGAATGCCATCAGCTTTGAACTACTGATTTCGTATCTGTGCCTCCCCTCCCTCAATTTCAAATTAATTCAAAATCTTGCCCCATTGTTAATGCTGATAGACTGTGAGGTCTATCAGCATTAACTTGTACAGTGGTGACTATGTGCTAACTTCATGACAGTGAGCAATAGGTATTTTTACCTTTACAGGTATTATTGCAGTAACCTATATTTTTTTTTTTCACTTTTATACCATCACATGCTGTTATGTTACTGGAGAAAAAGGCCTAGATAAATAAAGAAAGTGTAGTAACAGAAAAATGCACTGGAGTATAAAATTTGTAGAAGAATAAACAATGGCAAGGACACACTGTGTCTGACTCCCAGAAAAGTAAGAAACCAGGATAATCTGAGGACTCTAAATACATAACATGTTAACTCCATATTCAGCCAACATGGAACATTCTGTGTTACAGGTCACCCTGCTCGAGCAGAAGCTTAAAGAAAACTGTGAAGTTCATTATGAAGTTAAAATTTACCCTGGACAGACGCATGGGTTTGTGCATCGCAAAAGAGAAGATATCAATCCTCAAGATAAACCTTATATTGAGGAAGGAAGAAAGGATATGATCAACTGGCTGAATAAATATCTTTAGCATAAATAAATTCCCATAAAAAAATCAACTGTTGTAGGAAAACAGAAAATAATACATACTGTATTGATTAAAACATTCTTAAACACATCCAAATATTCTGTAAAACTCCTTTGCAATAACACTATTTATTTGCACTTATTTTCTAATGAATACTTAGAAATGGTTTTTCAAATGAAAGCTATAAATGTAAACAAGATTTTAAAATTTGATCTTATGTGTCTTAAAATGATTAGAACCTCATGTGGGATATTTCCTAGAATCTGCAAGTTTCGCTCTGCACAGTGCCAGCTGTACTAGTGTGAGGAGCAGTCCTCTTTCCTCAGCTGCAACCTCTGGCTCTGAGGAACTCTGCTGCGAAGTCTTGGAGGGCTTTTTTTTGGTCTTTGCCCTCTTCAGAGCAGCCCCTAGGGAGGAAGCTGAATGATTGCTGTGCTGAATCAGTGAGGCTTAAGGCTAGAGGGCTGACTAGAAGCTGGACTTCATAGAACTTGCAGGATTGATAGAAAATGGGGTAGAGGTGGCTACACATGTAGGTTCAGCTCCAATCCGAGGCCCTTGTTGTGACTCATTTTGGCCACACTCACAGGCATACTAAGCTTAATATTTAGGACTGTAGTTGGCTACCTAGTATAGGCTTTAATCATACTGGACTTCATACCTTTAACCAATGATGCTTCAATGTGCTTCACCACAGGCAATGAGTGGTATCTTAGCTTCTACAAAGGTGTGGTGAAGGGACCATTTTTCAGGTAGTTAGTTTTGTCACAGGGACACAAAACAATCTAGCTTCATTTCATTTAGGATAAGAAAAAAATAAAGATAGACCTCCGAAGAGGACTTTGTTGCAGCGCTTCCATGGGAAGAGTGATGGTGCCTATGTCCTCTTTATGCCTTCAGAAACCTCCCTTGGCACATTTTACTTATTAGACTGTTTCTCATCTTTGGCACTGAAGTATATCAAAGTCCAGTAAATAATTGAATGCTGAATTTCAGAAAGCAGGGAGGAGAATGAGCTAATAAAACTCCAAAACAAAGTTCCTCTTTCAGAACGTGGAGCAGATGGTGGCACCTGTGGCAATACATTTCCTTTCTTTCCCTTCCCGCCACTGCTGTATTCAGAGCTGATGAGGAAATTTTCCATCTGGGCTGGTAGTTTGCCATGAACTTCAGGAAAACTACGATAATGTTACTTGGTAAGGGGATTGCAAATTATTTCAATGTTGCTATTAATGTCCTTCATTAAAGACAAAACATTACTGCTTCCTCTGATTCCTCTGAGCAAAAGGCTGAGGTAATTTTTGGGCACTGGTGTTTGCAAGGAGAAAGCTTTAGGGGGAAGGGATTGTTTGCATGTTGTATATATTTGCCAGCATTGTACTTTGTAGTGCTTGGTGATGTTGCTTCAGAGAGCAGTGAGCTGTGAAAACTCTCCCTGTCAGCAGGACTGTCACTGTGAGTAGCTGTGTGCAGCAGCTAGCAGCTCAGGGTAGGCCAGCCGTGCAAGGTAAGGGGATTCCATCAGATGGTTTGAATAGAACGAGAGCTTGTTATTGTTCCATCTTTACCCTGCTTTACACATCAAGCTGGTTTATCTTGGACTTCACTCTGATTTTTTAATTTCTGAGAGACACATCTTGGGTCAAAATTAAAGGGGCAAGCTTGTATTTGTCTGTTATCCCGTACAGGGGAAACCAACTTGGGGCTCCACAGGGCAAGGTAAAGTAGAGCTCACCTCTGCTTAGGTGTTTTCCTGATGTATATAGGATATATATCACATCCGCATTTTCAGACATGATAACCAGAGAAATGTTCTCTCTTTATAGTGAAATATAACAAATAGTGGAAGAAAAAAATAAAAATAATGGTGGAACCTTCTTTGCTAATCCAACTATAAAATCACACCATTAAAATCACTTTAGGCCAGAAAAACAGAAGTAACAATGCCTTGCAGCAATGTTATTTCTTGCTGCTCATTTCCAGCCCATGCTTTACTGATATTGCTTTGCTTTGTCGCACCGAGGCAGAGCAACACTCTTCTCTTTGGCTTTGTCAAGGCTGTTCCAAGCAGCCATGAACTTATTCCGCTCGCAGCCTGAGCCAGGCTAAAGTTGCACAGCCTGAGCCAGGCTAAAGTTGCGCAGCCTTGCCAACAGGTTAAAGGTTGCTTAAACAATCTCAGCAGGTTATGTCAGCCTGAAATTATTATTCATAGCCAAAAGGCTTCCAAGTGGGACAGGACGTATACTGCAGTGGCTGGCAACATGGCTAGAGTGCCCATAATCCTGTCTTTTTTTTGCCCCTGCAAAATATTGGTGAGGCCCGGCCCAAATTATCTGTCTAACATCTCACTCTCACACTTTTCTCTTTTTGCAGACTAAATGTCTGCAAGCAGCTACCTATGGGAAGTGACTATAGGCAGAGCAGCAGAGACCACAGAACAGGAAGAGCTGGCACAGCTTTAGGGCATTTCTAGTAGAGCAGGGAAGAAGGAGGCAGACGGAGTCTTTGATGAATCCGAAATAGGCAAAAAGTGAAGAGTTACCAGGTGGGATGAAGAGGGAGTACATGGTTGGCTGTGAAAGGGAAACGTGTGTGAGATGGGCACCAAAGAGAGCAGAGAATGGTGCTGGTTGCTGAAAATTAGAGAGCTGTGGGAAAAGTTGAACATTCAAGGACCTCAATGAGAAGGAAAAGAGATATTTTGAACCAGAGGAAAAGAAACCTTGGGCTGACCCTTGATGACCACCTTCACTAGTCCACGTACATCTTATCTGCACAATTGTTTTTCCTGCCAAGAATCTATTGAATAAGTCTTGTCTGCCTGTGAGGACACAGAGGTGAAAAAATAAATAGGCAAGTGAAAGGTGTAGGAGCCAGATGATAAGGCAGGGCGTGCAGAAGTGGAGTGTCCAGATGGGGAAAGACACTGGCAGTGATGATGCTTCCTGAAAGTCACGAGTATCCCTTCCCTTGTTCTCCCTGACTTAATCGCCTAAGAATCAGCCCCAGCTGAACACTGGATGATATTAGCACAGGTACCTCTGTTGGAGAGGAGCAAAAAGCCATCAGTGCTAAGTGGAGCTAGAGCCCCTTTGCAGAGATAGATAAAGGGAAATCTGCTTCAAAGGAGAGGCAAGACAGGGGGCAGCTCTATTTCCATGTGCCCTAGGGATGGAGGAGATAAACACTCCTTGCTGTCACTGAGTCATTCCCCATTACTCTGTGAGCAATAACACTGTAAGAGACAGGTGGTCACGTGTTGCTTCGTGGCCGTTACTGGGTGATTTGTAGATTTTATGCCAAAGTGCAAAGTTAAATTCTCAGGACTTGCTGAACTCAACATAACAGCGGGAAGTAGACAGTGGAGCTGGTGAGATGATGAAAGTTAATCTTCAGCAAAATAAAAACATCTTGAGGAAAAATGGTCATGTGTGGTTTTTCTGGGATCTCACCTAGCCCCTTCCCTTACCGAGTCCTAATTTTGCTGCCTCCCTAAATGTACCTATTCTGCTGTGCTGATGCCAAGTGGTACATGCAGGATGTTTTGGTAGAAAGACAAGGACCTGGAAAGCAATTTAAAGGATAAGGAAATAAAACAAGAATGAAGAAAGTGGGAAAAGTTTTAAATATTAATTCCTTCTTCCCTCCAAGCAGTTTGGGAAATGATGTGTCTGAAGGAAGGAAAAGAGCTAGAAGAGAAAAGAAAGATATCTGTACTGTTTCATACCATACCAGTAGGAGGGAGGTGGGAGGTGCTCAGCAAAGACCCCTGCAGGCTCATGGGGTAGAGAGGGGACCATCCCAAGTCTCACTGTTTTCCAGCGGTTCAGATTGCTGGTGTTTGCTATTCCCATGATATCTTTGATAGCATCTGTCTGATGCACTAATGACTAGATTCTCCATTCACCACTCAAGAGAGGGATTAGGGTTCAAATCACCATCCCAGCCTGTCACTCACCAAGGAATTAAAATCTTCTTTGAGTGTGGAATTTACTGGCCCCACGGGAGAGCCTAAGACTAAGGAAATGATGCTTTAAACATGAGATCACTGAAAGAAAATAATGTATTAGCTGGAGAGCTTTCAGCTTTCCAAGCTGTTGCTGGGAGCCACTGCACAACATTATACACAGGCACCTAATTCATGCTCCAGACAGATCATCACCAATATCCTAGCCATTTCCTCCTCTGAAGGAGTAGCAGAGTATAGTGCAAGGACCCTGAGAGATGAACTTTATGTGACCAATATGGAAGAGGCTTTGATCTGCATCTTTCCTACTGGAGGAAAATATCTACTTAATGTCCTGGTTTTAGCACGACAGCTGGCCTTGTTCACAAGTCTGGCTATGGAGAAAAGCACTTTGGCAATGAACTGAGCAAAAGACTGATGCTGGTAGCGATGACTTCAGTGAATTTATACAGATGTGTTCACATGGGAAGACCAGCTTCCTGGAGCGCAAGTCTGTGATCTCCACAAGCTCAGCTGTGCTACAAGGTTCTAAAGATTTTTAATTGGAGGGAGTAGGGGTGTACACAGACTTCCTAAAACCACAAATGCCAGTAATTTCTGGAGCAACCCAGAGTACCCAAAGTGGCTGTGTATTATTGTCCAATCATCCAGTTTCCTGAGATAAATGACATTGCTGCTCTTTACCCTTGTGCTTCTGGAAAGGGACAAGAAAAGTCAGCTTGAGAGGTGAATTGGCCAAGATATCAGCTGTTTCTTCCAGAGAGTTCAGGAAGCTTTAAAGCTGCTTTCTTTTATGTCTGTGTGGGAGAGAAGACTTGGGATACAGTTGCTTCTTCCACCTGTGGAGTGCCTCACTAGGTGGGCTGTGCTGCCATCCAGCATGACCTCGACAGACTGGAGAGCTGGGCAGGGAGAAGTTTAATGAAATTCAATACAGGCAAATGTAAAGTTCTGCCTCTGGGGAAGAACAGCCCCATGGATCAGTACAGGTTGGGGGCTGATCTGTCGGAGAGCAGCTCTGGCAAAAAAGACCTGGGAGTCCTGGTGGACAAGAAGATGACCACAAGCCAACAATGCACCCTTGCGGCCAGGAAGGCCAATGGCATCCTGGGATGCATTAGAAGCAGCGTGGCCAGCAGGTCGAGGGAGGTTCTCCTTCCCCTCTACTCTGGGCTGGGGAGGCCCCCCCTGGAGTACTGTATCCAGTTCTGGGCACTCCAGTTCCAGAAGGACAGGGAACTGCTGTAGAGAGTCCAGCACAGAGCCACTAAGCTTATGAAGGGAGTGCAGCATCTCCCTTCTGAGGAGAGGCTGAGGGAGCTGGGTCTCTTTAGCTTGGAGAAGAGGAGACTGAGGGGTGACCTCATTAATGTTTAGAAATATGTAACGGGCGAGTGTCAGGAGGACGGAGCCAGGCTCTTCTTGGTGGCACTCAATGACAGGACAAGGGGCAATGGGTGCAAACTGGAGCATAGGAGGTTCTGTTTAAACACAAGGAAACACTTCTTCGCAGTGAGGGTGACAGAGCACTGGAACAGGCTGCCCAGGGAGGTTGTGGAGTCTCCTTCTCTGGAGACATTCAAAACCCACCTGGACGCATTCCTGCATGATCTACTCTAGGTTCCTGCTCTGGCAGGGGGGTTGGACTCGATGATCTTTTGAGGTCCCTTCTAGTCCCTAATATTCTATGATTCTGTGATTTCCTCGCCTCAGCCCATATTTGCAGTAGATTAGTCAGAGGAGACAGCTTAGTCTGAAGTAATACCAGACAGATATGACATACTTTGAATGTTATTAAGTCACTAGGGCTGCATGACATTTACCTGAAAGTCCTGAAGGAATTCAAATGTAGACCTGTAAACTGTTGGCCAAGCTGTATAACCTGCCATTAACAACTCTGTGCCAGAGCACTGGTAGATTGCCCACATAACCCTCCCACTGTGACCTGCAGGAGTGACTGAACTGTGAAATTTCCAAGTCTGAGAATGATAACAGCTGAACCAGATCAGAATAAAATACTGTTTAGTGCTATATCCCAGCTGCAAGATCGTCCAGTGGTAAATTCCTTGTGAAAGATAGAACAGCAAAGAATTATGTAGTAAATCGCCCAAATATACTCCTATCCTCCAGCAGGCTGGAGACAGATGTTAAATCCTTATATTTAATTGTGCTTTTCCTCTGCAGCATCTCCATCCAGTTATTTTATGAAACCACATAAACACTTATTACCCACTCTCTCTCCTGAGGCGAGGTGTCCATGGCTGAAAGCATGCTGTGTAAGGAAGCCTTGTGTTTGTTTTGGACCTGCCTATGTTTTGTCTTTTAAAGAGGTAGTGAGCTGTAATTTATTTTCATCTTATTTATTCCCTTCAAGGTTTTATTATACCTATTTATTATAGGTAAAATATTACAGCTTCTCTCCTCTGATATCTTTTCTACAGGGAAAGCAGTGCTGCAGGCAGCTGGCAGCCCATGTCACTGGATGTCTTTCAGGGAAAACTGGACAAAACTTTTTTTCCAGGAATGGCCTTGGCTGAAGTAGCCCTGGGGTGGGCACTGGGAAGCATGAACTGGCCCCAAGAGGGACTTCCTGGCATCATGATGCCACAATGCCTCAGCCAGCATCAGAGCCCAGATAACGTGTGCCCTAAATGCGCACCCACAAGTGCTCCCAGCCACCCAGCAAGCAGGCACTCACTGCTGACACCTGATAGGAGTCATCGCCCTCCCTCTCAATTTTGTGGACAGCCCCAGGACAGGCCCGTGCAGCACCTCAGTGTTAGATGAGACACTGATACTGGGGATGCTGTCCCAGCAGCAGTGGTCCCTAAGGGCTGTATGGTGGAAGATGCTTTGCAGAGCACTGATCTGCTGCCCTGGAAATGTGAAGCTGTAAAAATGAGGTGAAGTAGCAAGGGAGGGATCAGCCTTCCTCAGGGAGTGGGAGCATCCTTTGCCTTCCAGCCCATTGCAAGGCAGACATGAAGCTGCTGAAAAATTGAGAGGTAGGCAGGGCCTACAGGCAAGGCCACCATTTTGCCTTGCCCCAAGGGCACGGATAGGTCTCGATGGCCCTGACCAGCCTCACCTAAGCCTCCACCTACAACTTTTACAGGGAATCAGAAGCCCCATTTCAGCTCAGCCCCGGGCTTTTAGTCCCTGCCTGTTCTGTATTATGGTCTGTCTGTACCTCTTTCATGTCTGTTTTTGGACATAGACGGTGTTTATCTGGGCCCTGGCACATGGACTGACTTCTTGGCTTGACCTCAGACACGCCAGGCAATCACTAAACAGTGACTGGTGCTGGCTACCACCACTGGGACTGACCCTGACCTGCAAATCAACTTCTCAGCTGGACCTTTGACCTGCTGCATCATCACAATCTCACCTGATGGTCTGGACTCTCAGCTGAACCTGAGTCCATTCCTGGGCCTGTCCTGCCCTCATCTTGTGGAAAACCGTGGAAGAAGCCTTGTCTGGAGAGTCCTTGCCCTGCCAGTCTTGTTACCTCCCTTGTCTCCTGGCCTCCTGTCGCTTAGGAGCAGCTGCCCTATTTCTCTGCCCTGACAGAAGGAAACTCTTCCATCAAAATATGTAGTACCTGCTGCACTACGCTTGCTCCACAAATGCAGCTTTTTCTCCTGCAAAGCCCCACCACAACCCTTCCCTCCCCAGGATCCATTTCCAAGCCATCCAGAGCCCCAGCCAACTCAAACTCCTGTGATGGCACTGTGTCACCAGGATAGGGTGGGTGCTGCAAGCTGACTTGCCCCCAAACAGTCCCTAGCTGTACGTATGGTGATAAGTAAGTCATTGAGCTTCAGGAAGAAGGATGATGTGCATCCTGAATACTGGATATTGTATATTGTTCTAAGCCTTGGAGTACAGACTGGGAGAGACTGAAATGAAAGAGGTTAAAAATGCAGGTATCATGAGTCCCTGTCCCTGTGCTGGGATAGAAGAGCACTGCCTCAGCCTTGTTCTGAGGCACTGGGATCAGTGCGCATCCCAATGGATTAGCACTGCCTCTTGGAACTGCTCTGCACGCAACGTACCCAAGAGCAGTGCGAAGAAAGTAGGCTGAAATGGGACTGGGCAGAATGTTTTCAAGCAGATATGGTGGTCAGTGGGTGACCAGATGTTTCAGGTGTGAGAGGTGCTGAAGCTGGGGAGCATGGTTGGGAAACACCTCTGAGGAGCAGGACGTGAGCTCAGCATAAGCATGTTGTGTTAGCTGGCAGACAAGGTGGGACATTGAACAGCACTGTCAGGAAGACAGCCAGCAGATTCCTCAGTGATGGGGTAGCTCTGAATGACCTCAGAGCACAAATGGTCTGCACAGCTGGTGAACTCCTCTGAGCACCCTGCAATAGTAAAAGAGCAGTGCCATTTTAGGTCCTGGTAAAAGAGCTTTTTTTGTAGTTCAGCAGCTTTCTCTCAAACCTACCCCTGCAGAGAAGCCTCCATACCACCAAAGAGTGGGTTCAAATGGCATCAAATCTTCCATCGCTTTAAATGCTGCTGGTGCCTCTGATAGTACAGAATGGAAACTAGAGCCATGTAGGGTTGGGTAACTCTGAAACAGGAGTACAAATCAACTCACCCAACTCACCTCCTGTGGAAATCGCCAGAGTCATTGGCTAGGGATATTGTGAAAAAGCGTTAAGGCCAACACTTGAGAAATTGAATGCCCTGCTAATGGTGCGTTGGAACAGCTGGTCGCCCCTCCCACCCCTGTGGCTCTTGCCACGGTACTTGATGGAGCCTGGTGGATTTCTCTTTGAAGGGGCAGTATTCCAGTTGAAACCATACATCTGGCACCATCTAACTTTTGAGCACTCACTAATGAGAATTCAACCTTGATCCTTTAAAGTTGTGTCCAGTGTATATTTGAAGAACGGCTGCTATTTTGATGGGAGCTAAATGGGCTACTGTGTTTATGCCAAGGAAGAGGGATAAGGGAAGAGAAGAAAGGACTGGAGAGGTGTGGGAGAATCTTTCAGGACTAGGTCCTCTTACTGCAGCTGCTTTAGTCCAGCTGTCCCTCATGCAGTTGTCAGTGCTATGACTTTGTGACACTGGCTGCCATGTCTGGTTCTTGGGAATGCTCACGTTCCATTATTTTTCTGTGTGTTGCCTATTCTGAGTCAGGCATGCAGGGGACAGGATATTTATCGTGTTAAACCAGCAATAATTCAGGGGAGCAAAAGGATATATTTTCCTAAAATTTTTATTGTTACATATCATAGACCATCCCCAATGCTTGTGTGTGTCACAAAGCATAAATATGCATTTGAAGGGAGTCTTTGGAGTACAATATCAGGCAACCTGAACAGAAGTGCCATTAATACCCACTGGACTCTTCTACTATTCCTCTTCCATTTACCTCCAATGGCTGCCTACAGTTTACCTCCCTCTGCTCTCTTCTATTAGACTGTCTTTCACCTCTGTCCTCTGTCAGCCTTCACGAGGGCAGCTTAAGCCTTAAACGTCCACTGAATGGCCCCAGCTCGAGGGAACAGGGAGGCCATGCATCACTGCTTCAGATAAACACATTCACCTAACTTCTTGAGAGAAAAAAGAGCCAAGATCTAGGACCCGTATGGTGTCCATTTCCCCAAGAGCTTCTTTCCTCTCCATGCTCAAGTGGAAGGAAGAAGACTTTGACACAGGGATATAGTCTAGGGGCAGGTACTGAGAATAGCTGGAATGACTACAAGTAACCATTAATAATTTCATTATTAATGGCAGTTACCATTAATAATTTCAGCTTTGCCATAATGCTCTGTAGTACTGGTGTGTATGAGGAGCCTCACCCACCAGGCCAGATGAAGGGACCTTGAACCAATTATGGTTCGCACCTGATCTCCAACGCTCACTGACACAGGCAATTGTGACTGACATATCCATCCTTTTTGGTAGCCAAGGGCAAGTGCTGGAAGCCCACAGTCATCTTCAGCCCTGCCATCAGGGACATACTCTTACTCAGCACAGCCCCAGAACAGAGACCATACACCAGCCCACGGAGCTGCTTTGCTCCCTCCACTCTAATGAGAGCCCAGGCTGGAGGAAAGAGCTGGAAAGGATTGGTCTGCTAAAGGGTCCCGGGGGGTTATGATGGCATGGCTAGAGCAGAAACAACTACCCCAACCCCTGCAACATTTCCTTCTTCATAAACTGGGCTGATGAACAGCCTCCTTCCTCCCCCCATTCCCCCTCTTTTCTTGCCTCCCAGAGGTCACCTTCAGCAGGGAGACAGCGTGAACCCAGGACCAGAGCCATGGGGAAGGGGCGGGGCGTCACGCTTAGCCCTGTTAATGCCTGGCAGCCCCCTCCAGCTGCTCAGTGCAGGCTGAAGCCAAGCCCAGAGACTGCAGCAGGGGAAGCCAGGCAGTCGGTGGCCGGCCGGCAGTGCTGTGCTGCTGGAGAAGGTGAGAGGCTTAGTATGGGTGGGCGGACGGGGCAGGAGTGTGGGAAGAGAAGTTACAGCCGTGGCAGGATGAAGGACACTTGGCCAGGCATGTACAGGTGCACCTGCCCCGTCACAAAGCAGTTTTGGAGGCTCTGGGGTAGCGTGCTGACACAACGGGGAGTGTGCCCATTTCCCACCTCAGGTTGATGGTAAGCTCGTTAGGTGGCTCTGTCCAAAAGGCTGCTTTGTGTCCAGTTGTGTCCGGTGGAATGGTGCTGCGGTACTGGCTGGTTGGTTAGGAGGAGGGTGTGATGTGGCTTGGTTGCAGCAATTTCTGTACGCGAAAGCTACTGTGTGAAGATTGTGGCATATACTTGCTGTGGAGAGGCTTGAGGGGCTCTCTCTGAGGAAGCTACTAGGTGTTTCTGCTGGAGAAGAGCAATATGTGGTTCTGCTCAGGACAGCCATGTGGTTCTCCGCAGTGAGATTAAGCACTAGCCTGTGAATCAGTTTTAGAAAGCAGCTCATAAATCTTTCAGCGATAAGGCCAGAAACAATCACTGCAATAATCTGTTCTGTTCCCTTGCCTGTATTACACGTGGTTTGCACTAGAGTGGACCTCCAAGGGAAAAAAAAGTACCATTCTTCAGTTAAAAGTCCCAGAGATGGAGGGGTATTCTTCTATACTGTTCAATGAGATTTTTAGGGGCAAATATCCTTCTTCGCAAAACCTGCACGACAGCTCAAGTCTGAAACTTCCCAATTCTAGTGCAGAAGTCATTAGCAGGTGGCCAGCTCTTCAGAAACACATATTTCCTAACACAGCTGATTTTCAGAGATTAAGTTTCATGCTACCTCAGGGCATCTGTATGTAAGAACCTCTGCAGAAATGAACGTTCACTGTAAGAGGCGCATGGTCTCAGAACAGATCTCTTCTTTTGTAGAAACCATCTTTGTTTATATAAAGTAAAATGGAATGGCTATATCTATTGTTTGTTTACAGCGAAGCTTATTTTCTTCATTTAGCATATGGTAAATGCTAAGTTTGTCTGTCACTGCTCTTTCCTGTGTTTGATGCCTTTTGGGCATTCGCTTTAGTAGAGTGAATGCAAACGTGGAATCTGCTACATCAGTAACCCTCATACCACTTTCTCTTAGGCTTGTATCAATATTATTAAAATGTGCATCTATATTGCTGCAGATTATGTCTAATACAGTTCTGTATCATCCTACATATTAAGGCCTGCAAAGGAAGTGAGGCTACACCCAGTCTACATTTCTAGGTTTACACAGTCCCCGTTTTATTTACAAAGCGGCATGAAGAACTTAGATTTGTCTGATTAACACGACTTTTGTTTGTTTGTTTTCTCTGTCGCTCAATGTCAGACTAAACTCCTGAGTTCTTTGGTCATTTGAAACACTTTGGTATGTGTGCATGTGCGTGCACTGCTTTATCGAGCAATGCATTATCTACCCGGACATACTTTGTGTCATCTGCAAACATTTTCTGAATGATTTCAGTGCTTTCTTCCAGATCATTGTCAAAGCTAAAAATGTTATCACAGAGTCAAGATTTAATAAAATGAATTGTGTAGGGTGAGGACGCCAATAAAACACAGTAATTTCCATTATACTGGGCTTATTTTTCAATCTATTAAAAATGCGTGGCTTACTGATTTTGACCAGTGTGGGGGTGAATTTGTAGAGATTGCTTTCAGGGAATGATCAATGAATGGGATGTTTCCAGAAGGTCCTGTACGAACCAGTAGCAGGCAGAGAACCGCTCTGAACTCTCACCAATGATTTAGAGATTGATGAGAAACCCCTGCCTGTAAGGTCCTTACACAGCCATTAGGCAGAAATGAACACAGTGGGTTCACAACAGTAGAGACACAAAGTGATGTGAATTACTTGATACATTAAGTCCATTCAATCAAAATGTGCTTTATTAAAGGCAGTGGAAAAGTATTCAGGTAGAAGCAAGGCAGGCAACATCCAGAAAAGTTCATGAAGAGGAAGTAGAGTTTTTCAAAAAAAACCCACCAATAATTTGGAAAAGGTCTAAAGTCATAATGGATGTATAAGTAGTGCAGGTTCTCAGCGTGGTGTTCCTGCAAGAAGAGATCTTGGGGACACAGCATAAGGCAGAGGGTAATTCTAGCTGAAAGCCTCACAAGAGGCATTCCCCCAGAACAGTTGGTGTTTTAACATGAGGGGAAGAAAAAATGGTGGGGCTTCAAAAAAGAGCCAGAAAACAGATCTGAGAGCTGGACAAAAGGCCAGATGGTTTTTGAAGCCTAAGTAAAACATTGGTTAAATATATAGCCTGAGTTTCAGGCTGTACTCTGCTAGTTTTACTCTAAGCAGTTTAAAATATGTTCTCATAGGCTGTGGTCATACCTCTGACCACAGTGCATATAAACCCTGCAACAGTTGGGAGAAATATAATAGGCACTAAAAATTCTTTTCTCTAGCTGAGAGACTTCAGCAGTAGGTTAGGTGAAATCAGCTTAGGATATCATATAAATACATAACACCAAGAATGTTAACACTGGCTTTTATAGTTGACCAAAGTTTGTCTTTGGCACAAGCCTGCATGACTTTTTGTCAGAAGTGCCCCAAATGTTGTTATTTGGTTTGGGTTAAAGCTCTGTAGGTCAGTCAAGAAAATGGACCCAACATGCCATATGCTCAAGGCATTTTTTAATGGAGCATCTTCGATATGAGGAGAGACTGAAACAGCTGAAACTCTTCAGCTTTGTAAAGAGAAGGCTCAGAGGTGATCTTATTGGTGCATATGAATACCTGATGAGAGGGAATGAAGTAAAGGGAGCCAGACTCTTCTCAGGACTGCTTACTGATAGGACAAAAGGTAATATGCACAAATTTAAACACAAGAAATTCCATCTAAACACAAGAAAATATTTTTTTTTAAATCTTTTTTTCCCCTTTACTGTGATGGTGGTCATACAGTGGGATAGTTTGCCCAGAGAGGTTGTGGAGTGTCCATCTGCGGAGATACTGACCTGCTTCAGCTTCTCGTGCTTGAGCAATGGAATTGGATCAGATGATCTCAAGAGGTCCCTTCCCACCTAAACACTTTGGTGATTCTGTCATCATAGCACTGTCTCTGTTCTACAGAGATTGCACTGTCTTTGGCTCTTGACATGTATGAAGTGCTTTTCTGGACCCAATATATTAATCATTTTAGTTGAAGAACCAAAATAACACCGTATCTCGATAGACTAGTTCCTTCTCACCTCCTCGGGAAGCTTGAAACATCTCCCAGTGGTGGAAAGGATGTGAATCTTCTGCTGCTGTAATTACAGACTCTTGGGGAATTAGGGTTTCTCACACACCGACAGCCTGGAACCAGGATCTCTAGCAGGGATGAAGCACAGGAAGGATAGTGGAAGAAAAAACAATTTTGAAAACAACCCTGCCTGTTGCCTTCAATACAGCACAGCCAAATGGGAAATGTATCCTGGGCTGCATCCTGGTGGCCTCCTCCCCAGTGCTTGTCTTTCTGCAAAGGCCAAATGGCACCGTAGAAGGTAACAGAAGTAGGTGCAGAGGACCCAGGCACACTCTACTCAATGGTGACCCAAATTTGGCCCCTGCTTAGCTTCCTAGCTAATGGTGGTGGTATCTCAGAGTAAGACCTGACAAGTTTGGCCATTTCCTGAAGTATGCACCGTGTCCTGTAACCAGTTTCTTCAAGGGCAGCAAGGGCCAAAGCCTGCAAACTGTTCTGGAGTGACTGCAGTTGGGGTTTCCTTTATATGGAGCCATGACCAGACCCACAGGATTGTCACTGTCCCTCAAAATACTCTACCCATATCCTCTAGCTGATCTGTTTGTCCAAGCTCTCTGTTTCACTTTGGTGTTCTACTGTGTACCCAGACAATCTGCCCTCCCACGCCAATGGGGCCGTGCATGGAAGTAAAGATCTTTGCCACCTATATTGCCCTTCACTCAAAATGTGGAGTGGAAAGACACAAGAGGTTTCTTGATAATTTTTTTTTTAATTGCAGAAGCTTATGGACTGAAATGTTTTGATTCCCAAAGCTGGAGTGAGAACAAAGAATATGCAGAAACATATCCTCCCATTCACAGAAGCAAGTTTTCATGTAGTAAATAAGAGAGAATTAATGAACCACATAAAAAATAGATGAAGCATAATAAATCATTCAATACAGATTAATGAATAAATATTTCAAAACCATACCACTATTGAATAATGCATTAAGTAGATGCAGCAAGAAGATCTAACCTTTGGGTTAGATAGCACTAACAGATGCCCAGCCTACAAGTGACGAAATTTTATCTCAAGTTCGAGAAATTAAATGATCCGAGAAGATCGTGAATCATTTGCTGCAAGAACTTGTATATGACCATGAATTTGATGTAAGTGAAGCACTGTCTTAGAGAAGGGGCCTTTTGGTAGTTTTTTTCACAAGTATCAACCTGGTGTGTTCCGCACAAGAAAAGCAGACATCTCTTTTTTTGTTCCACTCCCTGTTTAGTGTGGCTTTAGCCTATCAAATATCAACAGGAGGTCTATGTCTTTCAAAGTTTTATTGCATTTTAAGTTTTTTTCTCTATATTGTTAGCTAGGTCTCTTTAGAAGGCGTTTTTCAGCTCTTCTTTTTAACACCTAAATGTAGCAACACAAGGTTGGAATTGGCAGTGGCAGAGTGAGTCTGTTTGCAGATTCCACAATGCCCTTGCTGTGTGGAATTTCACAAGCTGTGCCAGTTGGGCAGCAAACAGGAGGACATCAAAACAAAATCTCTAAAACACTTTCCAGCCTCCTGTGACTGCCTCCTCAGCCTTCCATTCATCCCCTCTCATGCACACAGTTGTTAAAGTGTTGAACTGCCTACGGACTGTACTAACTTTGGCTGCTGTTGGCTCTCACACTAAGCCAAAGCCCTTGCAGAAAAATATGGAATTGGCTAAGTTAAGCAATGCAGTCTGGGGAGAGAAGGGAAAAGAAGGGGAACTCTCCCACAAGTTGTACAATTCTGCTATACAAATCTGCCCTTTTTGTAGTTTGCTTAGGTTTAACTAATTCTGTTGCTAAATTACTGGATTTGTAAGAAGGACCAGACTGAGCAGCAGTGGGAGCTGGAAGTTGAAGGAACAATCATGAGTTCTTGTCACAGGCAGAATAATGTAAAACCTAAGGGAAAAGGCTTCATTCTTTCTGCTCCCATTCATATGCCCAGGATGCCATCTTCCTTTTCAGCAACATGAGGTCCTATTCCCTCCCCTAAAAGGCATCATGTGAGTCAGAATGTTTCACAAGAAGACATCCTCAGTTTGTAGGTGCAGAGGTGAGGCACTGGTTTTACAGCACAGCTCTGTCTCACTGCACTCTAAGACATATCCAAGAATGCTGCAACCCTCAGGCTCTTGGGTTGCATCCTGGGCCGCATTAGGCAGTAGTAGATTGAGGGAAATGATCCTTTCTCTCTACTCAGCACCAGTGAGGGCACACCTGGAGTAGTGGGTCCAGTTTTGGGCACCCCAGCAGAAGAGATATTGGGACATACCAGAAAAAATCTAGTAAAATTCACAAAGATCATTAAGATATTGGAGCATGTCTCGTATGAGGAGAGGTTAAGAGAGCTGGGACTTGTTTAGCCTCGAGAAGGCTAAAGGAGACATCTTAAAGTATATGTCAATACCTTATGGGAAGTTGTGAAGAAGTCACAGTGAGAGCCTTCTCAGTGATACTGAGTGATAGGACAAGAGGCAATGGGCATGAATCAAAACATAGAATTCCTATTTAAGAAAAAACTTTTTTACTTTAACAGTGATCCAACACTTGAATAAGTTTCCCAGAGTCGTTGTGGAGTCTGCATCTTTGGAGATACTAAAAATCAGACTGGACACAGTCCTGAATAACCTATTCTAGTTAATCTTGCTCTGAGCAGGAGGTTGCAGTAGCTGATCTCCAGATCTACCTTCTGACCATGACCATGACTCTGTGGTTCTGTGACCTTGCTCCAAAGCCACAAGGTGTTCCCAGGCCTGGGCTGCCTGGTTTCAGAGCACAAGGAGATAGTCAAGGGAAGAGGGTGGTCACAGGTGCCTTAAAATGCTGCCTGGTAGCTGGCTGGGGGAGACTGAAAAAAGTTATTTCTTTGAAGTGGATCTGAAGCAGCTGGATGAAGCTCAAAATGCCACTGATGTCCAAGCATCCTTCCTAAGTTTCTTGGCTGCACAGATGAACGACTTTGGGTCAGAAATGTCAGCTGACGTATGAGGTACTGGAGTTCCCTTTGGCTTGCTTGAAGCACCCTGCCTCTGGCTAGTAATCTCTGTTTTGTTATGGGCTACGTCTACCTCTGCCTAAGGGTCTCCGTTGCAGGCTCAGGGTGAGACCCACAGAGCAGGATGCCTATTAGCCCTCTTTCTCCCTCCCCCTTCCCTCCTACGGGAGGATAAAAAGGAGATTAAGGAAGAAAATGCCTCACACAAAATTGGAAGCTGACTATAAAAAAAATTTAGTAAGTAACAGGGAATAAACACGGGGAAGGAATATGAAGGGCAGAGGGATACACAGCTCTAAACCAAACCAGCTCTGGGATGGCGATGGATTGTGCAGAGCACAGGGAGTTAGGCCCTGCCGCACTGAGGTGCAATGACAGCACAGCCCGGGAAAGAAACGAGGGGCCGAGCCCGAACTTCCTGTTCTTTTTAATGGAGTGTGGCAGGGAAGGGTAGGGAATACTAGCTACCCTGTGACCTTTCAGGGTCCTACAGTTATCACCCATCCTCTCCTCCTCAATCTATTAACTCTTAAACCACAACACTGAGGGGCAAGTTTGTCTCTGCTGCTACCCGAAGGACGGTCAGTAGGCAGCAGGGGTGAGTTTCTGTGGAGGGAGACACAGTCTGGCTGCATTAGGCTAAGGAGAGCAAGAGGACTGGGTCACACTTGACAATCTGGGACTCTTAATGTTTTGGCTGGTGTCTAACACCTCGGAAACTAGAATAAGAAGAGGCCTGGAAGGCCGAACTTTAGAATGGACACAGAAAGATGGTCCATGTCTTTGAAATGAGAGGCCCCAGGGACTACAACTACAAAAATACAAGCATCTGTCTGGAGGCCAGAAAATATTAGAGGGCTGTGGGAGGTTCCCTTTAGTACAGGGACCTGTTACAGAATGAAGGGCTTTGCCCAGAGGTGTACTGTATAAAAGCACAAACTCAACTCTAGCACAGCTGCAGGAGCGCTCGGGCTCCAAGTGTCATAAACACGCCTTGCCTTGGCATGGTTTGCATGGCACGTCTGGTCTGGTTTCCTTTGTGCAAGTTGTGATGTTTCTGACCCAGGTTGTGGTGTTTCTGCAGCGCTCAGCAATGGCTGAAACCTCAGGGGCGGTAGCAGCAAGGACAGTGGCACCAGCCGTGCTAGATGAGCTCCTGGAGATCACAGCTCAGAGCCTGGTGCGCACGGAGGTGGCCGAGCACTATGAGGTTGTTCGAGAGCTGGGCAGGGGCAAGTATGGCCATGTGATGCTAGTGACCCACAGGCAGAGAGGTAAGGAACCAATTGCATCCTGTAAGCTACTGTGCCTTGCCTCTTCTCTATTTTCTAGGGTGCTGGGTGGGCTGATGACTCCTTGGGGCCAGGCACCAGGCGTGGGGGGGGGATCCCGAGGGAGACCAGCAAGACAAGGACCTCCCCAGCCAGGGACCGTCCCATTGCACCCAGACAGAGAGCAGGTGATGCCAGGGGGAATCCCAGAACATCAGGCAAGGTTATGGTGATGAGGCAGGTCCAAAGCTAAGCTGAGAAGTCAGTCCACAGGTCAGAATAAATAGGGTTCGTGGCTAGGCGCTGTCATGGATGTGATATAGCTGGAAATCAGCACAACCATCACACAGCTCAGACAGGGAGTGAAGCCTCAAGCCTTAAATTAAAAGGTGCCCCTAGGCTCATGGACAGGGGTGCAGGTGGAGCTTACAGGTGGAGGTCTCACGTGGAACTGGCCGAGGCCATTAAGGCCTATGACACTACTCATCCCCAATCATCCCAGCTCAGGCTGATGGGCCCAAGTAGCCTGACTTTCCCTTCCTCTCCTCAGTGCTCATGCGCATGCACTGACTGGCTCAAAATTCACACCAGCAGCTGTACCTGCTCCCAGATCAAGTGTCCACAGGATATATCCACACAAAGTATTGAGCCAGACATCTCCCTATGGTGGTGAGCATCTGGATCCACAGCTGCTTAGGGCCCTCTCTGTCTCACCTTGGTGTAAGTGACTTTCGGGGGAGTCTAACCCACTCTCCCCATCTCCAGGGACTCCGATGGCTCTCAAGCTGCTACCCAAGGCCAGCACCAAGCTGCACACCTTCTTATATGAGTATTGTGTGGCACTCTCCCTCGCAACCCACCCTGCTATCATTGGAATGTTTGGGATTGCTATAGAGTCCAGCCAGTACTATGGCTTCCTCTATGAACCAGCGCTGCACAAAGACCTCATCTCTATCATCAAACCCCGGGTGAGTGCTCCTGCAAGGGTGTGAGAACTGGGACAGTAGTGTTTGACCTCATGAAGACTGACTGGTTCAGAGAGAGGGAGATCAAGGCTCTGGGCTGTGGGTCCCTCATCTCTGGGGTTTACAGCTTTGAAGCAACCTCAGGCTTGTAAGGCCAGAGTCGCAAAAATCTTCCCCAGTGCAGCTTGGGCAGGTGGTGGCCCAGCTCTGAGGGCTGCCAATGTGCCCTGTGTGTGCTGTACTGCCTGTCTCTCTCCCCATGCAGGATGGGATCCCTGAGCCAGCTACTAAGCAGTGTGCCAGGCAGCTCGTGAGTGCGCTGGAGTTCATCCACAGCCGGGGGCTCGTGTACCGTGACATCAAGCCCGAGAACGTGTTGCTTTTCGATCCCGAATGTCGGCGCATCAAGCTGACTGACTTTGGGCTTACACGACCCAAGGGTACCAAGCTCAAGCTGGTGGCTGGGGTCATCCCCTACACTGCCCCCGAGCTCAGCAACATTGCTGATGCCCAGGGGGTGCCCATTGACACCAGCTTGGACGCCTGGGCCTTTGGCGTGCTGCTTTTCTGTCTGCTGACTGGCTACTTCCCCTGGGAGCAGAGCCTACCAGATGACCCTTTCTTTGAGGACTTCATGCTGTGGCAGGAAACGGGCCTGGAGAAGGACCTGCCCCGCCACTGGAAACGCCTGACGGCTGAGGCTGCCCTGATGCTGAGGAGCCTGCTGGCCCTAGATCCCACCAAACGCAGCCCTGTCAGTGGAGCACTGTGCTACATCAACTGCCCTTGGCGACTGGAGGACAAGTGCAGCGAGGAGGCTGCAGTGAAGCCTTAGAGCCTGCACCCCGCGGGGAAAGGAAGGCAAGTCTCACTTTGCAAGGGTCTGTGGGGTCTGGGGCATCACAGTGTCCCAGGTGTGAGAGTTCATGGTGACCTGGAGAGAAACTTCTCTGCAGCACTGTCCCTGCTGCCGTGGAATCAGGCTCCCTTCCCAGCTGATCGTCCTCACCCCATGTCTCAGTGCTGCCCAGTGCCACCTCCTTGTGCTTTCTCAGGGCTTGGAAATGTCTCCTTTCTCTTGGAAATGGCTGTTTGCATGTGAAGCACCTAGTTGCTTCCTGGCCACGGGGACTCCAGGGTGGTTTCTATGGGATGCAGCACCTGCCTTTTCCCCAAAATAGAACAAAATATATACTTCTGTGTTTCTAAATGTGGCTCTTTTGCCCTTTTAATAAAATGCTGTGGGGTCTTGCTGTGGGAAAGTAGAGGCATGACAGAACCTGCAGCTCTCTCAGGAGAACCTCTGTGAGGCAGGGGCCGCCTCTGGATGGTGCTTGGGCCTCCACCAGGACTCTTGAAGGGTGGCTTCAGGTGGGTGAGGTGGAGGAGCAGAGGAGCCCCCAGCGTGTGGCTGTGGATGGTAACTAGGAAGCAGTGATGACACCAAAAATATGATGGGAGCCATGGAGGTGGGATGTTGGAGAGAACCACAGGGACTCGCAAGTTGTGACCTACCCACTGCTATGTGTTTCTTCACATTTCCTTGTGTTCAAGACGAGGTGACAGGTGGGCTCTTCTGCCATAGATGGTTGTTAGCGGCAGGAGCCTCAGTGTCAGTTTGCACCAGTCTCCCCCTGTAGTTCCCTTCACTCAGGAAAATGTTCTGCAAACACTGAGAGCCCTGCTGAAGCACAGTTCACCCCTCTCCCACCTTGCAGGTCTTAGGTGTAAGTGGAAAGGTGAACTAACTGCCACAAATGTCCACTCGTATGATTCAGTTGAGAAGGCAATAGCACTGTGAGGGTGGTTATCCTGGGAATCACTGGGAAAAGCTAATGGAAAACCTGTAACCAGAGGCTGCATACATTCATCTGTACAAATAACCCTGGCGAAATTTCTGTGGTGATACCTCCCAGTAGTCCTACACCATTGCCTTGCTCCTACACCTCCTCCTCATTCACACTGTCTGCTCCCACCTCATAGAGCCTCTTTGTATGCACCTCCACTAACACTTCTTCCCTGCTGCTGTTCTTCTGAATCCTTCAGTCTCAAGGAACCATTTTCAAGACTGCTCAAGCACACCTCCTCCCACCACCTGCCTTCAGGTCCTAAGAGAATGTCCTTCATCTTCTTTCAGATGCCTGCTTAGCCCTCTAGAAGGCCTTCCTTCTCCCATTTCACATTACCACTTTAACTCTTCCCCAGCAATTCCCCTCTCCTACTCCCCAATATCATTCTAGGTACACGTTTTAATCATGGAAAGAGATAGAAAGGTGGAATTAGGGGCTATAAACTCCTCTTACTTTGCTACCTCTTTCCAGTCCACAGGATTGTGCTGTTGGTAATCCCTTCCAGTTGTTAGCACGATCCTGTTGTCAGAAACATCCTCAGCTCAGTTTCCATTCTCAGTGACTTTGTAACTTCTAAGAATGCTTTGCTCTGCCACCGTATGTTCTAGCATCCCAGCTTTTCTTTCACCTCAGATCCTTTCCTCCATACACTCTTCTGTTGTTCTCCAACCTCCAGCTTTCTTTTTCCAGTTTCTTCTCACCCACTGGCTACTCTTACTTAGCTTCCCCACTAACATTCCCTTTCTACTACCCATCACCTGGCAAACACCTTTTGCTCATTCCTCTCCCAGCAACATCACCTCCATGCTACTCTTCTGTTTTTCCTGCTCCCTACATCACTTATCCCTTGTGTTCTTCTTCCAATTCTCCATCCTACCTTATCAACATGCACTGTGCTCACCTTGTTCAAGATACAGTTTTCTTCTGTCTGCTTCCATCTCTCAGAATCTTTCATTACCCAAAACCATAATAAATGCTGCTCAACTCTGGCCCACTAAGACCTGGCTTTAATTACTCTTTCGTTATCATAAGAATATCAGAGGAGTGGTAAGGTAACAACACAGTTTCTCACAGTAGTTTAGTACCTCACAGGGCATTCCTGGGGATGGTGACTTGAATGTGTCCAGAGGAGGGCAACAAAGCTGGTGAAGGGGCTGGAAGGAATGTCCTGTGAGGAGCAGCTAAGGACTTTGGGCTTGTCCAGCTTGGAGAAAAGGAGGCTGAGGGGTGACCCCATTGCTCTCTACAGCTTCCTAAGAAGGGGAAGTAGAGCGGAAGGTGCTGAGCTCTTCTCCCTGGGATCCAGTGACAAGATGGAAGGGAATGGTTCAAAGCTGATGGTTCAAATGGTGCAAACTGTGCCAGGAGAGGTTCAGACTGGACCTTAGGAAGCATTTCTTTACCTAGAGGGTGGTCGAACACTGGAACAGGCTTCCTAGAAAAATGGTTGATACTCCAAGCGTGTTAGTGTTTAAGAGGCATTTGGACAATGGCTTAACATGGTTTAGCTTTTGATCAGCCCTGAACTGGTCAGGCAGCTGGACTAGATGGTCATTGTATGTCCCTTCCAACTGAAATAACTATTCTGTTCCTATTTCTATTCCATTCCATTCTTATCAATATGTACAAATAACCAAGGGGAGGGTATAAAAAAGATGCCGCCAAAGTCTTCACAGTGGTACCGGGTGACAGGACAAAAGGCAATGTGCACAAACTGAAATATAGGAAAGTCCATTTAAATGTAAGAAAAATGGCTTTATAGTGAGAGTGGCAAAACATTGGAACGTTGGTTGTGGTGTACCCATCTTTGGAGATATTCAGAAGCTGATTGGACAAGGTCCTGGTCAACCTGCTCTATCTGTTTTGAACGGAAGATTGGACCAGGCAGTCTCCAGAGCTCCTGTTCAGCATCAACCGTGCTGCGATTCTGACATTTTTCACTTTGGGGATACTCTGTGTTGCAGCTGGAGATGTGTGGGGCTCTCAGTGTCTCTGCTTTGGTTCTACTCAGCATGGCAGGCAGTGGTCTCGACAGAGCTGGGCTCAAGATGCAAAACTGGCTTCACAAGAATAGATTAGCAAGATTTTAGGCTTTATTCCATATTAAAGTAAAGCTGAACTGGTGGGACACTGACATCTTTGGAGAAATAAATCAAACTATCCAATTCCATCAGGACCAAGGCTGGGCTTTTTTTGCAGGAGCAAATAATGCCAATGCCATTCAGGGATTTGGTGCTGCCTGACAAAGATGATGTGACAGAGGCTATTGGCAGTGAGCAGTTCCAATGTCCAGAGCTGTTCCTCCATCTCTTTTATCACAGAGCTTTGAGACTTGGGCAGAAGGGCTTTCCGCTGCCAGAAAGTTGTACGATGCGTAGCTAAGGGATGAAATCAGCACTGCGCCTGCATCGCGTGTGTGATGGTGGTGTGGACAGGGTAACAGTGAAGCAAGCACAGCAGTGAGCACAGTGGTAAAAGCCCTGCCCTGAGCCAAATGCTCATCCTGGGCTCCTTTTCTCAGTGGCATAATCGTAACTACAGCTAGATTTCTTAAATCAATTAATAATCAGATCTGTTGAAGCCTATCCCCAGGGGTGTCTGAAAAAAAGATCCCCCTGTCCCCATTGCCCCTGCAGCAGCTGCTGGGAGAGGCTGAATGGAATGGAGCTGCGTGCAAACACGCTGACTCTTTGCATGGGTAGCCGCTGGCTGCAGGAGGGCTGGCCAGGCACCCGACACCATAAAGGGCAACATTTCAGCTACTGTAGGCACAAGGCATGGGGCAGATCTGGTGTCATCCCCAAAGAGGCATCAGGTGGCTGTGAAGGGGAGGGAAAGATGTGGTACTTCACTCTTCTCCAAGATAGAAAGGAGAGATAAATTGGGTAATTACAGAGCTCACTGCGCTATGTGAGTTCTGACTGCAGCAACTGCAGTTCAAGAACGGCGAATCCAGGCCCTAGTGCCCTGGTGCCTGTGCAGGCTGGGAGCGTGGATCCCGTGGCTCTCGGTAGGACCCGTGTTCTGTGTTTCCAGATCTCCTTGTGAACATCACTATGGATTCTGCTCCCTCTTTTGCACCACGCTCTCCACAAGGGTCCTGAACATTAATGCTCAGCAGCAGCCTGGGGACTGCAATGCAGACTGGAGCCTGCAAGTTGTGGGGAAGGGCTAGGGCCAGTGCTTTGGCATCACAACAGAAGGATGATGGATTGAGCCTGGATTCTGTAACTGGATAGATTCCTCAGGCATCATAATCCTTCCAGGTAGGAAGTGTTGGTAGGGAGAAGTGGATACTGTACTGGAACAGTAATATGAAAGCGCAGGCAGATATGAAAGTGATTGCCCTAGGCTGTGATAATGATCAAACAGTGTCACAGACCAGTCAGCTCAGAATAAAAATGGTGATTATTGAAGAGAGAATTTAGGCGTATCGTTTGGGTTAACCACGGGTCATCAGTGCCCCAGCATATAGACTATGTTGTGATGCTGGCTGAACTCAGGACATAAAAGAAAGGGTAGGATCAAGTTGGATGGTGGAGTCAATGTCATCTCTTCCTTCTACTGGAAGACTAATGAAAATCACTCTCTTGAACTGGCTGACCCAGTGGCCAAAGGCAGGGCAGAGGTCCAGCCTTCAGGACCTCTCCAGTTAGGCTTCTGGCATCATTTCTAGAAGTTTGCAGCATATAATCTTCCTTCTGCCTCCTTGACTCTGACACTGTTACTTTCATCCATTCCCACTTTAACTCTGTTAAGCATCGTTACTAGAACTGTGACTGAAGTCCCTTAGAAAGGGTAGTGAAGGAGTAATTCTGCATATTCCCCAGAGTTTTCTTGTAGCCTTGTTTCTTGAATAAGGCCAGATGCTGACCTTGCTGTGTGACCCACTCTCCATGCAGATGTCAATTGTTGAGACTGCAGAGGGCCTGAGCACCAGATCCCAAAAATGAGTGGGGCAGAACATCTCAGGCCAGGAAATATGTTAAGGCAGATGCAAGACTGCCTCTGTCCTCCCACATTGTTGCTTCTTGAGTTTTGACTTTCACTTCAAAGACAAAGCAGGCCAGAGCTTTTATAAAAAAACCACAAAATATGACCCTGTTCTGAGCAGCTGTCCTTCTGAGCACAGGGATGGAAAGAGACAATAGTTAGGAATTTGTTACCTTTCATTCTTATTCATGTGGGCATGTTGGCGACAACTGCAACCTAGGTGATGCCTTCTAGAGCTGCCTGTAGGTGAGAAGGCATAAGAAGTCATCCAGCCCCGTTGTCGTGCCAAAGGACAAAGAGCTGCGGGATTGAAAGTTGCTGGATCAGAAGACACCTGGTCCCTGACTGGGAAACATGCAATGGCTCATGGAGTTTCAACCGCTAGTCTTTTCTTTCCTCAATCCCACAACCCTGAGTGCAGATGAATGGACCAGAAGGAAATGCCTTAGAGGGATCAACAGAACTGCCTCAGTGGTTTCCACATTCTGTAGCTTGGGTTGCACAGTACCTTGCTATCATACTACAATTTTAGTTCCCCTTATGCTGGGCTATCTGTGTCAGTGCAGAACACAAGAAGAGAACTGACTGCTACTGAATCCCGTAACGATTCTCCAGTATCCTACATTGCCCTAGTTATGATCCATCCAAGGTCTGACAGCCAGCCATACCAGCCAATAATCTGGGCTTGCCCATATACAGGCCTGCCTGTTGCTGTCAGGGTGTTTTTTCCCCTGAGCTGACAGGCAGCTGAGCATGTTCATAAGCGCTGTGCCTTGGCCAGCTTTGTGCAAGAGAGGGAGGAAGGGGGATTTGGCCTGGCCCAGGGTGGTGACAGAATGTGGTCACAGTTGTCATATGGACTAATTGCACTTCTAACCCTTCTTTGCTGTTTACAAGCTGCCCCCACCAAGGACTTGTGTCTCTGACGGGCTCCTGTGTCTCAGGGTGGAACCACACAAGGCTCCTGCTCTCACTCCAGGCCCTGGTCAAAGCAGGGCTGTTACATGAATAGAGGCTGCTGAGATGACAGCAAACAGCTACCTGAGCAGGCAACTCCAAGTCCCCTGTCCTTGTCCTCAGCACCACTCTGTACCTGGCTCAGCTGATTATCTTCCCTTCCACTGGCAGAATAGGAGATGGAAGCAGAGCAAGGACAGCAAGGTGGGGACATTGGCTGGCGTCTGCTGAATCTGCTCTCTCCAAAGCCGGGGCGGGGGGAAAGTGACAGCTTTCACATCCCCTTGTTCTGCCATTAACAGTTGTTGCAGCTGACACTCTGCCTTGAGAAATTATTTCATCTTCCTCCTCGGGACAGTAATTCTTGCAGAGACTGCCCAATGCAGAGCTAACTCATAACTGTCTTCCCCAGGGGCATCCTGGGATGGTGTAATTCCTGGCAATTTCTCCTGCAGAGCCTCTCTCTGCTTTACCTCGCACCCTTCTCCAAAGCTACTGGATAGTTTCTGTCTTTTCAGCCTTCTTGGCAGGAGCCAAAAGACATTAAATTGCTTGTACTTTTATGATATATTAAGCCCTGTGTCACCTACAGGTCAATTCCCCAGGCTCATGGGCATGGATATGCTTACATGCCCAAATCCCCGAAACTGAGCAAAATAAGCAGAAGGCAAACTCCATACCTCTGGACTGGTCAATACAGATTGGGCACAAGTATTCCACTATACACCAGATTTATGTGACGGACCCAACCACAGACAGACACAAGACTGTCCTAGCCCAGGGCTCATTGTGTTGTTGCATACGGCCACACATATATCACGGGGGCATGACAGTCAGAGTTGTGTTATGCTCCAGGGTGTAGATTGCTCTAGCTGAGTGGTGAGAGCTGGTCCGTGCATCTGAGGCTTTGGTAACATTATAGTGCTCATGTTGCTATGGACACTCTTCATGCTGGAGAATGGCACTTCCCAAAGACTTCTTTCCTTCTTGAGCCCCTGAGGAGCTTTCAGGCTTCTTCCCTGGTACTCTTTCTTTTCTCTCCCTTTCTTGCTCTTTGCTCCATCTTTCTCATTCCTTTAGCCCTTTTTTTCTCTATCACTTGCCCATCCACTATTTCACCTTCATGGAGGTCATCCTGCTGCAAAAGAAGTATCCCTTGATACAAAATCCTGGAGTACTTAATGCTCTCAAGATGCAATAGAGGGTGCTCAGTGTACAGCTCAATGCCTTTCACCTGGCTGGGAGAGGTGCTCTTCTCTTTCACTCCTGCCTTATTTGAATCAGTTCATTTCCTTGCACCACGGGTCTGGGGAACTGTAGCAGGAAGAGGTCTGCACTTATGTCCTCAGATTCCCTTCCTTCATACCCATACTGCTCATAGTACTTCAGAGAAGACTGCAGCCTCTTTATCCCATCAGGACTTTTTATCACTTAGCTAGAATCCTAAGAAAATACTTGCACAAGCAGCAGGTGCTGGTAGCAGGGTAGGAGTGGACTTCAGTGAGCAGCTTGGGTGGCTTCTATTCCCAGCACTGAAGTACTTTATTAGAGGGAAGTTGGAGCCCCTGGTGACTCTCTGCATGTCTTTGGAGGTAGTCATTGCCAATCTCTGTTTGAGTTTACTGTTGCTGGGCTGCTCCAGGAACTACTGGACTGGTTGTTCTCTTTTGTACTGCTCCATAATGGAAATTCGGGGATTAAATGGGAGCCGTGATAGACAGCGATTTTGCCCTGCCCTTGATTAGCCTGCCACCTTCCCACTGGTTCTTGGCTGCAAAAGGGCATGTCAGGAATTGGATAGGGCTGGCAGAGACCTGGCTGTAACAGGATGCCCCTGTCCTTTCCTTTCCTTCCGTCACTATGGGATGAGTTTATGACACATGATGTGCTGGCCTGCCAGGTGACACTGGCCAAAGAAATGATGAGATCTCATCTCATCTACAGGGGAAGGTAGCTGTCACCCACAGCAAGAATCAGTTTGGTTAATGGGTGGAAACTTGACTGATGAGAAATTTGAACACCGAGCAAAGTCCTGAGCTGTAACTCAGGTCACTCAGCAGGCTGGGACTGGCCACAGTATTCAATAATCCTGGTGGATGGCTGCCAAGGCTGCTGAGGCGACCCAGGCAGAGCAGCAGCCCCAGTGGCAGATCTGAATGAGGTGAAACCATGCCGGCAGGACCTTGCCGAGACCACCCTCTTACCCCACCCCCTCATAAAAGAAACTCTTTGAGAGCTGAGCAAACAAGTGTTGAATGAGCATCACCCAGGATGTCACCTGGGGCACGCCAGGTCAGGGTGGGTGAACAGTTTGGGTAAACAGGGCACAGCAGTTCTCAGGCAAGGACGCTGAAAGCTTTGACAGCTCAATGTGGTAACCACTCGTCAGAAGACCCTGGCACCCCTGGGCTCTGCACCCATCAGCTCAGATGTATCTTCCCATATGGAGCTTTCCTGGGAACACACTGCCACCCAGGCATCGGGCTACAGGGTGTGCCCATCTTTTAGACTGCTGTCGGATGGCATCGATGAGCACGCCTAGAGGAGGTGTGCCCAGGTAGAGGAGCTCCTCCGTATAGTAATGGAGCTCAGGGAGGACGTAAGCAGGTTGAGGACCATCAGAGAATGTGTGTGAGAGAGATGCTTGGATGCTTTCATGCCTCCCATGAAAGAGACCCAGCAGGCAGCCAGAGCCTCTGCTACAGAGAACTCCCTGTCCTCTCTCCACCCGACTGAATGTGGTGACTTGGAGGACAAGGGGCAATGGCAAGAAGTTCCTGCCTGGTGCAATAGGCACCACAGGTGCATCTGCCCTGCAAGTGTGCCACCTTCCCAGGTGCTGTTGCAAAACAGGTACAGTGCTCTGCAAGGGGAACTGGACAGCAATGAGGATGGTAGTTCTTGCAGCTTGGAGGTGCCGTCAAGGTCTAGTCAGACCAACCCCCACATCAAAACCACCTCAGTAAAGAATAAAAGACGGGTCATTGTCATAGGCAACTTGCTTCTGAGGGAGCAGAGGGCCTGATGTGCAGACTGGACTCACTACATAGAGAAGTCTGCTGCCTCCCTGGGGCCCAGGTTACTGACGTAAAGAAGAAGCTTCCTTGCCTAGTACGGCTCTCAGATTATTATCCCCTTTTGATCCTTCAGGTAGTTAGTCACCAAGTAATGAGAAGTCCAAGGGCAATAAAGAGAGATTTCAGGGCCTTGGGATGACTAGTCAAGGGATTGGGAGCACAAGTCGTGTTCTCCTCTATCCCACCAGTTGCAGAGAATGCTGAGGGGATAAACAGGAAGACCCAGCAGATCAATGCCTGGCTCTGAGCCTGATGCTCCCAGCAGGGCTTTGGGTTCTTTGACCATGGCTTGATTTACAGGCCCGACAGCAACAGATGGGAAAAGCTTATCTCACAGGGGCAAAAGGACTGTAGAAGAGTTAGCAGGGCTCATTGAGAGGGAGTTAAACTAGATTTGAAGGGGGATGGGGATGTAACTGGGCTTGCTAGAAAGTCACCTGGGGGTAGTAGCTCAGGCTTGTGACGCAGCTGCTTTGTGAATCTCCCTCAGGAGCCTCAGCTTCATTATCTTTGTGATTCAAACATGTATTTACTTTAGTGATAAATCTGCTCACCATTTCATTGCCAGATCATTTTGTTGCAATAAGGAACCAAGGGCTGCTACCTGTCAGCCTGCAGACAAGGGAAGAGCTAATTTAGGCACATATTGCTTAGATTAAAACACGAAAACTTGCCCTTTGGTATAGCTTGTCAGAGAAGCACTAACACACAAGTCATGTCTGGCCAGTCATTAAAGAAGTTTATTTCTTGTCTGTGTCCTGGGGCTGAAAAGGAGCATTTAAGAACAGAACATCAGCTAAAACATGTCTTGAGATAGACTTCATATCCTCAGATCTGAGGAATTAATTAGATTGTCTTCACATCCTCACATTTTCTTTCCTTATAGTGCTCTTGATAGGCTGATAATTAGGGAATAGCTATGAGTAGTTTCTGAGAAAGGGCTTTATAGCTTCTCGAACCCCCTTTTTCAGGCCTGCAGTTTCACCGTAAGATTCAATTGTGTTAGCATGCAGAGAGGATAAATGTCCACATCTTCTGTTGGTGAGTAAATTGTACACATGACAAATTCAACATGCCTGGATTAGGGGCTGGTAAATTTTGGCAGCATGTAGACTGGGATACATGTACAGGATTTCCTGCACACCCTTTCTGTATTCCTGCTCCATGATGGAGCATAGCCTAGGCATGCACTGCTACTGGTCACTTAGGTCTTGTTTTCCACAAAAATCCTGGCACATAGACCAGAAGTCAACAGGTCCAGGTCTCTGATTTGGACAACAGGACACCAGAAGCGCTGGATTACCTTCTCTGTGTGCTCAACAAGATCTCTGCTATCTCATCTGTGACACTGTTTAAACCCTCATAGGAGCTAGCCCATCTTCCTTTAATGACCTGGAGCAGAGCATGCATTTTAAGCTTGGAGGTAAGGATTCTAATCTCACACTGCACACTGCTGGTGTGCAAAGGTCTTATTTCTATTCTGCCTCATCCGCAAAGTGGGATCTGTTTTTTGCAATACCTTAAAGGGACGTTTTTCATTACATGGATTCCCACGACCACATCTCAGTCCCTTGGATGCTCTCTCTGCTGTGCTGCAGTAGCTGAAGCTTCCAGTACTGGGATCATGCCAAGGATGCAAACACCCATAGCCACTAACCCCTGCCTCAGGAATCCAGATTTGCCATTAGTAACCTGAGCTGTGTTCCACCAGCTCTAAACTGCTCTGTTTCATCTTCTCCCATGCTTAGTTTGAGCCAAGAAATTAAATCATTGCTAAACATCCACTGAACGTTGTTGGCCCTGTTAGCTTCTGCATTTTTATTCAAAAGCAGTAATACTCAGTGCTCGGTTTTGAAAAAAGTGCATCTCTGCTTATGTTCCCTGCTCTTCCTAAACAAGCAGGAGCTGAAAGGTACATACTTTATTAGCAAAAAGAATAAATTGCTGCAAACTTTCTTTGTCAAGGAAGAGAAGACAAGGCTGTGCTGATAAGTCTGTCTACTGAGCACTTGCATGGTCCCATTGTGAAGGAGCAGGAGAGAGAGCCTGACCCGGAACCTGAGCAGTCAGAAATGGAACTCCCATGGGATTTGTAGCAGTAGCTTTTCTTAGGGAGTGAGTCAACATAGCTGAAAAGCAAGGCAGTGCAATAAAGGATGTGCCATTGCAACCTTGTCCTGAAGGTACTCAGCAAAGGATCTTTTCTAAGTGGGTTTTCAGTTATTTCAGTCATTTCAGTCACTCCTGCTTCCCCAGTGCTTGCCCCACATCATGTTCTGTCCTTCTGAGCTCATTCCCAATCACTAGCACTCACACTCACTTAACCTTAACTATTAGTGCTGCCCTTAAATCAGAAGCAGTGCTGGAAACTTGCCTTTCCCAGCCTTTGGCCTTCTTCCAATTACAAGAGATGTGCTAATGAGAAGACCTTATATCTAGACACCAAGTCAAGGCACTTGCAAAATGCCAGACAGCACAGTAGCTGGATGTGAAATAGAGGAAACCAGCTAACGTCAGCTCAGGCAAAGACTCAAATTCAAACAGCAGCGGAGAGCAGGGAGAATTGATGACCACCTGGGACAAGCACATCAAGAGAGCTTCAAGGATCCTTGGAGCAGCATGATGTTCACTGGAAAATCCAGCTGCGTGTGAGGACCATCAGCTCCTGCCAGTGGGTTACGGGGACACATATCTGGCAGCACGCAGCAGAGGAGTGAGTGGTGTATGCGTGGGAGGAAGGTCAGGAGTCTGCAGAGGGCTTTTCACTTGAGAGCTGGGTGATGGGAATGGTCAGTGAGTGATGAATATGAGCAGCTGGCAGAGAAGTTCACCATGAGGCAGCCCAGTTAGAGAGCGGGAACTCAGCAATTTTAATATTGGACATGTTTTTTATGATACTCTGAGAACTAGGTGCCATAAGGCACATAAATCAAAGCAGCTTCTTGAAATTGAGACAGTCTGATGCCCTGAGATCAGAGCAGCTGAGGTAACACTAGATAGTCCCCAGTGTACATGGGCTGTGTTTGTGCCAGCAATGAAACCACTCCATCCTGATCTGGAGTGAAAAATGACAGTTTTGAGGAATCAGCATGGTTACTTCCAAGTTTTAGAGAAAAAGACTGTTTTCTTCAAGTGGTATGAAAAGGCACTATACTGTATCAGAAATCTCCAACTTTTTAAATTCAAACCAGAGTTTTAAATGTTTGCAGGTTTTTATTTTATTTTTATTTTAGAAATAAACCTTTTCAAATTAAATGTGAATTCAAGAAAAACTTTTCAATACTGTTCATTTTAAAAAGATGTAAAGAGGGAAAGCAATTCTGCTTCAGTTGCATCTGTTAATTTTGATGAGTTAAAGCTTTTTTTCTTATTGAAGTGGTAAAATACTGACCCAAACGTATTTTTTTTTTCTGCCAGAAATCAGGGTATGGGAAGAGTGTACTCTTCCTGTAATTTTGGACTATATTCCAAGAGAAGAGGTACATTTAAAACTACCTCTTTAAAAGGCAGCTACGTAATTGTGACAATTCTCTTATGAGAATCAGAAACAATCTGCCATTTCACCACTGTTAGCCAGTTATTCCTTGTTCTTTAAATCAGCTGTTTTCTTCTATAACACAAAGTTTGAAAAACTTGCCTCAACATAATTGTGCTTAAATAAGAATGCCTGTACCACTTCAGACCAAAGTTCTAATATAATCCAATATCCTGTCACTTAAAAAAATAAAGATAAGAACTGGGGAAGTACATAGTGATAATTCCTCAAAGACACTTTCCAGCTTTCAGCAGATTTTGACTTAAGAGGAGTCTGCAGATAGATGGAAAGTTTTAATTTAGTGGTTCTTTATAGTTATTTTTCCCCCATGGCTCTGAGACCCAAACTACATCTTGGAGTTCAGGGAAGGGAATATGTATTGTCCTTGGAAGCATAGCCAATTGGTGCAGAGAAGGAAGAAAGAAATCTCCCTCGACTTTGGTGGAGGTGGAGAAGTGAAGCTCCAGCCAAGTAGAACGGGAATCCCTGAGATACAATCACAGTACAAATGAATAACCAAGTCTAGCATCTTAGTTCACTCTTAGCATTTGGAAGTTCCTCATTGCTGCTCTCTTTAGCCACTGCATTGGGGTACTTTGAAGATGAAGCTGATGCAGTCATGATTTTTTCCTGTTGGCAGACAACACTGCTATCCCATTGTGGGCTCTACTGCAAACAGAAGCTAGAATCCACACTGAGCATTATAATCCTGTATTACTCAGATGCTCCAGTTTTCTGAGAGGGAGTGAGGGCTTATAGTAGCACCCCCATTATAGTGCCCACCATTCACTGTGAGCAAGTGATTTGATTGTGACGATTTCCTTCAGGTTCCCCAGCTTTCTTTTCTCATTCCACCTTTCCTTGCACAGCTCTTCTTGCTTGTACACTGCAGGAGATCTGTCTTCCCACTGCCCATCTTGAAGAGTAAAGACTCCTTCAATAGCCTTCCAGACAACCTCTGGCCACTGTTTTCCTCCAGAGTTCCTTGACATCACTGTACCCAAGCACGAAACGCAGAGCAGGTCCAGCCGTGGTGACCAGGGTCAGTGAAGACTCAAGATCACCAGGCAAGTCCAACTTGACAAGGCAAGGCACGGGACAAGCCAGGAAAGCAAGCCAGCATCAGTATCAGCAAGGCACAGGCACAGCTGAAATACGGCTCAGGCAAGAACAAAGGGCACAGGCCTGAGCTTAAATGCAGCTCAGGAGGACAAGTGGGAGGGCTGCTCCCAGCTCTTTCTCACCCTCAGCATTTTCCCCAGCAGTCTGATCCCAGGTGACATGGGTGTGCCATGTCAGAGCTGGCCTTGAGCACAAGTAGCCAAACCCCTGGAAGGGATCAAGAAGAGTGCACTCGGGGCCCTGACAGCAGCATCCCATGTTTGATGAGCACCCAGACACCAGAGAGCTGATAGAGACCTGTTTCTTTCTGTGGCTGTCCTGCTGCCATTCGGCACTGCGGGGCAGGAGCCTCACCATGACACAATTACCAATAGCTCCAGGAAGAATCTCAGAAGGATGTGCACTTTAGTGCACGTACACCAGGCACGTATTGTAAGGTCCACGACTGACCAAGAACATACTAAAGTTTTGCCCCTCCAGTCATCTGAGTTTAGCAAACTGTGTCTCTTGTATCGAACAGATGAGTTGTTTACAAAGCAAACACTGTCAGTCCATTTAATTGGCTCTTTAACAGGCTGAGAAATGTTCCCTGGCACAGAGCTCCTGGGAAGCCCTCCAAGATGTGAAATTGAGAGGCACTTCTACGCAGGGAGGACAAACAAGGCTAGTCTTCTAGACCTAAACCACACAACTGAATCATGGATGATCATAAGAGCCCTGGGGGTATAATAACCATCCCATGGCCAATGAGTCATTTTTGCCATGCTGTCACACAGGAGAGCATGGTGTCCTCAGCTCTGTACAGCCTTAGCCTTATGACACGCAGCCCATAGAGGTTCTGGAGCTAGTTACCTCAGTTTACATAGGTCTGGATCTAGATATCCTCATCTCCAGGTGTCCTACTATTACAGAGAGAGCTGCAGACCTGCATGTTATCAAGACTACTTGACTTACTTCACTTCAAATCGTATCTATAGTTGCCTGTAAGGTTGTCAGAGCGAATTGCTCAGGCAGGAACTGCTCATGTTAGGAGGCATCTTTCCTCATGCACAACAGTGAGAAGTGATCAAACAGCAGGTTTTTTTCCTAAGAAAAGGAAAAATAAATTTGTATTAAAGTGTCAGTTTGTAGAGAAACAACAATGTTGTGTCACAGCTCTGCTTAATCCTATTCCTGAAAAAAAGTCCACTCAGACCTGATTTCTCTGAATCACTGTGGTGCACCTGAGGTGAGAAGCCCAGCTATGGGTGCACTGCACCCTGCAGCTGCTGTGGGTGGGGTGTCACCGGGAGGGATGGGAAGGAATCTGCGAGTTGTGCTCCTGGCAGCTTCCCTTTGTGCACTTGCAAAGACAAGCGTTGTGCCAGCCTGGAGATCTGAGGGTTTGGAGAAGGAAAAGAGCCCAGGCCTGGGAATGCAGCAGGAGAGACTTAGGAAATAAGGCTAGGAAAAGCTGTCTGTAAGGGAGGGAAACTAGAACTAGCAAGACAAAGAGGCAGGGCCAGGGGAGGGGTCCAAGGAAGATGTGAAAACTTGGATTTAAAGAGGGTACATGGGGCCAATTAGGAAACTAGCTCAGGTAACTGTGCCCTTGAGAACTGGGAAACATTCAAGCCTTACTGGTGGTACACGAGTGCTGTGTCAGTGATGCTGGGAAAGACCTGCTGGGCTGCTTCTGCTGGCTTTTAAAAAATCCAGCTGCAGTCTGCTATGGCAGTGACACGCATACATTGCCCTCCAGTGGTGAGCCTCACCTTTTCCCTAGCGTAACCCAGCAGTTCTTGAAAGGCCATCGGCTCCAAATGCACAACTAGGCAAGGCTTGTATTTCCTGATGGTTACAAACACATCGCGATTAATTTGAGTATCAGTGTTTTTTCTCCCCACAGACAAAAGCTGTGGGGAAAAGCCCTAGTTGGCTGAATGTGCATACCCCTGAAAAAACTCCTCCTTGCACATAAACCAGGAACAAATTTAAAGGGTACTACAAGAGCACAAATGTAATCAACTGGAAGGCATGAAACACAGGTCCTTTAAATCTTCAGACTGAAACGTCATACTTGATGTATTTAACATGTGAGAATTACTGGAGGCTACAATAGCTTTTTGCTTCCTTCGCTGAAGTGACAGACCTCTTAAAATGAGAAGCCTTGGGCTTCGCTCACAAGCAGCTAAAAGAGGTAGCTGCCGGAGCAGTGAAAAAGAAGCCATGAAATTTTATTCCTGTGTTACAAATATGTTTTTTCCTATACCTTTCTATGAACATGCACACCCAAGAAAAGACACAACAATACTTTTGACACAAGTCTCCAAACCACCAGTGCTAACTTGTGTTTTATTTCCAACAATTAGCCATTACAGTATCTGAAACAGTGTGTCCAAAATAAATAGCTGAAGATGAAGCATCGGAATACTACCGTCTTCGCTACTGCTGTGGCTGGCCCCATCAATGTTTCTTGCTTTTCAGCCTTCACTCTTCAGATTCCCCAGGTCTACGGATATCATCGATCTTTAGAATCATTCTAACAACCTGAGTTGCCAGAGAAATCTGCTGCTTCTTACCAATCAAGGTTTCTATAACATTCTGCTGCTTCATATCTGCCAAAAAGAAGCAAAAGAATTAGATACTCTCCTCAAATCTAGATACATTTAACTTGAGATAGTAATTTCCATGTAATTTTAAAGAACATTTAAAAATTATTACTCTTGTCCATCATAGCTGACAAACAACTTGTAGAAACTAGAGTTTTACGTCTACTTCCTCATCAAAAATCTTGGAACATTAGATCCAAACTCTTTTCCCAACTAAGAGCTCCCCAATTGCAGCTTTTCACCGTTCTGCATTATTTTTTTGAAGAGTACCGTTTCCATACACAAACATTAGAAGCATCCTATGGGCTAAGCAACAACTACAGAACTGAAAGCTTAAATGCCATCAAGCAGAAACACCTAATCAAAGAAGAGTTTTACATCCATGTCTTTCATCAAGTTCCAAAATGTATCATCTTTTTTTTCTAAAAAAATCAACAGCATGAGAAGTGTACGTCCAGATAAAAATAGTTTTCATGCATTACTTTCTTAGTCTTCCCATGCATGTTACAAGTCTATGCATACACACACGTACTGCTGTGAACAATGCTACTTAAAGACATTTCCAACCTTTTGTTTATTTCTTCACAAGCTGTTTCTGTAAACAGCTCTTTGTTGGACTGCAGCACAAACTGGATCCCTAGAACTGTAGTTTTTAAAACACAGCCTGCTATTGCCTCATAGCAAGTAATTTTTATTCCCGTATCACAAAGGCAGCCAACACCTTCAACTGATCTTGCCATCAAATAAAGGTTTTCAAGCAATTACACATTTTCTACTTGCTAGACACGCATGTATCTCTCCACCTCCATTCCCATTTATTACGGCAAGGGGCAAGAGTTCACAACTGAAGTGATGCACAGGTGAAAAAAAACCACCAAACAAGGGCTGACAGGCAAAATTGTAAGCATTTTGATTTTCTGAGAGAAAAAAGAAACCCTGGTATGCCCCTCCTTCTCCACACCGCAGCTCTTACCGTTTGTTCCTTTCTGCAAACAATCAATGCCGAGGGCAGGATTGTTCTCTTTCACTTGCCTAGCCCGCACTTCCGTCATAGTCTGTATGGGATTCATACCACTGTTCTCCGAAAGTGCCATGGGAATTACCTCGAGGGCATCTGCAAAAGCTCTCATTGCATACTGTTCCAAAGATGGGCACTAGGGGAAAAAAAATTTAAATACATACAGCTATTAGCCCCAACGTTAGCCAAAGGAGATTTTTACACTAGCTAGAAAATGTATGTATAATATGCAGGTTTTCTTGGAAATACGCATCTTAACATCTGAAAGAATACCTTTGCGTGGTAACTACTTGAAAATTAAACCAATTTTAAACTGTTTGTATCATAAAAAGCAAAAGGTACTGGTAACGACATTTTACAGAGAGGGGAAGGAAAACTTTTACCACTGGTTATCAGCGAGCGTCAGGAAGCTCTGTAATACAGACTTTCTAGAAGCTCTCTGAAGTTTTTTTTGATTCTCTTAAAATGGACTTAATCCTCATTTTCTCTTCATAAATTAAAGAATGCTGTAATTGTTCCTTTCTTACCTTATCTGCTGCTTCGCTAACTGCCAAGGCACAAGAAATTTCAGCTGCACCACCACCGTATACAATACGATTATCACGAACAAGATTCCGGATCACACACAACGCGTCATGAAGAGATCGCTTTGCTTCTTCAATAATCTAGAATAAAAAAAAAGGCGTATATTTTACAATACACACAACTGAAGGCTATGAAGATGTATTTCCTAGAACAAAAATGGAAACTGCAAATAACCTGTAGGATCTTTTCATGGCTCTCATGCAGCTCTATTGCTGCGATATTACACTATTTCAAAATATAAAATGTTACACATCTGGTGGCAGAGAAGGAATGAAAAAAAACCCTAACATTGAAATGCCAAAAACTTAGATGATAAGGTTTTCAGTCTTGTGAATTTCCAAGATCCAAAATCCACTTAAATTTAAATGCCAACATTACTTTCAGATTGTAATTTGTGTCAACTCCCAAGCTGAAGCATTTAACAAGCTACGCTAACCTAAGTAGTATTTCTGCCTTCTTAAAGAAGTCGTCAGACCAGGGGTTACATACTTTTCATCCTAAGGTTTTTCCAAGTAGGACTTGGCCTATACTAAATTTAATACTAGCAGTATAACCAAGAACCAAGCATAAGCTTTCATGAGCTTTTAAAATGTACATAAGCTTTTAAAATGTTCTTGTTCTGTGTGTGTGGTTTCATTTTTTAAATTATTTTTTTAAACAGGACTCAATCAGATAGCCTATGATAAAACAAATAAAAAAATGTGTACATCTTTAGTCATAAAAGTGACCCTCCCATGAGGAAAAACAGATTTAGAGCATACACAGATAAAATTATTTCTGTGTTTATTAACTTTATGGTCTAATAGTGAGAAAACAAGAGTTTTCATTCAAAAACATATGGGTGTGAATCTAACAAGTGACATGTAACACACTAGCCATGACAATCCTTCCCCACTTCTATCTGTCCATACTGCAAGGAAAATTTAGACAAAGCAAGAAGAGTTAATATGCTTTTGAGAGAAACTACACATTCTGCAACTTACATTGCAAACGTAACAAAAAAGTCTGTAACAAACTAAGCATCTCACCATTTTATTTCCTCCTCTAATGAAAATGGTCACAGCTCTGGAATTCTGACACTGTTCAATGACAAGCATTCTGTCTTTCGTTGTTCCAAAGGAGATCTCTCGGACGACACCCGCAAAACCCAGTTTCTCTGCTGTTAGTTCACAGAAGCGAGGAACGATGCGTCCTCCGGTTGCAATGGCGATTAACTGAAGTCAAATAACCATCAATTATTTTGAGAAGAATTTCCATTTTGTTTTCCATAACATAAAACTAGCGGAGGAGAATCTGTCAAATGTCGACTGCAAAAGGTTATATTCCCATCACTTCAAAGTATTTCAGGCAATGCCTTGTTTCTGCAAACAGCGAGACTAAAGCAGAAACATTCCTAGCCATATAAACTGGCTAACAACTAATACTTCAATTATCTATAATAACATATACTTTTGTTATATTATATAACAATCACACACTTAAATTATAAACCATAATCCCATTCACTGCAAGTTCTTCCCACAGACCCCGATGACTTTTGATTACACAGTTCTACCCAGAAAGCCTGAACTTTTAATTAATACAACGTATTATTTAACAAATGTTTGAGAACTGGTACAAAGTTCAATTTTGGAAGATTTTACTTACTTCTATTTCAGGTCCACCAACCCAACGAACAGCAGGCAGCTCATTCTGGAGCAGCAAGTGATTTGCCTCATCATCAAAACCCCACTGGCAAATAGCAAGGTTTGCACCAGTGTCTTTTATCTGAAAGAAACACACAACATCAATCTTCTGATCAGAATGCAGGAATGAAAAACAATCTCTTCATGGTTTTAATTCTCCTAATAGTCTCAAAACACAAGTCTGAAAAAGACCCATGTGGCATACACAGAGCTCAAAATAAGTTTTGAACCAGGCCTTTCTTACATAAGCTTAACTTTTATTCATAGCCTTACAATTGCTTTTATGTTCCCTCCCATCAGGATGATTAGTTCATTTCCAGAAAGAAATCAATGCATTATGCTACTTAGTTAAAAGACTATGAAAAACGCAGAAAAGAGAAAGAATCTGAAAGACTACCTGTTTCACCATCTCTTCAAACTTCTCCTTTTCATATTTCTGCAGTGCCCTGTAATCTTCCACAGATGTGACATCAAGCTTATGCTTGGTTTTAGGCTTAGGTGGTTCAAATGGACAAGTAAGGATTGCAATTTTAACATCTTTAAGCTCCTGGATGAATTAAAAAAAAAAAAGCACCAGCTGAATTTTGCCCTCAGTAACACCTCTTTCTGACATTTGCCAAAACATACAGACAAATCTTTAAAAATAAAGGGATAGGAGGAAACTTGATCATTTGACTTATATGTAACTACACCCAAGTAACTCCATCAAGTTTCTCTAACGCAGAACAAATTTCACAGCTTCCAGACACTCTAAGTCCTTAATAATCTTTACCAGTGATGTTATTTTATAGCTTAACATTTCAAAAAACTTCAGCGAAACCTTTACCTGCCCTAACCACCATGACCATTAAGAATCGCACATTGTCTTCATAGCCACCTTTTCTGTACTATATGACTCATTTTCCACTACTCTTCTTTTTTTTTTCGTATAAAGTATTACCTACTAGAAAAAGATTTTAGAATTGTAGAAATCTTAAATTGCCTCCACCTTTCGTGAAGTACACCACACAAAGACCTGGAGAGCTTATCTACACCAAATATAATAAAAGGACAGCTTCTTGTGAGCTTCAAACAGGACAATGTGGCAACTCATAAAGCTTAAGAAGCATTTCTTGATACCAAGTTGCATGAGGCATATTACACACTATGGATGATTATTTTTGCTTCAACATAGAATTGCTTTGACACCTGTCCTCCCTCAGTTGTACAGTAATACTCCCCCTTCCCCTCAGTCATTTCTCAAGTGCTGTAAATTTTAACTTGGTTTCTTCCAACATGAAGAACTGAATGCTCATCTCCTCTTTCTTTCTTGATATAGGGGTGAAGAACCAACACTTTACTTAAGAAATGCTAGAGCAGCATTTGCAGTGGGCTAGATAATCTTATTTAAGCCACTACAGATGACACACACAAGGACATCACTTACTTTAGGCATCTGCGGATGACTGAAATCTTTATCCACAATCACTCCTTTAACCAACTGTGTATCTTCCAGTCTACCTCCCACTTTGCCTTGTACTTTGATCAGCTCAAAATCAACATCCTTACGTTCCATATCTGCTACCGTCAGTACAGCATTTACAGCAATTTCTGCCATTTGTCTGTGACAACGGTTAACTCTAGGTATAAAAAAAAAATACAAAAAAGTTGCATTACATTTCTGTAATTTGGAAGAAAAAAGTGATTCTATCAATCTCGATCAGAAAAAAATTATCACTATAGGCAACAACTTTTGTAAGCTACATTAAAATAGGGGTCCTGCTTCTTTGTTCACAGAAACAAGATGCTAAATATGGCAGAAAGCAGAACAAGTGACATGGTTTGTCCAAGTAGTCTTTGTAGACATCATCTCAAGATGTAGATTTGAAACATGTGAGGAGAACTAACTACTAAGAAACACTCAAGTCGCAGAACCCACTGTTAAGAGAACACTGCGAAGGAAGCACAGCATCTGAATTTATATACTACACATAGAAGCTATAATGAAAAATGCACTTAGGAACTATCCTACAAGATTATTTTTTTCTAGAAAAAAAAGGCCCAAGCCAAATCTTCAAAGTATATCACACAACTGCTTTTCAAAGGTTTGCATTACTCTTGAAATTTACTATGATGCAGAAATCCGGAACTAACAGGTCAGAATGAAATTAATTTTGCAGTTGTTTAATATCATGGAATTGACCCTTTGAAGAAAAAAGATTCAAAATTTCTTATCCTAAGATATGAGTACATTGAGAAATCAGGCAAAGTAAAACACAAAAAAGCCTTCAGCAGCCAGTCTAATACCACAAATAATTTAGTAATTCATCAAAACACCGGGATTTCTCATTCCAACTTGAACTGCTTTGAGGGGAATCTCTTCTGAAGTTTTTGTGACTTACACTTTAGAGCCCAGAGTTGTCTTTGCTGTTTGGATCAGAGGTTCAATGTTCTGTGGATCAACTGGAAAGCTGTCACTGATTTTGTCTAGGTGCTCAACAGCAATGCGGGCTGCCTGCTCATAACCGTCTGCTATTCTGATAGGGTGAATACCACGATCTAGTAATTGCTCAGCCTGTTCCAATAACGCTCCAGCCAGAACTAAAAAATAAAATTTTGAAATAATGATTACTCTTTCACACTGAAGTAACATTTTCAGTCCATTATCAAAAGATTAATAAGTATGCCTTGAGATTTTTTCCTGTAACATTTTAACAGTTCAAAGTTTCCTACGCTTAGAAAGAAAATTGCATCGTGTTAGACGAAAAAGAAGCATGGGCAACAAGGCTGCACAGGCAGAAGATCATGGAAGTCTACCAAGAATTTTTGAAAGTACAAAGAGGAGTCTCAACACTGAGTTAAAACATAAAGACACTGGCAAGAAATGATAAGAATACTGAAGCAGTAAATACTCTAAAAAGGTGCTACAGAAAAGCCACTGTTACTTTGCACAAAATTTCTTAAAATAGCTGAAGAAACTTGACTTTAAAGCTGGAAACGCGAAGTTAAATTTAAAATCTTTTCTTACCAACGACTCCAGTAGTTCCATCCCCAATCTCATCATCTTGAGATTTAGACAGCTCCACCATAAGTTTGGCTATTTGGTGATCCACATCCATCAGATTCAGGATGGTAGCACCATCGTTCGTCACTGTCACCTCACCATCTTTGTCCACCATCATTTTATCCAAGCCTAAAAAAATGTATTCAGAGCATGAAGGAAAATCTAGAAAATCCCCCAAAGCGATTACTGAAAAAGAGCCATTAAAATTATTTTATTTATTACCATTGGGCCCAAGGGAAGTTCTCAGAGTACTTGCTACAGCCTTTGCTGCCATTATGTGAGACTATAAAACAAAGGAGACATAAGTTAAACCATTATCATACATCTCAACATCAGTCTTAATCTAAATAAAAACCCAGGGGGGGCGAAAAATATAATGCAAATATTGCAATTTAACTGACAACAGCCAATTATGACTAAAAATAAATAATAAAATCAATATATGCCAGAAACACTTCCCGTGCCTTTTCTTGCACCTCTAAAGCAAGCAAACGTGGAGCAGCTAAAATGACAGCCCCAAGATTTAACGCAGGGAAAGCAACAGAAGCAAGCAAAGCTAAAAAGAGAAACCAGTCCCGTTTTGCTCCCCTCTTCCAGCAGCACCTAAACCGCAGACCTTCACAGAAGGCTGCCTACTCGCTCAGCTACGGCCTTTCTTGGGAACCATGACAGAGCTTCGGGTGGTGGGACCCAGAGGCAGGGGGCTGGGAGGATCCTCCCTGCCCACGGCGACCAGCAGCCACGGGGAGGGGCGCGCCGCGGCTACAGGGCAGACAACTGAGGAGCGGACTCACGCCACGGGAGCCCCGCAAACCCTATGCCGCGGGTGGCGGATTCCCAGCCCTTCCCTCTCTCCACCCCTCCCACACCTGCGGGCCTTAGACCGGACTCCAGGTGCCCGGCGCCTGATCCAGGGCAAAAGACATTCNCCGGCAGCAGCGCGACACATTTCGGAGGCGGGACATATGTGGCGCCTCCAGCGGACCTTTCTGGAAGCAGGCGGCACGGTGGGAGCAGTGCGGCGCCGACGGGCCCGTTCGCCAGCTGCGGGGGAGGAAGGGGTTGGCAGCAGGAAGGCAGGGTACTCTGTGGGGTCAAACGCGGGCGGCAAGCGTGGCGGCAGCGGGCTGCCCCCGCAGAGGTGAACGCGAAGGGGTCGGGACAGACAGACGGCGGAATGGTGCGCTCCGCTTCTCTGCGAAGCGTCTTCCCAAAGGTTTCAGTCCCCCGCCTCCCAGAGCGAAGTGGTATTGCCCCTTCCTATAAGTAGCGCCGGCGGAGAGCGACTGTGTGTGGGTGCTGTGGCGGTACTGGGGTTGTGCTGCTTGGGCTGACGGGTAGTCAGCTTTGGGTAGCCGCGGGCGTTGTGCTCTGGGGAAAAGTTCCTCCTGGAAGGAAGAACCGGGGTTTCTCGGGGGCGTTTCCCTGAGCGCGGGCTCCCGGGCGGTGCGTGGCGGGGAGGTCTCTGTCTCTGGCGCCCTTGAGCTGCTGGAGGGCGCGCTGCTGCCCTGCCGGGAGGTGGGGCGGGGTGGGGGAAGCTACGGGCTTCTGTGGGAACCGATTTCCTGCCCTGAAAAACTAACCGAGCCCTTCAGCTTCTCAGAAGCGGTCATAGTAACATTTCCCAAGGTTCCCAACGGAGCAGTTAAAGGGATGTAAGGTATTTTTTCCTCATGTCCTATGTCTTTGATACAATACACTGGTTTGTCTTAGGTGAGCGTGGAATAAAGCAATTGGAGAAGATGCTGTAACGTCTGTCTCTAGGAGGGATGTCCAAGGCACTGGCCGACAAGAGCCATGCAGCTGGCCTGCAGGATTGTGAGGGCAGCTCCAGAAGAAGGAGCTGGGGGCTGTTGGTCACTGCTGGCGTCGGTGGGACCTTGGTGGCACTCTATGCTGTCGTCACCCCATTCATCACCCCAGCGCTGAGGAAGGTGTGCCTGCCCTTCGTTCCGGCAACTTCCACTCAGATCCAGAATGTACTGAAAATGTTAGAAAACAGGAGCGGCTCCCTAGTTGACATTGGTAGCGGGGATGGCCGTATTGTAAGTTATGGGCATCAGTTTCCTCTTACATTGCCTCTCAAAAAAGTGACAAATGCTGTAGTAGTGGCCGCTGTTGTTTTCTCATACTTCTGAGTGTCTTGTTTTTGGCATCCAGTGTTCTTTATTTCACAAATGTTTATAGTCAGTTTAGGTGAGCAGTTTGTTTTTTTTTCTTCTGGTCTTACCTGCAAGTTGGCAAGGTAGTGTATGAAATGACAACCTCTAGAGGGAACTGCAGTGCATTCATTCACATGAAAAGATGCAGTTGAAGTGTTGGTATTGTGATTGCCTAGGACCTTTGATTCCACGTAGATTAGAGCTGCAGCACGTGAGACACGGAGATTTACAATTATAGAATCATTAAGGTTGTAAATGACCTTCAAGGTCATCAAGTCCAACTGTCTGCTAAACATTATCATGACCACTAAACCACATCCCGAAGTGCCACGTCTACATGTTTTTTGAATACCTCCAGGAATGGTGATTCCTCTGCCTGCAGCCTGTTCCTAGGCCTCACCACTCTCTCAGTAAAAAAGTTTTTCCTAATATCCAACCTAAACCTTCCCTGGTGCAACTTGAGGCCATTTCCTCTTGTCCTATCACTAGTTATCAGAGAGAAAAGACCAACGCCCACCTCGCTACAACCTTCCTTTGGGTAGTTGTAGAGAGCAATAAGGTCTCCTTTCAGCCTCCTCCAGATTAAACAACCCCAGCTCCTCCCATCCTCTCACTGGGTTTCCCTTCTCTGAACCTGCTCCAGCACCTCAATGTCTTTTTTTATACCGTGGTGTCCAAAACCGAACAGAGTACTCAAGGTGTGGTCTCACCAGTGCCGAAGACAGGGATGCGATCACTTCCCTACTCCTACTGGACATGCTGTTTTTGATCCAGGCCAGGATGCCGTTGGCCTTCTTGGCCACCTGGGCACACTGCTGGCTCATGTTCAGCCAGCTGTCCACCACCATTTAATAGCATTGCACTTTTGGAGCTGCGGCTCTGTGCTTATTGTATAACCGTCATAGAAGAATAAAAGAGAAAGAAAAAATGAGTAGTGGATTACAAAAATAAAAATCTTGGTGATGTTCAAATTGTCTTCATACCTTTGTGCAGTACTGACTGCCCCACTTCAAACTCGATGTGGTGAAACTAGAGGAATTACCAAGAGAAACTCAGAATCACCAAAGTCCAAGTGATAGGCTGCTTCCAGGAAGTCCTCTGAACTCCATTTTGTGAAACTTGGTGGTGAGGGTGTCGTGGAAAATGGTGTAGGGTTTTTTGTAGTTGGGAAGTTCTGTGCGCCATTGCAGAACCTTCTGCCTCAAGTCAATTTTAGCAACAGGATGGCACGCTGGGTAGGGTTTTAAAGGAATCAAGTAAGTTCATGAATGCTACCTTTGTCCACGTTTCACGTGAATGAGCGAACTGTTTGTCCACACTAAAAAACTTTGGAAATCCTCATCTGTGAAGGTGACTTAGGCGGATTTATGAGCAAGTAGGAAACAAAGAAGAGCATGTAGGTGTGAGAGAACTGCACTTCCTGGTGCCCTCTCTGCTCAGCATTCTGGCTCTTGACCCTCATCTGAGGGCCATCTCAATTTGACGGGGGTCATCTTAATTTGACAAGGCACCACGTGTCATAATTACTATGATGATAGTTTTCTTTCCAAGCACAGTAAAAATGTCAGATTCTTTTAGTATGTAGCAAATGCTGTGTGCATGGTGGAAGATGCGTTATTTTAGTAGCGTGAAGCACACTGGCCGGGTAGTGCTGTTTGAGAACTTCTGTTAATAAATAAGTACTTATTTCTTCTTTCACCTTGTCTGTTCTGTAACTCATAGTTCTGTTGGGCTTTTCCTGATTAAAACTTGACATTAACCTTTTAAGTTTTGACTTAAACCTTAATTCTAGAAACTAGTGCCTTTTTTTGTATGTTCCTTAATATTTTTTTTCTTTTTCTAAAAAATCTGTGGGCTTTCATCTTGTTTGAAGACACTCGAAGCATCTAATTTAGAGGAATGGCTTTGAAAATGTGTTTATCTGAATTACCTTTTGCCTTTTAAAATGATCTATGAAGCTCAGCACTGGATGAAAGCTGTGCTGTGACATTTATGTGTGGGGGTTATTTTCAATTTTTTTAACATACATTTAAATTTTTGACCTTTTTTTTTATGTGAATCAACACATTACTCATGTTCAGGGGTCTCTCAAGTACCTGCCCAATCACCCTTTTTCAAGTAAATTAAGTGCTCTAATTTTGAGCAGTTGTGTATTTCACTGTTCTCTACATGGTCAATTTTGGTACTCTTTAATTTCAAAGTAGTATCATGAATATAGTAAATTAAACTTTTTTTTTAAGTAATAGACTTACTACAAGCTTACAGGTTTACCCTGTCAATGCCTTAAGTGGTTCACTTTTTTTGGCCTGGATACACCTACTAACTTCAGTGGGAATCGTCATAATAGTAAAATGTAATTTGAGGTTTTATTCCCTAATCTGTTGGAGATTAAAATCTGACTGTTTTACAGAAGTGCATTCCATTGATATATATATTGTAAATACAACAATATAAATGAAACTTTCTCTGTTTCTAAGTGAAGATTGATTTTATTCCTTGTAGGTGATAGCAGCTGCAAAAAGGGGATTCAAAGCTGTTGGTTATGAATTAAATCCCTGGCTAGTGTGGTACTCCAGATACCGGGCCTGGAGAGACGGGGTACATCGGAACACCAAATTTTATATTTCAGACTTGTGGAAGGTAGGTGGCAAAGGATATATAAATGATATAAATGAATCGGGGATGTTTGAGAGATTTCTATAGTTTGGAAATCCTTTCTTCAGAGAACCAGAATGCTGTCTCGCCCACAAGGTGCTGTACTGGGCTTTGAGAAGAACACTCGAGCCTGTAGAAACTGGATTTGCAGCAGAAGACACTGGTTTTGTGCTTCAGTGAAGTGCTGGACTTTGTCAGTCTGGGCTCCTCGAGCTACCCTGTGTCATGCTTGTGCCTGCTGAAGGGTGCTGGGTGCTGCGATCTTGGGCTGCACTGGGTGCTGGTTCTCTGGAGTCAGGAACAAGATTTATTTACCTAATGTGCAAGGTGACAATCTCATCTGATGTTTCATTAGACCTGTGTTCTTTTCTAGCTGCGCAATGTGTGTTACCTGCTGTTGAGTGTTGCTTTACAATCACTTACATACGTGTCACAGATTTTTTTCACAATTTTTGGTAGTTTGAGTCACAGTTGATAATGGTCATATTTATGTGGGCTTCTCCTCACTCTTAAGTTGTGGGCTTTTTTGGTTTGTTGGGGTTTTTTTTTTGTGAGTTTGGGGCCTTTTTTGGTGCTTTTTTGGTGGTTTTTGACCTTGTTTTGTTTTTTTTTTTAATTATTATTTTTGTTTTTTTTTGTTGTTAGTTGGTGGGGTTGTGTTGTAGTGGGGTTCATTTGTTTTGTTGTGTTTTTTCGTTGTTGTTTTGTTTTGTTTGTTTCTTTGTTTCAAGAGTGGCATTTTATAATGAGTGAAGTGGATACCAGGTATTTTGGGAAAAAGTTTGTTGTACTGTTTTTGTCTTTGCTCAGAGAGGACCATAGGAAACCTTCATGACACTGCCTGGAAGAACCCAGGCATTGGAATGCCTGGCAAGTTTTTGTAGCTTGCTAACATTTAACAGAAGTGGGGGCAAACTTAAAACATAAGTTGTTTTAACATGTACGGGAGTTGTGGAAAAACTTAGTCATGAGTAAAATCATGTAGATGTTTTCTAAATTAATGCTTTCTGTATTACTAGAGTTGCTGCCATATCCTTGGCCATGCAATAGAAGTTTTTTGCTGTTCAGCAATATGCAGTTGCCTTTATGTGGAAATTTGTGTGATGAGAGGTTGATATGGGATCCCCTTTCTTATTTTTGGTCTAAATTCCTGTTGAAAGGAATGCAGCCAGAAGGATTAGGGGAAAAGAATGGTGAGAACTTGTCCAGATTGAAATTAAAACTTGTTCTCAAATTTTATTGTAGGTTTCTTTTTCCCATTATACGAATGTTGTTGTTTTTGGGGTACCTCAAATGGTAAGTTTACTATTTTTGCATTGTTTAATTATTTTAGTACCAAGGCATTCAGTGTTAGTACATTTATCTGCAAAATCAACCAACCTGAAGAATATCAAGCTAGTAAATACTAACGTTTTGATATTTCGTTGTTGCTTTTTAGGGCCCATGATAAAACCTGGTATAACTTGCCACAGATTGGAGTCTGCAGATTGGAGCTCTGAAAATATACATATTATTTTAAGAAGTGTTATCTGTCCGTTAGTTCAGAACCAAAATGAAAATTAGTGTGCTCACGTTACTTGGGGGGAAGGTAATAGATGGTTTCCTGAAAATTTCAAGTTTTCATACCGAAGAGATGAGGAGTTCTCAGGGAGAGGATGGAGTAAGAAATTGAGCACTGTTGACTTTTGGGAACCTTGTTAGAGGAGAGTGCTGAGCTTTGCTTGTGTTCTCCAAAAAATTGGATCACGTTAAAAAAGCCAGCAGCTGGTATGTTGAAATAATCCCTTGCCCAGGTTAGACCGTGAGGGTTTAGCAAGAGAGAGAAAAGCTTAAAGTATAATTGCTAGAGTACAAGTCCGCAAATTCTTTGCCTTTTAGGAAGGCTTTGTTGCCTGTGCTCATCGTGTCCATGGGGAAAAGAGTTTTTTTCAAAACTGGTGTAGAAATTGAGTTGCATAGTGATTGCTTTAGTGATGTTTGGTAAGTTAGGTCAGACTGCACGTTCGCTTTGGCTTTTGACTTGATCTGCTTTTCTTTTTCTCCTTTTCCTAGAGAAGCGGAAAAAAAATCTTCAGTATTTAAATATTCTTGATACTCTGTTTTATTACTAGAATCTTTTTATATGTTGAATGCATATGGAAGAGTGAAACAACTATCCTATAAATGCTTCTGTATTGCTTGTTCCTCTGCTAAGACAGATGTGGGATGAAATGAGTGAAGAGCTTTATGTGAGGTGACACCATACAACATACACTGAGAATATTTCTGTAGCAGTAACAATAAGATGAAATAAGGATAATAAAGCTTTGCTCTTCTCTGCTTTTTCTTTAACAGCATTGGAATTAAATACCTACTTCAGATTCAAATTGTACCTCATGTTGGAAGCTGAAGTGAAAATGTTTTTGGTTTTGTTTTTCCCTACTTTTGGGGTAGCATATTAGTGAGAACTGGGATGTTACTTGTGCTGCAGATGTTGCTGGGGTTGGATGTTCCATGCTCTTTAGCTTGAATTCCAGGAGAGGGCAGTATCAATATTTGAATTTGCAGTCAGAAATTCTGCAGTGGCTCTGAGGGGAAAAGTGCAGGTGCAGAAAGATACTTCAGTGGAGTAGAAATAAACAAATACCCTGGGACAATGCGAGTATACCTGGTAGAAATGTGGGCTTAACTTTAAATGTAATAGTATAAAGTGAGTTAAATTAGTAACAGCTATGATGGAAAGAGTAGCTGTCGAGCTCAGAATAACTTCAGTAGGCTAAATATACTAGGCTACATTCTTCCAATAAAAATACTGTTATAAAGGTAACAGATCCAAATATCTGAACTACTGTGTTCCTTAAGCATTCATTTGCTCACTTTCTGTTTTGAATTTTCTTCAAAAGTTGTGAATGCTTAGCCTCCTGAATCATTGTAGAAACTTCAATGCATTTTCTTGGTTTTACTAAGAGCAGAATTGAAGATCTCTCCTGTTTTTTTAAAATAAGACTGGTCTGGTTTGATGCTGTCACACAGTGCTTTTAGTTAATATCCAAGATTAGCTTATAGAACTTAGTCTTCAGGTGAAGACTAAGACCTGTCTGTTCTTGGTATCTGGGGGAATGTGTGTTTATCTGCGAGTCATTGCAGAGAGACTTTTATTTGTTCCTCTTCATTGTAAAAAAATTCTTCTGGTCTAAACCCACCCTCTTTGTTTAAAACCATTGCCCTTGTCCTGTCACAACTTGTTCAGGATAGGATGACAGATTTCCTACCAGATGTTCATGTTCACAGCTTTTATATATTTAAACTGATTATATGCTGTACAAAAGGTTTATTAAACTGTGTATCTATGTAGGTATACTAAAAAAAGCTCAATCCTGGCTTGGTATAAAATACAGTATGATTATAACATGTCACGTTACTGAGAGATTTAGCTTAAAAACTAGTTTGACTGGTTTAAAGATACAGTTCTTTTTGGATGAGCTATTAATGAAGTTTTCTAATCTGAGCTGATACAGACATGAGATGTCACTAACTGTAATAGCTACTCATTAAAAATTAGACTATGTCTGTGTTTGTAAATTCTGTAACACCATCGTCCTTCCTTTTATGATGTCTCACCTCAGTTTGAGACTGAAGTGGGCTTGTTTTTCTCGTTTATTTGAGGCACAGGAGCAAAATGTTTTCAAGCATTTGCTGTAGGGATGAAATCAGAGCATCAAATGCTTAAAAATATTCAGAGGTAACTCTTTGATATATTAGATCTATGACTATAATTTTCCTAAAATATGCCATTATAAGTTTAAATGTAGCTATAATAGGATGTTACTCCGAGGTACACCCTGCATGTGTGTGATAGTGGAAACTATTTGAAGACTTTGCATATACATTTTGTTCAGTCAGTCGTGTTTTCTAATGATGTTCTGTTGTGGTGTTTTCTTTTTTTTGTGAACTTTTTTAAAAAATATATTTTGTGTCCTTTTTGGCTTAAATTGAACTGTAGTTGTAAATAGTTACTGGCCTTTTAACCTTTTAATATTTAAATGTCATGTTGTGATACCATAGTAGATAGATTTTTACATGTCATAAAAGTAACCCGTGGAGCTTACTGTTGTGATTACTCCCAGAGATAGATACAATGTGTAAGAATACGTGCACTGATCTGCTTAAGCATAATATCAAACTTTTCCAAATGACAAAAATGTCTAAATCTACCAAGTTGGGTTTTTTTGGGTTGGTGGTTTTTTTTTTTGTTTCGGAACATAGTCACTATCTGGAACGGGAACAAAATTTCTTTGAAGTCTAAATGTGTTAATTTATTTCTCACTTAATCCTTAGCAGAATTTGTGAAGTACTTCTTGGAGATAGATTATCTCACTGGACAGGGTGCTGCTCTGGTCTGGACAAGTAGTGATATTTCCCTTGACATGCCACAAAAATGATCAAGGATCTGGAATCCTTCTCCTATGAAGGAAGGCTGAGAGAGTTGGGGTTGTTCAGCCTTCAGGAGAGGAGGCTCTAGGGAGACCTTATTGTGTCCTGTCAGTACTTAAAGGGGGACTGTAAGAAAGATGGAGATGGTTTTAGTTTTTGGTTGTCTGGGTTTTTTTTCAACAGGACCTGTTGCGACATGAGAAGGGTAATGGTTTAAAACTAAAAGAGGGTAAATTTTGACTAGAAGAATTTTTTTACAATGAAGGTGGTGAAACACTGGCCCCAAGTTGCCCAGAGAGGTGGTAGGTATATGTCCCATCCCTGGAAACATTCAAGGTCAAGTTGGACAGGGCTCTGAGCGACCTGATCTAGCTAAAGATGTCCCTGGTCGCTGCAGGGGAGGGATTGGGCTAGATACTCTTTAACGATTCCTTCCAATCCAAAGCATTTTATGATTCTATAGGCTGTTTCCTACAGTACTGCTGCAGGGACTTACATGCATATGTTAACAGACGGGAGCCAACAAAGGCCAATTTCAGCCGTATTTAGCATATCAGTACTTCACCATACAGTCACACCAGAATGTTTGCTTTGGGTTGTTGGCTTTTTGATGTTTGGAGTGTTCCAGGATCTTGGGGTTAGACTGGAAATTATGAGAGACATTGGCCTTTGAGTATCCCATAATAGTCCATGCAACTTAGGGTGTTTTAAATGGCATAAGTTCAGAGGCTGAACTTTCTTTCTCTACAGAGAAGAATCCTACTGGAGAGAATGGTGAATTGGAACATGCAAAAAGTATTTTCTTAATTTGTGGAGTGTTTTATCTATGGTTTTCCATTGAATTTCTCAAGCTTAGAGTTATGATTTTCTTGATCTCACCAGTTGGGACAAAATAACGATTTTCTAGTTCAAGATATTCTTTGTCAATGCATCAAAGCCAAAATGTACATCATGACTACTTTCCTAATTATTTTTCAAAAAAATTCCTCAAATCTTAGACTTCTCTTGAACGTTTGAATGAGATTCTACAGAGAATACTTCTGTTTTTTACTGCTTCTGAAAGTTCTTTATTTTCATACAACAGATGCCACAGTTGGAGAAGAAGCTGGAAGAAGAACTTGAATGTAATGCTAGAATCATTGCCTGTCGTTTTCCTTTCCCGTGCTGGATCCCAGATCATACTACTGGAGAGGGAATAGACACTGTGTGGGCCTATGATATGAAACACTCTAGAAGATGTGAAACAAAAAGCTTGGCAGTTGCACCAGAGACAGAATCCTAAACATCTAATTTGGTTTTGTATTGAATTTTTTGGCTTTGATTTCACTTGTTAAAAATAAGAATAATGTGAATAAAGCCCCTGGATATAGAGGTACGTATTCACTGAAATAACTGAAGTACTCTGGTTATCTGAAAGCACACAAAGGTTAGTGAAAGTTAAACGGCTTAACGTAGTTAGTAAAATGATGAGAAAGTTTTAGAGAAGCGGAAAACTTTCATACGGAAAATGAAATAAAATGTGACTCGCTACTGCTGAAGGGAATAGAAGGTAAAATGCTCAAATGGATGCACTTAGTATGTGCATGGAAGTGGTGTGCAAGTGGCTTCTCAAATGATCTGTGGTTTTACAAATGTCTTCATTATGTCTGCCAAGTAGGCAGAATGGTGCAGACGTCAAACTGCTGCAGACTGAGTGTCACCGTGATACCAGGTTTGACACCTCAGCTGGACTGTGTTCTTTGACTCGAAAAGAAGTTCGATGTTATTTGGAATGTGCACTCCACAATTACACCCGTACCCAGGGGTTTTACTTTTGGGGCGGGGGGATGAGGAAGAAGAATTTAAAATGGAAATCCACCCTGAGGATTTGAAATGGAGGAGGAGAATGGTTTTGTCCTGATAACGTCTACAAAGTAGGAGAAGAAAGGAGCAAATGTACCCACTCTGGAGTCTGCAAAGGAGGGATCATTTCAGTCTTGCATGGCAAGGCACAGCTGTAAATGTGGAGACTGTATGCACTGAAGAACACAGATTACTAGTAAGCTGTCTTTTACAGCCTTTCACTGTGGTGTAACACAATGTGTCTTTGTCCTGGTTGGAGTTAGAACAGAACCGATTCCCTTCAGTGATTTCACTTTTCAGCTCAGTCTCTTCAAAGTAACTGCACTTTCTGAAGTTAGCAGCATGTTTTTGCAGACAGTGTCTGCTTTGGGTAGTGATAACACTTGATGTTTAGAGTTACTACCAAGGGTTGCCGTACAAAAAGTCTGTTGCTTATAGTTGCTCCTGTGAAGCCCAAGGTCACTGCTAGGTCTTGTGTACCATGTTGGGGGGTATAGAAAGCAAAAGGCCGTGCCTGTGAGGAGGAGCGAACAGGACAGGTGACCCATAATTGACCAGTGAGGTATTCCATCCCATATACGTCATATTTGGTATAAAGCTGAGCAATCACAAGGTTCAAGCTCTCTTCTTCTCCTTTCTTCCTTCCCCCCCTTATGATTTTTCTTTTTAACATTTTTGTCTGCCTCTATCACCTCTGTCACTCTGTTTCTTTTTTTCTCTCTGTAGCTGTCCTGTCAGTATTGAGTTCCTTGATTTGTCATCTAGTCTGGTTATATGCTGCTACTTAATCTAATATTGCTTCAAGGAAGTTAATCCGCTGTCTCTGAGCTGCTGTTTTGCCGACTCTTGAGCTGTGGTCAGGTAAGAAGGAACAGAATCAAGTTTAAAGTGCCACATTTCAAAAGCTAGTTGAATGAGTATGGTCTGTGGAAAAAAGATTTCAAAGCCCAGGCTTTGGAAAAGTCTTTCACCCTTAATGAAGGACGTAGCTCAGAAGGTGACAGAGATCTCTTGAATTCTGTATAATTTTTTTGAGCATGACTTGAACTTTGCTTTTCCCACATACATGTTCTTTAAAGATTTTTACCACCTGTCCTGTGTTCCGTTGGGGTTTAATTATCACAAACAGCTGCTGGCACAAGCAGTTGGGAGGGGCCACAGCTGGGATAAATAACCAAACCAGCCAATGGGACGTTCAATAGCATACTGAGTCATTCCCCTGTGTAAGGGGAGGGCTGGCCTACAGTGGGGATACCTGTTTTCCGTGTGCTTCAGTGTGGCCGGAGCAGGGAAAGTTGGCTTCTTGGACACAGGTAGAGCCTTTGTGGTTTCTATTATTTACTTTGTCTGTTGTTTTGTTGGTACTACACACAGCTGTCTAGGTCACAGGCTGCAGTGAGTGCTTGAGCCTTTCACTTGTAACAAGTGCATGCTCTCAGAACTGCATGGATTGCAACAAGTGGATGATTTTTATTTTTTTTTTCTCTCTGTAGCTGTCCTGTCAGTATTGAATTTCTTGACTTATCGTCTGGTCTGATTATATGCTGCTACTTAATCTAATATTGCTCCAAGGAAGTTAATCCTCTGCCTCTGAGCTGCTGTTTGTTTCTGACTCATGAGTTGTGGCCAAGTGAGAAAGTACAGAATCAAGTTTGAAGTGCCACATTTCACAAGCTAGTTGAATGAGTATGGTTTGTGGAAAAAAACACGTGCGTTATTTAAAAAAATTTACCACCATAATGCCATTCTAAGATCTACAGGGAAGTAAGCAGAGGTAGCATTTTGTTTATTTTTTATATTTTGTGCTATGGGAGAAAAGGAGGAAGAGAATTTATGGCCCAAGTACATCTGTTTGTTAACTGCTTTTGAAATACTTTGAACTTGCACCTCAGCTGTGCGTATACTTCATAGTGTAGGAGCATCCGTACTGAAAAAGGGCTGTGATGGGCATTGTCTCAGCAATGAGCTCATGTCTGATACCATTACACTCGAATGAACACTAATTGCTGATAGATCACCTCATACTTCTTTTCATGGTGGTTTACAAATACTGAAGCATTTATTCAGGGAAGGACATGAATGCTTCCGATTTGTGGTTGAAGAGGGCAGCTTAGAATCAGATTTAACACCAGTAAATTCTGCTTTGACCGAGTTATTTTTCTTTTACATTTACCACGTTTGCTGTTCTGTAGTTCTACAAAGTAGCCCCAACTTGTTTTTCAGAAGTAACATATTTCTTGAGTTGAAGACTCTTGAAGAATTCTTGAAGAATTCTTGAATTCTTAATGAAGGTGAGACACCTGTGTTTAACTTAATCACCCTTGAGTGAGATAGCTGCAGAATTAATATTTTCAGTATTTTTCTCTGTGTGGTAATCTTTCTATTCAGCCATGTATACTTTATTGAGGGAGACTGGTACACGGAGATTTTTTTTCTTCATTCTTTTTCTAAATTCTGCTTCTTATTTCAGTGTTTGCTTTTATTTTTCATATTGTCTTTTTACAGTTTGACTGTTTGACTTCATAAATTCATCAAATCTGCTAATTTTATTTACTTGTTTTTCTTTAAACTAGTTGCCTTTTTTTCCCCCCAGTAACTTTGCAGGAAGACTATGTTAAGAAATGTTCTTTTTCTCTTGAACATTCTAACATGTATTTAACTAACCTCCTTGATTTATTTAGCAGTCCGTATGCTGACATAGCATAACTTTTGTTTCCAGTAAAGGAAAGAAAAACACATCCACCCATATGGTATTTGGGCTGAAAAATAGCCTTGGTCTACAACAATTTGGACTGTTTAGTAGTTTTAAGTGCTTAATTTCACATTTTTATTGTATTTCATCACTTGGCAAATGAATACACACCTTTTATCCTTTCAGTAGTTCTTTGGATTTGGGTTATTTGTTCAGGTGGAACTTTTGCTGATTTCTTTTTCTTGTTATAATGTAGGGGTTTCTATTAGAGGCTTTGGCTGAAATGTCAGGCTGATGTTTTTCCTGTGAATCGCTGCATAATCCTTGAAGATGACTGTAATATAATCCAGTGAACTGCTAGCATCAGGAAAATTGAAGTTGAACCTGCCTATCAGTAAATGTGTAGGGATATTTTTCAACTTACTATATATTTTGTGGGTTGTTGTTTTTTTTTTTAAAAAAAAGAGTAGGTTTTTGAATACCCATGTAAAGCTTGTGGTTTTGGCCTGTGCTAATTCTATCATGCCTCGATATGGCAAGAGCCATAAGATCAGGTGAAAATCAATACGCTTTTTCAGCCAGGGCCAAGAAGAGAATGAACAATGCACAAAGGCCAACTGAAGTGAAAAAGATTAAATCCACTTCTGGGGAGCAAGAAGCCTATGTACTACCTGCTTTCAAAATGTTTATTGAACAATGATAGAGAAGAAATGTGTATCTTTTGGTTTAATTTTTTTCCTTATTACAGAGCTGTTATACCATTTCTTATATCTATATGCATTAGGGGGCATCCATTCCCTAGACTGCTGTAGGATTAATGGATTATTTGAAAAACCACCTGTTCTGCAGTTGGTATTAAAAAGAAAAAAGAGACCTGTTCAATAAGGGTGAAAAGAATGTAGGAAATTGGTAAAAACTCTGCCTATCTGTAGCGCAGTTTTGCCATAAAGCTGTTGGTGTTTTATGTTGTTTTGGGGCTTGGGGAGTTTGTTTACTTTTGCATTTTTTTTTCTTGAGTAGTTGTACAATAGAACTTTAATTTTCAAGGATCAAATATCTGTAGTGCAAATGCCAATTTTCAACATGTTTAGATGGATAATCTGCTGGAACAGATTGCAATCCTTATCTTTAAAGTTTGTTTACTGCACAAAGCACTCTGAATTTATACCATATGCTCATCAGTCTCTGTAAAAATGTATTTTCTTCTGTGTTGTGGGCTAGGACTGGTACAGACCAAAGATTTAAGAAACAGATTTCAGCTCTTATATTTTATAACACTGAGGTCACTAAGATTTCAGAAACTATGGCATTCACGCACCTGTTTTTTTAAAAAAAACTTGATACCATCTCATTTTGAAATATGATGTTTAAAAACCTTGGCATGTTCAGTGAATGATCTATGTACGATTGATTGTTATAATTATAGAGGAGCTGTAAGTTGCAGGACCTGTAAAGCCTCTAATCCTTGTTCTGCTTCTTTCAAGTTGTTTTTGCTGTTTTCACTTGCCTTCCAGTTTCTGGGTCAAATTCTGTTAGTTAGTCTCCAGATAGCGATCACACTTTTACCTGTATATCAGCAGTGCGCTCTGTGCCATTTTGCACCCCCTTCCTCCCCCTTTTATTTTTCCTTTCTAGATTCAACATTTATGGAGTTCTAGCTAAATTAGTATAGGGTTTTTTTTCTACATTAGATACAGTTTCTTAGTTTAGAAGATACCAATAGGAAGATTTAAGTCAGTGCCTTTACTGAATAGGTTAAAGTGTATTTTAAAGCAGCCTTATAATGGCTAGAAGAGCCCCTTATGGCAAATCTTTTTTGAGGTGCCAGACTGAAAGAGCAGTAAAGTGGATGGTATCTTCTAGACAACCAAGTTTATAAAGAATTGTCTTAATGCCTGACCAAAAGGAATCTTTAAAATACATTCCAAGCTGCAGTTGCTGATTGCCTCAATTAAGGTGGAGGGGAAAAGCAGAGACAGAAAATCAGGTGATGTCTGGTCTTGAATACAGCTAGATCAGATATCCATCAAAAATATGCAGAGAAAAAAGAAATGTTGAAAATACAAGTTTTAGCAAATGGTCTTCATATTAATGTTGCTCTTTCTTAAACGGTATTGCTCTTCTGAATACAAGGATCAGAGAGCATCTGCAAAACAGGCTGACAAGGCAACACTTGTCCCTTTGCCATAGATCTGAGCTGTACCTACCCGTTGGCAGAGCCACAGCTAGAGCAGGTGGAAGCCCGAGTTCAGTACCTGTCCTGCCAACAAGGAGAACCTGGATACTCACACAGGGGAGCTTTCCCATGGGCTTCTGCCTCTTCTGGAAGGATCAGGTTATTTTAATTGCTGTCTCCTGGTATTTTTTGAAACGAGTTGGGTAGGTGCATGTCAGCAGGCCAAGTCTATACATAAGAGCTAGTTACAAGGCTTGCAGTGCTATTAGATGGAGAGAAGGTGCAGCCTTCTCTGAAATGCGTACTGCAGAGGTGGCTAGTGTTGTCACAGTACAGTGAGAAGCTCAAAGCTTTTTCTTGCTTTTGGGAAGACACTAATAGTTGGTAGTGTTTTGTGACTTACAAGTTAGAATTAGCTTTCTGTCTTCTATTATAAATCTATAGATAGAAGGAGTAAACGTTAATTAGCCTTTCCTAGTGATAAATCTCTCTGAAGTATAATTGGTTAGGACTTACTACACTCTTATATTTTATGACTTTTAGATGATTTAATAGTTTCTTGTCCCTTGCCCAATGGAAAATGAAGCTGATTTCAGTACCAAGGTTGCAGACAACTTCTGCTAGTGGGGATTTATATGATCATAGAGTTATGCTGAATCCTGAGGTACTCTGAATTCCTCGAATTACTCTGATGGAGTTTAATGAAACTGTAACAAAACCCAAACTTAAATTAGGTTTACTCTGGTCACTATTCTATGTCTACCCTTCACATACATTTAGATTATTTAGAAGCCTTATTTTGATTATTCTGCTTATCTCCTTTCTGATGTAGTTTATACGTTCTCCTTTATTAGCATTCATTCAGTATGGATAATACAAAAATACAGGCAATAACCTCTTCCGGTTGATTACAGCCCTTATTTTGTATGTGAATCTTAGTGGAAGTTGCTTGGAAACAGTAACATTTGATCGTGATAGGAAGAAAACAGAAACAATAATTGAAACACAAACTTTTAAATCAATAGGAAACCTTGTATCTAGAAAACTTATCTTTATTGATATTCAGTTAAACAGCAGCAAAGCAGTCCTTTTCTACTGCTGGGTATTGCATGTCACGTTTGTAATGCTGCATATGTTTTACACCGTAGTCCTTGTGGAGCACATTGAGTTTGTTGTTTCTGAGCCTTTCTAGGTGCAGTTGAATCTCTCTTTCTAGGCAATTTGTTAGTAAGGTAGCCAAATAATAATTTTCTTGGAGCATGCAATTCTGTCGTCTTAAATAGAGGACTGAGATACTGAAAGTTGTTGAATACAAGGCAGATGTAACACTGCTATCACAGAATTCTCTAGATAAACGCCCATACTTAAATTATTCTACCCACTCTAAGTTGTATTTCAGTAACAATTGGAAGATTGAACTGTGACTGAAGCCGGTTGTACTCTTTAGCCTTTGCCTTTAACCATATGTGAAGAGTCTTCATTGGTGTAATTAAGTTGGGTATGATTGTTTGCCAGCTGTAGTAAACCCACTTTGGCTGTTTTCTTTGAAAAGTCACGATATCATCAGTGGACTTCCCTGGGCAGAACATGCATCATTTTTATAAAGCTGTCATCTTCTCATTAACCAATGCTGGCAGGGGCAGGGACTCGACAGTCACAGGAATATCAGCTATTTGCTGTCCTGACCTGCATAATTTTCCATTTATTTATTTATTTATTTATTTTGCCTAAACACTATTTGAATTTATGTTGGATATAACTGAACTTAACTGAATGGAAATATTTTTCCGTGATGAAATTAAACATAAAAAAAGTGGTCTGATCTTCAGTGGAAAATATTCCAGTTGCCTGTATTGTAATCCTTTCTCTGCCTGAGGGAATTTGAAGCTTGTGCCCCTTAGTGCTAGGGCACAGAACCCTTCTGTTCTGCATGAATAATTAAGCAACCCTTGCTGCAGAGGCTGCAGGTCATCCCACCTCTCAGTAACCAGTACCAAAGGACAGCCTTCGTGTTAAGATCCTAACCAATGATGAAGCAATTTCTCTACCACCAGAGGAAAATACCAAGCAGCAACTCCTTTAAACTTCTCTTACAGGGAACTTAGGGGACACAAGAGGTATTTTCAGCAAATCAGCACTGTCCACTCATTATTGTGGTGTGGAAGTTACATGGATACTTCTCTGTGCTAGGGAGGCTTTGTCCCAGTGTTTCCCCACTGAGGAACTGCTGCCTACTCCACTGTCTACTCCTTCACCCAAATGCACAGTGAGGGGTGTAGGAAAGGAAAAGATCGCTGCCAGCATTCGGTATCATTCTCCTTGCTTTGCCCAGTCCCCAGGTTTCGATGAAACTGGAAAAGCTGTCTTGATATCCTCATCTTAACTTATTCATAACCTAAATGCATACTTAAATAGGAAGTATTATTAACAGCTTCTTAATGTGCACTCCTTTATGATGTGTTTTATCATGTCTTGCAATGCATAATTCAGTAAAGCGTTTTATTCTAGCACAGTGAAAACATGTACAGTACCATATTAAGATACTCATTGTAGTCCACTATAAATACATGGAATTTTTTCTTCCCTTTTCAAAATATGTTTTTTTTTTTTAATGTGCTTCAGGATGACAGAAGCTAAAAACCTAACAAAGCTTTAACTACTACAGTGTTGCAAATGAACACACTATAATTTGTGGTAATTAATGGAAAAGCTTCTGTTTATTTATCTCCAAAGTGATTTGAAATGTTAACAAATTTCCTGCCAGTCTTTTTTAAGATGAGAGGGTTTTTTTTTGTTTGGTTGTTTTTGTTTTTTTTTATTTGAGAGTACTTGGTCAGTAGATGGAACTAGGGTGCCTGTTTTGTTACTTACATAAATTTGCATCTTGCATTCACACAAGAAAGTGAATAAGGTATTTCATATTTAGTGTAATTTAATGTAATTTACTTGAAAACTTTCAACAGTCAGTCATCAATTCCTTTCCACAAGTGGAATTCAAAATGTGATATTGGATGACACTCAAAACTATGATGTTACTTTGTGAAGATGGATGTTGTTTGGAAATTAATAAACCCAGATGCTAAAAAGAAGAAAGCATACGAGATGAAAATTGAAAGAGTGTATGTTAAGATTTCAAGTTGCAATTCATGTAGAAATGACATGACTTTGTAAAGTAAACAGAACTTCAGAATGCAGTAAACTTGCTCATCACGTCAAGCTAAATGATAAGAAAACAAGAATGGAATAATGCCAAGAGTATTACAATTTGGAAGTAAATCTTGCCGCTCACTTGCTGTGTGCTGTAGTGCTTGCTTTCTGTCATGAAGGGTTCCTGGATAAATCCATTTCTAGCATAGCTATTTTTGTGTCGTTTGTTCATCCTGACAAAGACTTTCTCATTGAAGTGTTTGCACATCATGGAAAAGAAATGAAGATTTATTTACACAGTCATAATTTTCTGGTGATTGTAGATAGAAGTTTGTAGGTGGAAGGTTTTCAAGCAGTTAATGTTCTTGAGTTGTTTTTATTTAAGTGGAAAATCAGTAAGTGTGTTCATAAAATCAGCAACTTTCATGCAGTGTATCACCTCGTGGATTAGTCTTATGGTAAACAGCTTTTTAAAGAAAATTAGCTGTTTAGGGAGCCTTTACCTTAACAACAATGATTTGAGGTCATGCTTGTGTATGCTTGCAAAACGTAGATTTCAAGCATTCCCTAAATATTTACCTGCTTAGCTATGTTTTTAGTAGTTGATTTCCCATGAAGGGATAAAACCACATTCACATCAAACAAAATCATAATTTACCAACTATGGAGAAACAATCTTAGCCACTGAGAGATGTCATCTGTTTTCAGAAAGCTGGGTATCAGAAGACAGTTGTACCTGTGTTAGTGTTCTATATTTTCATGCAGTGAAAATCACGCAATCACTTCAAAAAAGCCTTTAAAACTAGTCAGATGATAACTGAGACAGTGCTATGTCTTGCAAATTGCAGTCTGAGAAGAATAATGAGTTATTAATTTTTAAAAATATAATTACTATTCTTATATCTTGAATTTATGTAAGTATGGATAAAAGTATACTGTAGCTCTTAAGTCAATTGTATTTTAGAGGCTGAAATTTTAGCTATGGGAAAGGCAAATACTGAACTACTTGCATAACTCTTTTTCCTAGAAGTTCTGTAAAAATCCCAGGTATTTCATATGCATTCACATATTTTCTTTTTTTTATTTTGACCTCTGTCAGACAGTTGGCAGTTCTTTGGACATTCTAAACTCTAGAAGTACTTGGAGAAAACTGTAGAGAACGCATAGGGTTAAGAAAGGTCAGGTGTCCTCTTCAGCAGTCATAAGCATCAAAGGAGATTTTACAGTAGCTGTAGACCCCTCATGGTTCCTTCTGACTACTGTAAAAAATGTGGATAGCTTGTTCAACACCAATTACATTTATTAGCAGGTTTTTAATTGGCAACAGTCAGTTAGCGGTGTGTTTGTGGCACGAGTCCTGTGAGTCTCCTCTGTGGAAACCTCTTTCTTTGGTCATTTTTAAAACCTCCTCAAAAGTTGCTGCTGCCTGCTTTTTAATACGGTTGTGTTGTTTTTTCCCTGCATATTCAACAGATTGAATATGCAGGGAGCGTGCAACCTGTGACACTTGCTCTGCCTGCTGGAATATGATGCCGCTTTGCGCTATCTTTCTCTTGTATGTCTCTATATTGGATTGAACTTAACACGCAGCATGTCAAGCCAAGGAAATGGATTTTTGAAAGGCATACAATTAATTATGTTTGCCACAACAGTCTTGATGTGGAACACAGCCTTTATGTTGCACAGCATGTTGTGCCAGCTGATGGATCAGAAGAATAAATATCAAACCACCACACAGGTATCAGAATACAAACCAGTAGCTGTGATGAATGGGTTTTCTTGCATCTGCTGATTGTTTTAGCTGAGAGTGGTAGGTTTGATTGGCTTGTAGTTCACAACAACAGTTAACTTCATATAAAGAAAGTTCCTGTATAAGACAGTTTGAAGGTTCTGAAGATTGAAGAAAATCTAATTTCTAAAAAAAATCCCCACCAACATTTTCCACATCACAGTTAGGTCCCATGGGCAGATACTTAGGGATACTTTGATAGTGTCCCTGTGGGGAGAATGTGGAGAATGTGATTATAACCTGCGATATTTCACCTTAGACTCTTTAGAAACCTCTGTTGCCTCAACCGTTGAAATCCACCAACAGCCCTGACATGGTGAAAGTAATTTCTGTAATAAATACAGTAAAATAAGCAAAACTGTATCTTCTTTATTTCAGTAGCATTTTTCCAATCTAAAGCTTGGGTCACTTAAAACTAAATTACAATTCAAAGCTTCATGTTAATTATTAAATGCAAGTAATGCAACTAGTACCAATATTAGTGGTAGTTACATAGCTTTATTTTATGGGCTTTTAACTTATTTGTCTGAAAAGTTCAGGTTTCAACACATCATGGATATTTCTGTTTATAGCCGATAACTACATTGTAGGAGCGAGTGTGGGGAAAAGCTGTCGGCCTCTCTAATTGTGCTGGGAGCAGTGGGTGTGGTCCCTGGGTCTAGTTTGGGATCTTGCATTGTCATGGACGGTTAAGGTTTTTTTCCAAGTGCAATGCCCTTTTCTTTTGCCATTGGAGATGAATGTAGAGGTGTTTTATGACATCAGGGGACTCTGAACTCAATTTCCCATTCTCCAAAGTTTTAAGTGCACCTGCTTGCCCTTTCTGTGCTCTTGGCTAATCTAACAAATGCATGTGTGAGTTGTTCGTGCTGAATTACCAGACATAAATAAGCACTGAATAGCACTGTTGCTTCTGTAAAATTGACAGTGGAATACAAAGTTAACATTAAAGTCTGTGCTGAGGTGATCATGGCTATTCAGGTCTTGCACTACCCTTACTCCCCAATGTGTTTATTTGCAGGATGAAGAAGTTACCATTTTATGATCTGTGCTACATTTGTGAGGTTATGTGGACAGTCGTTAAGCTGACACCTTTATTTCAGCATCCTCTATACAGTGCTGCTTATAGTGTGACAAACACATGACCAAACTACTGCTAGTTGGCATTGATGGTGATTCTCCATGTCTGCTGATTGACTTTCAGCAAGTTGTCAAATTACTTCATAGAGACGAGTGTATAGTTAGTGTTGATCACTACTCAATTGTGTTGAAGTTTAAAAGGATGTGATACACAGATAAATACTCTGACAACTCAAATAGCATTCCACTCTAATTATTGTCTTGAGTACAAATATTAGAAAGAAATCACATTTTGTGCAGTAAAGTAACCAAAAACCTGGGATGTTAGATGTGAACCTTACCATGGCACAATGATACTTGTCAAGTGAAGATCTTGGATATTGTTAGTTTTTTCAGTAAAATGCTTCCTTTGCCTTTGAATTACCACAAGAGACTTTAGAGCTATCTGAAGAGACCATTACACTGATGAGCAATCCAGGTCACTTAACATGCTGATATGGAAGGTGGAGAATGTGGTGGAAAGGGAAGATCAAGCTCATAAATCTACTTTATGAGCTGCTTCCCTTTTTTTTTTTTTTTTTTGTTGAGACAAACTAAAAACCCTGGCTTGTAACTGGGTATCTTTTATTGCAGCGTTAGCCTTACCTTCCAGCTATGGGGAGATAAATACAACTCCATGCTGAAAGTGGAATACTAACCCATGCATGAAGGCAGATATGACCAATTTTCCTGAACCTGAACACTGTAAAACGAAATCTGTGTGTATTAGAGAAGGCTAATGCAAACTTTAGGACATGGCTTGTTAGCAGGATATGGGAATGACATCTTCAGTTCTTCAATTCACTGTAAAGTTAGGGCTGGGCATGGACATACAGGTTGCAGCTAAGCAGTTTGTTTGTGTTTGATCATTGATTTCTTGTAGAATGGGAAATGTACTAGAAATTTATTTCATTCCTTTTTTCTTTTGAAATTTCCTCTTCACTAGTATAAGCAGATGACAACAGTTCTGGATAAATTTTTCTTTCTCTTGAAGTATGACTAGAAAATGGATATGAGATAAAGTTCAATTCTATATCTTTCTGTGCTAAAGTTGGGAAAAAATGTTCACTCGATCAGGTTTTTAAAAATGATACGGTATAGTATAAGGCTTATATTGGTCTGGGTCTGTATTAAGAAACCTGTCATGTGTTCTTAAACAAATTTCAGTGCCTGACATTTGATTTTAGTGGGAGCTAGACATCTAAGGCACACAGATCCAAGTCCTGTTAAGCATCTGGTTTCTCCTAGTGATGCCTCTCTTGTTGATTCTGCCATTAACAGTACCTTTCCTTTATCTGGATTTGTACGTAGAAACAGAGATGTAAGAAGAGATGCTTGAAAAATGCTAAAATGCAAATGGTAGTAAGAGGAAAGCTATTTTGAGATGTTAGCCACTCACTCTGGGAAATCTTTTTTTTCTTTTGCCTTTTTGCAAAAGTGTGATCTTTTATATGGATAACGTATCAGAAGAATTCAGGGTTATTTTGGCTTTGGGTTTTTTTTTTGGTGTTTTTTTAATATGTGGGTTTTTTCTTTTTTTAAAAAAACAACAAACCAATAAGCATATTTCTACAATATGTAAACTTTTTTCCTAAAGGACTAGGAAATTGTATTTACATTTATTACAGGACCATAGTGCATTTTGATCTCTCTGGAGTACTAATTCTCAAGTAGAAAGCATTAGATTTATTTTGATGAAAATAATTTCAAAATATGTGCAACATAATAATAACAACAATTTAAAGAACATTATTTCTACATACTCATTTTTCCATGTTTATATTTACCCACAAGGACATGGTTTTGAATTCCCGAGATACTGTTGGCAGAGAAAAAGTTAAAAAGTGTTTGTTCATCTACGTGTAGTTGAAGAACTAGAATGAACAAGAACTTTCTCTGTACTATTCCAGAAGAGAAAACAGCCCATATGGTTTTTAAAAGGCTTGACTTACTCAAAGGACTGATCATTCATTTTTTCTATCTAGAGTTTGGAAATGGCTTGGATTTATTGATCCATGGCTGAAACCTCCACTCCTCAGGCAGGAAAACCAGTGGGGTTTTGTTACTCTAGGATTAAGGTCTCCTTAAGCAAACCACACCCACGTGAAAGTGATTCATGTGCTTATTGAATGCTACCAGTGGTTTTCATGTTATCAGAAAGCCTGTCTGTTGACTGGGAAACACAGAAATACCATATAGTTTCAAGAAGGAAAATGAGTTAGGAGGAACTTCTTTCTCTCCAAAGCCAACATCAAATCTTGAAGAAACTTCTGATGGTGAAAGGATTGAGTGGTATGTTTCATTTTTATTTGCTTACTGAACTGAGTATTTAGAGAAGGAACAACTCAGTGGGAATTCTCTTTGGATGTCTCAGTGCCACCTTGGGGTCTGAATTCCAGCTACAAAATTTTTAACTGCAGTTTTACTTTTCCTATGATTCTCTGTGTCGTCTTCGTTCAAAACTGTTACAGTTTGGTCAATTTCTGAATTGTGGCTGAGACAAAAGTTTGGTTTAAGATGTATTATTTAAACTACATGAGAGGAAAATCCTTCCCTCCTCCTTCCTCCCTTCTGGTTTTGCATAAAGTGTTTAAAAGTTGACTAAATTCCTCTGAGGCTGCAGGAACTTCCAGAGATTTCCTTTGCAAAAAGGAGATCTGAGACAAGCCTTCATCTCGTCTAACAGGCTGCTTAGTCCAACTTTTAAGATGTGGTTGGGCATCTGAATAAAGTATAAGAATCGTCTGGAGACTGCTGGATAAAGATGAGGGGACTGGTATAGAAAGAAATATTTAGATCTAATCTGTACTGGCTTTACTAGCAGTGTCTACTGACTGTAGATGCAGTTCATTCTTGCCAAAAGATAATTTTTCCATATTGCTCAAATAACTAAATTACTTTTCTAAACACACCATTAAAACGTATGTGGCTGGACTGAAAAGCAGGGAGACTTTGGAGTGCTCCTCTTCTTATTCAGTTTGGGTCCATTTGTTTGGTTTCCTTCACTTAAAACTTGAAGGGCAGAAGCAGGATGGGCCAGATAATTTTATTTGAGTCTTGGCTTGGCATGGAATTAAGGATAATATGGAGATTGCATCCACAGTATATTCAAGGTCAGTATTTGCCCTCAGAACTTTTACAGGTCTATACATTCGTGAGCACTTTCACACTGCTGTTAGGCTGAAACTTTCACCAGTATAGTACACATAGTTTTAAGTCCTGAGCATGAAGGTGGATAACTAATGCTTTATGACTAGATGAGAAAAAGAGCAAGACTGGAAAAGTATATTGAATCAATGACTAAATAATCTAACATGGCCATATGTACTTGGCAA
>VWZK01013986.1:166322-291662 GCA_013396935.1 Baryphthengus martii | reverse complement strand
AAAAAAAAAAAAAAAAAAAACTTTCACCAGAAATCTTAAAAACATGACAAACGAGCATTTGTTACTGAGCCAGGACCATACAGTATTGTCTGTATAGTAATGGAAGGTGGTAACAAAGAACAACTATCAAATGATGCAGTTTCCTAACCAATTGCAGGGTCTAAAATAGGGATTTTTTTTTGGAAAAAAAACACCATAACAAACAACATAACATGCAGAAAAGCTTCTATATAAGCACACTTTTCTTACTCTAGTTTTGGTACCGCCTCCTTTAAACAGTTTATGATCGTGAGCTGATTACTAAAATGTCATTTAAAAATCAGGGAATTTTAGTTGGATGGCTTTCAGCTGTCTTTTGTAGCTATTGCTGCCACATAACTTTCCTAATGTGCTGTTTCCACATGCTTACTTACAGAGGCAGAAGTTTCAGTGAAGCCCTGAGCAGCTTTGCTAAGTATAGGAAACTGAGGATGTAGGTCAGAAAATGTCTATTTGAATAATAAAATAAAAACGTACTTGAGATGTGCGCTTTCTTGGGTGAATGTATTTTCTTCTCTCCTGGTACCTCTACAGTGGCGGGGTGGGGGAGGGGGGGGGAATAGAACAAAATAAAACATTGTCCATTCCATACATTCATTTAGAAGTAACTTGGGAGGTTTCCCTTAACAGGTTGCATGAATACTCCTAATCTTCTAGAACTTCATTTTATTCTAGAGACTCTCTTGAAGAGACTCTTTGAAGAGAAGTGACTGTCTTATTTCTCCTCTTTGCTTAAGTGTTCCAGTCATTGTAGTTTGAGATTTTGCCAAAGTGGATTAAAGGTTTATGTTCTTTTAAAATGTGCTGTACATCTGCTTAAGGCATGACTGACTTGACAAAAGAAAAAGGAAAAAATTACAGTGGAATAAGTAAGAGCTAGATTTTTGAATCTTTTAGCCTTGTGAATAAGGAGGAAGCTCTTTACTATGAGGGTGGTGACACTAGAACAGGTTGCCCAGAGAAGCTGTGGAGCCCTATCCCTGGAAGTGTTTAAGACCAGGCTGGATGAGGCTCTGAGCAACCTGGTCTAGTGGGAGGTGTCCCTGCACATGGCAGGGGGATTGGAACTAGATATCTTTATGGTCCCTTCCAACTCAAGATTTGATGATTCTATGACAGGTATGAATTCTCTGTAGCAAGTGAGCAGATTCAGAGTATGATGGCAGGAATGCCTACCCCTGTTGTACTCTGGTCTGTTTGCCTTTATTCAGTAATTCTTTTCTCCCTGCCGTGTCTTTCTGTGATGAGTTTTTAGGCTTAATCTGAATGTGAACGCAACATTTCTGTAGAAAAATATAAACAAACTGAATATTCTTTCTGATTCTTGGCTACTGAAATATTTAACATTTTTTCAGTTTAAACAGGTACTTTGCTATTGGCCTTTTCTTAACTTACAGGGTTTGTGCTTAGCAGGCCAGGCTTTTCATAGCCTTCGTTTTGTCAGAGCAAGTGCATCTGTCTTGTTGGAAAATACTTTCATCTTAAGATTTTAAAACTTTTCTCTGTTTCAGCGTGTTACTTTCACTGCACTGGATTCAATCCTTCCTCCTTAGCTGTCACTGGCAACAGACCGTGGTCTTTAATCAATCCATCTAACACTGCTGTGTGTTAAGTAGCTTGGAATGGGCATCTGGCTTAGAAATAACTCAAGCAAATGTGATAAATGAACTGCTGATTTCTAAATCTTTATTGGCAAATGGACAAGTTTAATTGAGAAAAGATGAGCAGGAGCGCATAAAATGTGAATGACTGTTGAAGTTCGATCTGAACCTCAAAACTGAACTCAGTAGTTTTTAATATTCCAAAAATATTTCTCATTTCCATACCCTTTTGTATTTTTTTTCCCTGGGTTATAAAGCTTGCTGAGCTTTGGGGGCAGCAGAAAGGCAACGCAAGTACTGAGAAACTAGGAAATACAGAAATGAAAATTAGTTCAGTGTTTGGGTAGTGTTGAAGTACTAAACTTTAGTGTTCAGCAAACCAGGAGTGCAGATTCTGCACTGACAGTTATGTTTGAATGCCAGATTTTTTTTTTTTTTTAAGTAGTATGACAACTCCTCCATACCTCACCTTATGCTTTATTTCATGAATGATTTAAATTTTCTCCTGGAAAGACAGTTTCTAAAACTGTTTCATACTGTAGTATGAGTTTCATAGGTATCACAGAGATGCTGTAATAAGAATATGCAAAGAGAGGAAATCATTTGTCTTCGTTTTAAAGAGAAGAAAACAAAACACTGAGATTTAAAGCTGAAATTGTCGTATGTTCTCCAGTTTTGTATGCTCTTTTAAATGTACAGGGTACTTGGAATGATTTCATTTTTTACTATGAAATAGACTTCAGCTTCCCTCTGTCTTCGAGTGCACTTTTTTGCATGATCAGCATTTCTCTATCTGGATCTCAGCAGATGGATGCACAAAACAATCAGCTGTGACAAGTTTAGTTTGCTTAAGACTCGAGAGCTCCAGAACTGAGGAAGTAAAGACCAAATCGGCCAGATCTCCCGAGAAGGCATTGTATGTATCCCAAGAACTGCACTAACTGTATGACTATCCTTCTGTTTCCTGCAGTCTTGGGACTCATTTGATACAGGCCTTTCCAAGTCCTGTAACCAAGGCTGATTACAGACAGAAGACTACTTCAGTGGGTGACTCCTAGGAGAAGAATCTTTCCATCTTGTGTGGGAAAGAAGTCAGGCTTCATCTGGAATGAGGGGAAATGCAGAAAACTGGATGAGACCATGTGAGAGTTGCATGCAAGAGTGGGGAGAGTAGAAGTTCCAAGAAATTGAAGCAGGGATGCAGTGTGGGACCAGTCGTTTTATTGAAGTTTGGCAGTATATTATATTGAAGTGAAAAGGGGTGTTTCAGCTAGCAGAGTGTAGCAGCCTTCTTGCTTTTTAACCAATCTTCTAAGCTCTCAGAAGCTAAGGTTTTGTTCTACATAAGCATGAAGTGTGTTGTCAAAGGTCAGTGAGGTGAATTCAGATGTCCTGAGTTTTAGTCCAAAGTTCTGTCTGATGGATCACAGTTGGGAACCACATACAGAAGATTAGTTGCTTGTCTGCTAAGCAGTATTTGGGCTGGTTTCTAAACTGCCTGGTGAAATTTAATTGTAAAAGCCTTACTGCAGCCCAGTAATGCTATACTGTTATTCCGGGCTTAATTATCAATTTGATATAGTGCTAATAAATGACTGTAAACTTTTAAAAAATTACGGTTTTGCTGCATAATACGCTTGCAACCTAATTAAGAGTGAATTATAAAACAGACACTTGTTTGGTGTACGTGGATAGTTTCAGATCAGAGCTGATAGATTCACACATGCTTTTTGAGAAACAATCGAGAGCCTGAAATGATTAAGGAGACAAATTCTATTCAAAATTCAGATGAAGAGATTCATTAGCACTGTCACTTGCTTGATTAGTGCTCTCATTTGTTTGACTTTCAACACTGAAATGCGAGAAATCAGGTAACACAAAGAATGGTTCATTGTAGTTGCAGTCTTTGTGGCATCTATAAAGTTATGCAGTCAGACAGCAATAGTCTGATAGCCAAGGAATTTTTCAGTGTAATTCAAACATTAAAAATTGATATGATTTCATTGTTTCTTATTGCCAGGCTTTTCAAAATTAATGCTAAAAAGTCTTGGCAAGAATTTCCCCAGTAATTTGTGTATTGTGTTTCTGCTATACTGTAGCGTAGTAAAATACTCCTCTAAGGGAAACACCTTTGGTCTGTTCTGACGTATATGTGAACTTATTTAAGCTCACATTAGGAAAAAAAGCCTGTCTGCCAGCTCTGAGTGTCATGGTATGCTTTTGAGTTTCTGTCTGGAAAAAAAAATCCTGTTTCATTTTGCATTTTCACTATACTTAATTTCACATGTAGCACTTATATAAACAGCCTCTAAAATAATGCCTGATGAAGTCATTACAAGCACAATGTTGACCTCCCTGGCATTTTATCCAAATGAAGTAAAAATAACAAGCACGGCCCATCCCCTGAAACTGGCTCATCTGGCAAGCTGTGAAGGAAATTACAGCCAACTGAGATTCCCAGCTATCAGGAAAAATGCAAGAAGGCGACTGCTTGCAACAGTTTGTTTTACACCTTTTGCACTGGATCCGTTGGATTACTGTCAATGCTGATGCAGCCAAGAATTTTGCCGTTGTCCAGGCATCAGCTTCAAACCAAGGGATCACAATGTTACACAAAGGTGTGGAGTGAAAGTGTTGCCAGAAGCCATTCTGCTAGACTTTATTTTCAGAAAGTAGCCTCAGACATATTGCATTTGCAGTGCTTGTTGCAGTCTTCGGCCTGGATCTGTTCCAGAGAAGAGGCTAGTGAGACCAGGTTTCTCCTCGGGGTGTCTGAGGGAGGCAGCACCTGGCAGCCTGTGTAGCTGGGGCGGGCATGGAGAAGTCTTCCACAGGTCTCTTCTGATATGTGCTCTGCTGAATGGCAACCTGGTTTCTCCATCCTTCTTGGAGCAGCTGCTGCTTTGCTGAACTACCACCTAGTCCGCTGCTGTTGCAGCTGTTCCCTCATGAGGTGTTGAAAGGCTTGATTCATCCATTTCCAGGCTCTGCTAGTTTGCTTTTTCATACAAGGAGATTCTTATGCTAATGCAAGCAAATATTTACCCATAGACAATGGAGAATTAAAAATTATTCACTTTTTTCTTCTGTTCCTTGATAAATAATTGAAAGCAACAGAAATATTAGTGTCAATTTTCTCTTCAAGCCTAGGTCTTCCTAATGGGCCCAAACTCACTTTATAAACATCTTGAGGTCACTGACTGGAAATACGAGGCTAGTCTTGGTGCCACAGCCAAAATTTCTTCATTCCTGTGTAAGACTCAAATACATGACTCAGTCTTATTTCAGTAGAAAAGTGCTACTGAAAGTGTAAGGTTCTACCATCTTTTGCAATTATCTTTTAACTAGCGTTTTCATCAGTGAGGTGTTTTGGTTTTGTTTTTGGAGAGGGGGAATGGAACAAGGGCAATGGTAATTCTTCTCTTCCCACTATTCTGCAGCCCTTAACATTGCTTCTAAATTTGCAAAGCTAACAGAAGATTTATGCTGTATCAGGACGAAGCTACTTTTAACTCCAGTCTCAGTTGTTCTAACCTTGATCTCTTGTCTTCTTGACAGGAACATTACTTACACTAAGCTGGTAGGCAACAGATTGGTTTCTTCTGCTTTCAATTTTTGCCTTTTCTTTCTCCTTATTTGTTTGTGGCTTTTTTTATATCTCCCTTTGTTTAGCTGGATACATGGCCATTTTTTTTTTTTTTTCATAGCAAGAAAGGCTGTTTTTAAAGAGGAATCCATAACATGTAAAAACAATTGTCTGCAATTTGTAATTTAAGCAGAATTTGTTCCATTCCTCTGTTACGTATGAATGGGTCTAACTCACATCTTAGAACCGTCATATATGTGTAATTGAAATGTAACTTGATTAGAAGAGCACCATTACATTTTTCATTCCACTTAGGTTTTGGAAAAAGATCACAGCAGTAGTAAAATTGTGGGTTCAAATGCTAAATGGAATAGTTATTAGTCTATTTTGTATATTTCAATATAGAGACAAATTCAACGCACATGGTTGCAGTATTGCTTCCATTTTCATTAGTTGTCAGATCTCTTTTGTGTTAATGAAATGTAACACTTTTTTGCCCTGCTTGAAATACCTACTTGAAAATGTTCTGTATTTGAGGCAGAGATTATTTCTTACCACTCAAATTTACAGCTTTTTAAAAGGATTCATCTGCGAGAGATGCTACGTTGTTGCTTCTTCAGGTAGCACGCTAAATTGAATTTTGGGACTAAAATAGTCATATCTCTTTTTAGACTTCCTGATGTTTCCCAGGCATTTTTAAAATTTGGTTTATTCTCAATGGTTATTTAGCCAAATCTAAACACTCATCTTTCTGCCTCTCATTTGCACATTTGTCTGTTAGCAGGACAAGTTTAACCTCAGCTGACAACTAAACACCATGCAGCTACTTGCTCACTCCTCCTTTCTCCCCGGTGGGATGAGAGAGAATTTAAAAAAAAATAAAATAAAGTTGTGGATTGAGTTAAAGACAGCTTAATAGGACAGAAAAGGAAGAGAATAATAAATAACAGAATATCCAAAACAAGTGATGCACAACACAATTACTCGACACCTGCTGACTGATGCCAAGCCAATCCCCAAGTTGCAGTGTCCCCCGGCCTACTCCTCCTGCTTTATATACTGGAAATGATGTGATATGGTATGGAACACCCCTCTGGCTCATTTGGATCAGCTGTCCGTACTGTGCTGTCTGTCAGCTCCTTGTGCACTCCCAGCTTCCACTGGCAGAGAAGTATGAGGAGCTGAAAAGTCTTTGACTTGTTATAAACATTGCTCAGTAACAGCTAAAACATTACTGTGTCATCGTTATTCTCATCCTAAATCCAGAACATAGCGCTTTACCAGCTACTGGGAAGAAAAATAACTTTATTCCAGCTGAATAGATTAAAAATCTGAAATGTTCATAGCATAACATGAAATTCTTATGTTATTTGTTGTCATTAATGTTTTATAGAATAATTCCTTACTGAACAAACTCTAACTTTTCCAGAAGTACTTATACTACTTGGATAATGACAAGAGGGCCATTCAGTTAGAAAATGAGATCTTTCTGACTGTGGTTTCAGCAAAGGGATGAATTTTACTGGCCGCCCAAATGTCAGGTTGATGTTGCAGGCTGTCTGTATTTTATCTCTCAATGAGTATTGGAGCATTTAGCTCCATGGTTTCTAGTCTCAAAACAATTTATGTTTGCACAGTGATTAGAGACTTTTAAGAGAGCAATCGCAGAGCATATTGAACATTGTAATCACTTAAGCTTTCAGCAGAAATTGTGTTGGGTGGGGATGTAATGCTTTATTCAGAATGGTGTTGAGAACTAATTTTTAGAACAATTGAGTAAGAATTCCATCTTAGATTAAAATGCTACAGTCATAACTGAAATTTCAGATCCTTAATATGCTGCTGCCCATGAGTTAGACGTAAAATACTGTATTGGATTTGAATGGCAAGGCTTTGGTAGCAGGGAGGCTACAGAGTTGGTTTCTGTGAGAAGCTGCCAGAAGCTTCCTCTGTGTCCAATACAGCCAATACCTGCTGGCTCCAAGATGGGCCTTCCACTGGTCAAAGCTGAGCCTATCAGTGACAGTGGTAGCACCTCTGTGATAACATATTTAAGAAAGAGGGGGGGGAAATCCCTGTGCAACAGCAATTACAGTGGGTTAGAAGAGTGAGAACGTGTAAAAGAAACAACTCTGCAGACACCAAGGTCAGTGAAGAAGGAGGGGAAGGAGGTGCTCCAGGCACAGGAGCAGAGGTTCCCCTGCAGCCTGTGCTGAAGACCATGGTGAGGCAGGCTGTCCCCTTACAGTCCATGGAGGACCCTATACCAGAGCAGATGAATGTGCCTGGTGGGAAGCCTGTGCTAGAGCAGGCTCCCAGTAGGACCTGTGGAGAGAGGAGCCCACGGTGGAGCAGGTGTACTGACAGGACTTGTGACCATGTGGCGGACCCCCACTGAAGCAGTCTGTTCCTGAAGGACTGCACTCCATGGAAGGGACCTTCTCTGAAGAACTGTAGACAATGGGAAGGACTCATGTTGGGAAAGTTCATGGAGGACTGACTCCCATGGGAGAGACCCCGTGCTGGAGCAGGGAAGAAGTGTGAGGAGTCTTCCCAATCAGGAGGCAGGAGTAGCAGATATGTGTGATGAACTAAATACAACCCCTGTTCCGCCCCATCCCCTGGGGAGGAGGAGGTAGAGAAATCTGGAGAGAAATTGAGCCAAGGAAGAAGGGAGAGGTGAGGGGAATGTAGTTTAAGATTTTGTTTTATTCGTCATTAACCTACTCTCATTTGACTGGCAATAAACCAAATTAATTTCCCCAAGTTGAGTCTGTTTTGCCCGTGACAGTAATTGGTGAGTGATCTCTTCTTGTCCTTACCTCACCTTGTGAGTCTTTTGTTATGTTTTCTCTCCTCTGTTGAGCTGAGAGGGGAGTGGTAGAGCGGCTTTGGTGGACACCTGACATCCAGCCAGGGTCAACCCACCACAAATACGGAGGTGGTTATTATCCTTTGAAGCTGTTGATTGTATTTCTCTGTGTTTCTACCAAGAAATTATCTTCAATTTATTCTGAGCATTCCTGTGTAATTCTGTGTTATTTCTGAATTACAAGAGTAAACACCAGTAAATTTAAAAGTGAAATGAAGCACATACTTTTGCAAATGAGCAGAGTACTAATATTTTGCAGCAAAGGATCGCAGTACTGAAGTGCAGCATTATGACTAAAATGGAAATATACCAATTTCAGTTTTATCTCAAATGAATGTTTACTTTGCATTTCAGCTGCCCAACTTTCTGATTGACTGACTGAAGTGAATGACGTATACAGCATATTGATGTGCATTGTTTCAGAAAAGTGAGATTTTTTTTTTTCTTTTACACGGTTGATGTATCATTAAACCACTAGAAACTAGTATTTTAGAAATGGTAAAAAAGTTCGTAAAGATCTCAAGAAATGCAAAGCTACATGGTAAAGATATTGAATCAAAGATGGCTTAGAAAAGCTTCAATGGCATGTTTTGTGCATAACACAGTCTTAAATGGTGAACATTCTGCAGAGAAAGTTGAGTCATTTCTCGTGGGGTTTTTTAAGTTTTAATTCTGTAAACTCTGCACCAGTTTCCTCGTTCATTGGTTTATTTGACTTTATTGTTGATATCGTTAACAAAAGACTTTGTTATGCCTACATAGGCATTAGCAAGCTCAGGTCTTGTACAAAAATGTAAGCCTTCTGTTCTTTGTCCTTTTTAGATTCCTCTTTCCTCAGTCATTCGTTCCTCACAGCTTTTAGATGCCATACTGAAATGTAACATACGCATTGTCTTCACAAGCTCAATGAGACAGAAATATTTGATACACAGGAACTCCACCCCCCCTTACTCAGGTTTTTTTTTAATGCCACACCTGACCTAGTGGTAGCTTACTATTGAAAAGTCCTATCTGTGGCAACTATTATACGCATGTTGTTGAAGACGCCAGATAGCCGCTTTTCAGCAGACAGCGGAAAAAGGTGTCTTAATAATTTTTAAGGACATTGCTTCTACAGCTTTCCTCACCTATCTTAGTTTTGCACTGATAAGTGTTGTTTTGTGGGGTTTTTTACTGTCTTCTTGAATGGTGGCGGTGTTTCATTTCTCATCTTTTTCTGCCAGAGGTAGTAGGGCCACTGAATGACACTGCTCTCTGGATGAAAGCAGATCTATGTGGAAAGTCCTTCATGAAGTATTGCTTCTGGCTGTGTTTTTACATCCTGCTAGGAGCCTGATTTGCTGCTTCCGAGAAGACCTAAATCTGACCCTTGCTTCCTGAATATCTGATTAAAGTGGGTAGCTTGTCAGTGTGTTAATTTTTTTAAGTGTTTTGGATGTCAATTGGAACTGGGACCTTCAACTTGTCTCTCTGTTTTTATGGAGACTATCTCATTTAACTTTTTTTAATTGTTTGGGTTTTTTTAAGTGTCTCCTGCTACCTTACTTGCTCACTTTCAGAGGCAGAAGCATCCAATTAAGTCTGCCAGAGAGATATGCTGAACTCATCCCTCCTCCCTCATGCTGTACTCTCACCTGGTGCACAAGAGAGAACCTCAGAATGAGCTGAGCAGTCTGGGGAATCCACAGAGCAGATAAATTGTGTTTGCTACTTGCCAGCTCTTTTTTTTCTTTTAGATTTGGTGTAGGCAGGGAATTGAGGGTTCTGCTAAGGTCTGTCACGACCTGGGAGAGCAGAGTGCTTGGAGAAGAAATGAGGCTGAGGCTCAGAACAGATGGGTTGAAGTCAGGTCAAAAACCTCAGACAAGTTTGGTGTAGACACCAGGCAGGTGTGCAAATTGGAGTTTAGAAAGAACTTACAGCATGATTATATCAGAAAGCATTTATATTACATCTTATACATGAAAAAAGGCGTGATTTGGAGGCTGAGCAGTAAAGTAAAAGGGTTAGTAGGGAGCTGATAGTATTTTGACATCATTAGCAGTATGGAAATGGTGTCAGGTAGACACTTTTCTGTCTGCTGTCTGCTTGACCTATACAGTACCTCTCTGTTTCATCTTCTGACTGTGTCTCAGCCCTTGGGATTGCTTTTGTTTTAGAGGTAACATTGCCAGGGGCCAAGTATCGACAGTGGGATGCCTCAGTGTTTCACAAATTCTACTTGTGTTCCCTTCTTCAGAATATAGAAACTTTCATAGACATCAGATAAGTTGTTATTCAAGAGTAATTTGGTGCTACTGTTGTGTTTTCTCACTCTCGTTAAAAAAATTTGTATTTACTCACCTTACATTTCAACACCATTCTCTGGTTTCAGCTCAGCGTTCAAAAGGATTTTTCTTAGAGATAAGTGAAGGCAAAGACACCTAAGAGAAAAGAATCCCTCTCATTACTTTCTCAGCATAGTTTTCGCTGTCCACTTTACCTGGGTGTTCTGGGTGATATACAAATTATTACTGCTACAGGAAGAAGACAGTGTTTTGAAAGGACTGGCAGCAGCACTTGCAGATTTCTTTCTTTCCAGTTTCATTTAAGCTGCCCTAATAATTTTTACATCAGCAAGGTGTTCCAGTAACCAAGATGATAGTTTATATTTCTTAGTGAGGCTGAGAAAAAGTAGAATGCAGAGGTCTAGGTAAAACAAACTAGTTACCTTTTTTGAACTATATTGGCACACAAAAGGTGAGAAGAGGACATGGGGTGCCAGCAACATCACTTTTTCTGTAAAACTACAGGAAACCTTACAGCAAAGCTTTTTTTCTCTGCTAGTGCCCAGAGAGTATCTGCTCCAGGACTCATCTACTCCGTGTGCAGGCACTTCCACAGCCTCAGAGGGAGCTGAATGCTTTTAACACAAGAGGCGATACCTACAGTATGCCATAAAGAGGGAGCAGGAGAGACAAATTATGCTGACCACCTGTAGCCTAGGCCCCTGCAATAATAACAGATGAAATGCCAAATGAAAATGGAGCTAAAGCAACTTGTTCCTGAGCCTTGCACCAGACTGGCTTTGTCATCCGTCCCTCCATCAGGATGGCTCTCAAACTCACTCTAATTGTATTTACTTCCAGAGAGCCATTCTGACCTCCTAGAGAAGTGTGCCATCCCTTACCTCTGCTGTGTAATCTGTTCTTCCTAATCATTTTCCACGGTGTTTAGGATTTGATGACAGTTTGGGGTCATACAAGCAGCCACTTCCACCTCCCATGAGTGGGAAGCAAGAGGTGGGAGAAGAAAGAGGAGATTCCCCAGAAAATGGGGAAAAAAGGCTGGGCAGTTCCATACCCCATAGATTTCTGATTAAGTTTCAGAGATTTACATCTAAGGATCATAATACTACCTGTGTGCTCATTCCAAACTCAGGTGGCTGAAAAGTAGTGGTATTTGGCTTTCAAAAGCAGTTTTAATGCTTTTGAAAATTCTACGCTGCTCTGCTCCTGGACATCAAAAAAACAGGGATGTCAGGGACTTAACAGAACAGCTTTAGCTTGAGCTTTGGTTTTCTTGTGTCACTGAGAGTCCTTTTCAATATCCGTGTTTGTCTTCTGCAATTCAGTCTTTGTTCTTGGAGGCTGGAATTTCCCAGTCTCTACATAGTGGCAAACAAATCATCTTCTTTGCTTGTTTTAGTTGCTCTACTGCTATAACTCCAACTTTAACTGAGAGCCTCCCCAGCTGTTGGAGAGGTGTAAGAGAAGAGTTGGCATCCAGGGCTGGCCTACCTCCCTGCTCTCAGTCGTGGTTTACGATGCCCGTGCTGGTAGCAGCTTCAGCTCTGCCTCTGCTGAGACCATCTCAACACCAAAGCCCAACTGACCCCCACCATCAGGCAGAGAGAGCTTCTGTCTGCTGTTCTGATTTACAGTACCGGTGTGATCAGAATTGTAAATTGAATTAGGAAAAGGGAAATCAGGTTCAGTATTATTTTTGCACTGTTTTTATCGCAAATATTTGCATTAGATGGTCATATGATTAAGAGCCTGATCCACAGACTTCTGAAGTGAACGAAGGTCCTCTATATCAGAATGCTACTAGGAGAGGTGAAGTGATTTGAGAAGAGGGGGGGAAAAAAAAAAAAGAAGGCATATGATTTGGAAACTGTTCTTTAATAGATACTTGTATCCTGAGTAGAAATAGTCTTTAAGATTGACAGAAAGTAGTGCCCAAATAAAATTGTCTTGATTGCCTCTCAGACATTTAGTGTTCTTTACCCTGCAAAAGGTTAATAGACTGAGACTTTTTTTTTAACTTCCTGAGAGCTAAGAAATCATATTGGCCTGTATATGTTAGAAGATTCATATAATAATTATTTGTAGATACATCTGAGGCTTTAATTTATTGCAAACATGTTTTTATTTGTGTCTTTACTGTTTTGTAGGGGAGATGAGAGACATGTTTACAGAAAAAAACCCACCTTTTTATTTCCCTTAATATTGATACCCATTTAATAACATTTCTGTTCATGTGGAATATTGTTCATGGGCATGCTGCTCTGAGGGATAGCACTGAGTCGATGAAGGATTTGAACTTTTCAAAAGTATTTCGTGGATTAATCCTACATAGATGTTTTTTTTCCTTTAACAATTCTGAATCATAATACTTTCTAATCACTTGAGTGCAACAGAGACTTTTATTTAGGATCTACCATAATGCATTTCATGGTTAAATTCATAGAGCAAATCTTCTTATGAATTATGCTTGTGAAACGATGTAATTAACTATTTTCTTAGATGTAATTCTGGTGAAACACCATAAAATATAGTAAATTTAATGATTTGGATTTTAATCCTGTTTTTTTCCATTTATATTCAAGCCTCACCTTAAGATACTTTAAAATAATTGAATTGCAGCTATAAGAAGTGCATTTTTCTAGGTATAATTCCTGTACTTTTGTCATAACACATTGCCTTTTTTTTTTATAGCTAGAGTTTTCTCTGTATTTCTTTTAAGAAAAAATCTTACCCTTCTCAGTAGTACAGAGTAATATTCTTCTGCTTTTCTATGCTGTGAATTCTTAAATCAGTCTCTTCTTTGAGAAGGATATCAAAAGCTTAAGTCTGCCTTAACTGATTCTAAGTCTATTTTTGAGGAGAAAAATCTGCTTCTGGTGTCAGTCATGTTGGTCTGAATGACGAGCGCTCTTAGCCCATTCATTCATGAAATTAAAGGAAAGATATGCTAAACTAGATGCAAATACCATTGAGCCATAGGCTTCCTATTTAGTAGTTATTTTTACCAGGCAAATCTGAAGCTCTTATTATGGGAGAGTATAGTTGTTTTTATTTTCTGGGTGGATTGCTTGGGGTTTGTATGAAGAATGTGGTAAAGAATAACTAGAATTAATGAGATGAAATTAAAACTATAAATTCAGTTTGGTTGTCTAAGGCAGGCAGAATTCTTTACTAAAATTTAAGTAGTGTATTGTTAGAGATTACTGTTGTTTTGTGCTGATTTTGGACAGTTAAACGACAAGACATAATTTGTATGGGTTTGGGGCAATATTTGTTGAGTGGCTGGGTTCCTGTGCAGCGTTCTGGTGAGATGGTATTGGAGGATTTCAAGTGGTATCATCCAGCTACAGTGCTGACTTTTTATCTGGGTTTGAGTTAGAACGGAACTCATTCTGTTCAGTGACTTTATTTTTCAGTTCAGTCTCTTCTAACTAACTGCACTTTCTGAAATTAGCAGCCTGTTTTCGCCAGCAGCACCTGTTTCTAGCAGTGAGAATGCTCCATGTTTAGAGTTACTACCAAGGATTGGTGTGCAGACCAAGGCCGCTGCTGGATCTTGTGTATCATGTTGCAGGGTACAGAAAGTAAAAGGCCACACCTGTGGGCAGGAGAAGACAGGAGACCCTAAACTGACCAATGAGAGATTCCATCCCATACACGTCATGTTCGATATAAAGCTGAGCGATCATGCAAGTCAATCTCTCTTCTTCAATGATTATTGTCCAAGGAGGACTCTGTCCATTCTGCCTTTGATCCCAATTTATGTGTTCCTGAATCCAGTTTCAGAATCCCGCTCCTGAATTTGGTTCCCATCTGCTGCTGAGTCCAGTCTGGGATTTCCCCTGTGCCTGCTCCACAGCATCAGTGCAGAGGGTGATGTAATTGCCGTCAGGGAGATTGAGTTCCATGCTGGTTTTGTATGTATACTTGTATATATTCAATTTTGGTATTATTTTCATTAAAGCTGTTCTGGTTTTCTTTTCTAATCAGTAAGCCTCTCTCTTCTGTATCCCCCTTTTCTTCCCCTTTGGGGAGAGAGAGGGGTTAACAGAGAGCATCTGTTATAGGTCTAGTGGACTACTCAGACCCTAAACCTTGGCAATTTTCCATCAGTCTCCATGCTTCTTGTTACTGTTCAGTGTTTTCCCTCTTGCAGATCCTCAGTTACTCTTCTCAAAGCTTTAAATCAGAGAGGTATTTTCTATAATGCCCTTGCCTATCTTCCTTATTGATGATTACATGAAATTAGTTGATAAAACATATCTGGTAATTGTAAACAGTAATATTACTGTAGCTATTAAATGTATTGAACACTGCTGTCAGTGATGAAGCCTAATTTAGATGTGTTCATTACGGAAAGCAATAACCTTTGAAAGATTTGCAGGATTCTGCATCGCTTGGTGCAATGATGCTAGTAACTTGTTTCTTTCTATTATCAAGAAACCAATACTTGAAGTTATGCAGTGAAACAAGAATTGTTTGTCAATAAATTTATAGGTCAAGATGCTCAAGAAAGTGGCCTTTTAGAAGGTGCTTATGCATTTCTTAACATTAGCCTCCCATCTGTGATGCAGCTGTAATAACAGTAAGTGGTGTTTATAAAGATCTGCGCAATGGGATGACAGTAGGAGAGAGATTTGCTGGATTAAGCAAGGGAAGTCATTTGTGTATGCAAGACAACACTGAGATAACTCGCAAGACAACCTGTAGACATAGAGGTGAATCTTTGAAGATGCTGAGGATTCTCTCAGAGGTGCTCCTGAGGTCCTTTCTGTTCTATTATGACTCCTTAGTTTGATCGTTGGGTGTGCTTTAAATGTAGCCAAAGAAAGTCTTAAACTTGGTGTAGGCATTGCTTCCTGCAATGGAAAATATTTGATTGACATGGTTACTGCAGTAATTTTAGTGCCTTTTCCTCTAGATACTATCTGTATTAAGAGTATCCAGTGGGAACATTGATGTATGAACCTTGTGCTGGCCATTTAGATGATGATGAATTACATTGTGTGAAAGTAGTTTCCTCACAGTCATAAAGTCTATTTGAAGATTTAGTTTCAAATGGTGGCTCCTTATGGTTTCTTGTATGCATGCTACTATGTGCATATTATGTCTTCTAGGTAATAAATGTAGAAGAGAAAACCCTACCCTCATGCTTCTATTTGTGTGCATTGTTCCTCTCTTCATCAGAGGCACTCTCAATCATTGCTTTCATGGCTGCTACTGGCTGTCCTAGACCAAATCTGAATTATATTTTCTGGCTAGTTATGGTCATCTCAGAGCTGGTCATTCTATATGTCAAATCTCTTTTTTTTTCCTCTCTATACATAGCTTTACATTTATCAAAAGTGAATTTCATCTGCTGTGTAACTCTCTGGTCTCATAAGATATCTATGTGAAGACAATGCCAATGCTGAAGTGCATGCCCTTTACAGGGCTTGACCGGGGGGCTTTTTTTTTAATGCAATTTCACAAAAGTTAACTTTTAGGATCTTCCTTCCCCCTCAAGGCTCAAATGCTATTTTTCTTTAGTGACCCTCTGCCTCATCCCTCTTGCGGCTCACTCTCCAATTTCCTAACCTCAGTGTTAAATAATTAGTTTTGGAAGGCTGAGCAGAAAATAAAAGTAAATTAATAGATTCATTTGAATGATAGCTTTGTGCAGTTCTTCTGCAATTAGAAAATTGTCTCAAGTGCTAGTCTTCCAAAAGTAATTATGAGTAAAAGGTTGAGTTCTCTTTTTTTAATGAGTTCTACCTAGCGCTGAGAAGAAAGTCTAGTCTGGTGCAGAGTACATTCAATAGTGCTAATTAAACCATTCCTCCCACTTATTGTAAGTCAAATTAGTTTGATCCAATTGAGAAACTAATGTTTTAGTGGGGCAGCTATTTAAGCCTTAACAAAACAGTTTCATGTCAGCTTTAAATAAGAGGGTTTTTTAATGAAGCTAGTGCCAGTCTCCACTGGGTGAAATGTAGCTTTTTTGCTTTTGTGTATTGTAGGTGACGCTTCTGAGTAGCCTCTGCTACTAAAGTATGGTGATATCAATTATAATCCTAGATGTGTGGCATTTTTTCCTGTTTTTGCATTGAATTACTATTTGTATTTTATTAGAAGAAAAATGAGAAAACCAGGCATTATAATTGTTCTCATAACTCAGAGGCATAACCTGTTTTTATCTGCTTACTACAGGAAAGTAATAAAAACGTGATTATCAGAAGTGCAGGAGATGGCTTACTGAAGTGAGAATCACCCTGAAAGCTCATTAGAGTGTTTAGGACTGGAAGTTAAAATATTTAGCAGGATTAGACTTTTTTTGGAGGTAGCTTAACTGAGTAGTGTATCACTTACTGAATTGCACTGGTTTAATGGAACGGTACAGCATGAAATATTTTTCTGTTAAGGTTATGGAAATATTATTAGTAAGTGGAGTGTTCATATCAATATCCTGGGCAAAATTTGCTTTTATTGCTTCTCAGACCTGCCCAGGTATATTGGATTTAGGTAGGGGTGCTGCAATTTAAGGTGCACCATCCTGTTCTGGGTGTTCTAATCTGGGAGGAAATTCAATGCCTTTCTTCTTGAGGTTGTATGACTCCATATGCACACGTTTAAAACTAGTTCACCTCCATCCAGCATCACTGGAGAAAAGCCCTATGGTGTGGTAGAGGGAGGAATCTTGCTCCTGCCTGTTCACTTGTGGGTCTGCCCCCAAGGCATGCTCAGCATTTGGGTACAATTTGGGCCAAGAAGGGTACCACTGGGGATCTGTCAACCACATTGGGGCTTGCACATCACCCCAGCTTCTGTTTGACAAGAACAGGGTGTGGGCTGTTCCGTGCATGTTCACCTGTGCAGTCCAACCAGCATGGGCTCCAGAGCTGGTCAGCAGCCAAGAGAAGCTTTTGAAGATCCCCTGAGTGTTGGACTTTGTGGTACATTTGTATTACAGCAGCTGCAGCCGGGGTGAACAGGTTAAGCTAGCTAGAAGCTGCTTAGCTCGGGTCCTGTCAACATTATAGCTGCAGGAGAAAAAACATAATGAATACTGGTTTAAAGCTCTACCCACCAGCCTGAGGTTGGCTCTTTCTTGCTATGGCTGCATTGTTGGCAGTATCCAGGTTCTCCATTTAAAATTCATCAAGAATGTTGTTGTGAGCTGTGGGTACAGTAGCGAATGCAAGAAATAGCCATTGCTCCTTGAAGGAGCAGTGTCATGATGACTGTATGTTGAAGAATAAAGACCAGTGAAGAACTAATTCAGGAGTCAGAAGAAACTAGTTGCGTTGGTGCTACCTGATACTAACTGTGGTTTTAATATCCATTCTGATTTTGGAGCACAGTACAGTGCAGTGTTGGTCCTTGTCCTTAGCCGCTTTTTTGTAGACTTGAAGGTTGTGCCTGTGGTAGAAAATAAAAGACTGTGGTGTATTTATGCATTGACAGCACATGGTCCTTGACCCATCTTATCATGCAGACTGTACTTAGTGTCCCACTGCCTGGGAAACTGCTAATTGCCAACTGTTGTTGGAGTATACATGCTAGCAGTTCATTGTCATGGATGAGTGTAGGCTGGTATTTGAGCCTGCCTTTCTGTAATTTATTAATATAGACATATGCAGTGGATTCAGCATCTTTTCACCAGTTCTGAGTATTCTCTGTAGCTTCCAAGGATTTGTCCTGGAGCCATTTTTTTTTTATTTTATAATTCCACTACAAATTGGCTTTTTTATCCCCCTATGCTCTCAATCTGTAGCTAGGTAGGCCATTGAATTCAGTAAGACCGAGTGGCTGCATCAGCAGTACAAAGGAGCACGTTCGCTTTGTTAAAGATGAGTGGTTCAAGTCTAGAGCAATGATTAAAAAGGAAAACTGTTTTGCTGAAGGAGATAAGGTGGATCTCACCAATTACTGCAGTTTAAAATACAGGTTTCTATTTTTCTGTTGTTTTAAATCACTGACCGATAGTAGGCAAAACTACCTACGCATTTGGCATAATACTGGTATATGCAAATATTAAATAATGTATATGGTAGGAAGCAGGCTTTTCAACAGACAGCTTGCCAGGACAGGCATCATATCTAGGGATTTGCTTCATGGTCAAGAAGGAGAAGCCAAATTCAGTGATACATGTTTATTACTTGAAAGTGGGAATACAACACTGTGCCATACATGTAATGAAAAACATGAGCAAAATTCAGTATCTCATTTCTTAGAGATTTAAATTAACTTCTTAAATTTGTAGTTTATTAATTCTTTCAGTAGGCTTTTTTGGTTGTGGATTTGTTTTTTTGGTGGTGGTGGGGATTTTTTTGTGTTTTTTTGTTTGTTTTGTTTTTGGGGTTTTTTTGTGGCAGACTATTTTCAGTCTCATTTAAAAGAAGTAAAAAGTGCTTGCATGGGAGAGCTGCCAAAAAGTTGAAGGATAATGGTCATGATTTTTTTTCTCTGAGCAAATACTAGATACTTTTGACACAGTTGTGTTGAAGGTACCGTGTCTATAAAAATAAAACAAACAAAAAATTAATACATTTAAGTGTACAGAAAGAGAATGCCATTTCCTGCTGTTTTCTGATGAAAGTCTAAGGCATATTCTGCCTATGAAAAATTGCCTTTCAGCATTGATTTGTAATTCAGTAAATGCATGCTGCTGCTAAATTGGTGAAGTATTGTCCTAAACCATTAGCATTGTTTCTTCATGTAGGTAATGTAAAGGGAGATCCTGCCATTCTGGATTAGTCCTTTCTCTAATGTGGTTACATTTAATCAAGGAACTTCATGATCTAAAGTCCATAACGCTTCTAAGCATTACTATAAAAAGCAAGTTGCACTGACCATTGTGATTTATTTTACAGATTTTCACAGAATCATTAAAATTTTGTTTGGAAGTGATCCTTGAAGGCCATCTAGTCCATCCTTCCATTTCAAGCAGGTTTGTTAGCAACTCTAGAGCAGTTAGGTGAAGTTTCATTTAGCTTATTTTGAAAACCTCTGAGGATGGAGATTCCACCTATGTGAATAATACATTCCAGTACTAAACTGTCTTTCCAGTGAATAAAGTTTTCCTAATGTCCATGAGTCTTCCTAAATGCAACTACTTCCTGTTGCCCCTTGTTTTGCCATTAGCCATATCTGATAAGAGAGTGTTTCCATTGTCATTGTAGCTACCTTTCAAGTAGCTATAGGCTGTTATTAGGTCACCTTCTTTGCCAGACTAAACAAGACCAGCTCTCTCCATCTCTTCTAATAGGTCAAATGCTGGCTTTCTTTATAGCCTTCTACTGGACCTTCTTCAGCTCCTCAACATCCTTCATGAACTGCAGAGCCTCAAACTGAGCACAGCTTTCCAGATACAGCCTCTTCAATGCAGTAACTCCCTTGACCTGGCCTGTATCAAAAATACTGTGGCCAGCAGGACTTGGGAAGTGATTATGCCCCTGTATTTTGCACTGGTGAGGCCACACCTCGAGTATTGTGTTCAGTTTTGGGCCCTTCACTACAAGAAAGACATTATGGTGCTGGAGCATGTCCAAAGAAGGGCATCTAAGTTGGTGAAGGGTCTAGAGAACAAGTCTAATGAGGAGCAGCTGAAGGAACTGTGGTTGCTTAACCTGGAGAAAAGGAGGTTTAGGGAAGACCTTATCACTCTCTACAACTGCCTGAGAACAGACTTTAGCTGAGGTGGGGGTTAGTCTCTTGTCTTATCACTTGCTACCTGGGAGAAGAGGAAACGGCCTCAAGTTGCGCCAGGGAGGGGTTAGGTTGGGCATTAGGAAAAATTCTTCATTGAAAGAGTTGTTAAGCATAGGAACAGGCTGCCCAGGGAGATGATTAAGTGATATGTAGATGAGGTGCTTAGGGATGTGGTTTAGTGATGGGATTGGCAATGTTATGTCAATGGTTGGATTTCATAATCTTAAAGGTCTTTTCCAACCAAAACGAGTCTATGATTCTATTCTATGATGGTTACACTTTTCTTAATATATCCCAGTATGAGCTTGCCACTTACACAAGGAGACTGCATGACATTATTCTTTTCCGGTGCATAGCTTTGCAATTCTTATTGAGCTTCATAAAATCCCGCTGTGACCCAGGTTGCCAATGAGCATAAGGAATGATATCAGACCCAGAAGCACCTCTGTGATTCTGTTTGTATTACTGACTGCCAACTGTACTTGGAGCCATTGATCGCTATGAGACCAGTGTCCAGACAATTTTCATCTAACAGTCCAGTCAGCCTGTAGTTTTTCAGCTTCCAAATCAGTGTTGTGGGAGGTTGTGTCAAACGCCCTATGAATGCCAAGGTGCTTGCTCTATCCACTGCTCTCCCCTGGTCCATGCAGATAGTCATTTCATCATAGAAGGCAATCACATTGGTCAAGCGTGATTTGCACCTGGTAACTGATTAACTTTTTGCCCTTCATGTTCTTGAAAATCAATTCACTTTTATATTAATACGAGTTGTTGGAGAAAAGATATATTCTCGTTCAGACGAAGGCATAAAAATGCAATGTTCTACTGGCAGTAGCAGAGGTATTTCATCTCCGGAGGAGAGAAGCGGGGATAACCTGCTTTATTGATACGGATAACTTCTATTTTTATGAGGAAGAGAGAGAACTTCATAGGTGCTAGATATCAGTCCTTGTTTGGCTAAGGTTAGATTTTTCTAGGGATATAGTTACAGCTTAGGAAACTTGTCTATCTTGGAAGAGAGTCCTAGAAGTATTAGGAAGTCTGTATTTGCAATTCATTTAGGAAACCTTTTATTACATGGTAGATCCAGAAGAATTAATTGACATCTAAATTACGATTATAGCCCCTGAGTTATGAAAGCAAACTAGTAAATCTCCAGATCTTTAATAAAAACACTGATAACTTTCTCTATTTTGGATAAAATATTGACTAGAGATTGTGAAGTTAAAAGTTAATCAGTTCCTAAGTAAATAATTGAACACTTGAGGTGAGAAAGTGTAACTCCTTTTAAGGGAGAAATTTACTGTCTGAATATCTAGCAAGTTTTAATCTCATTCTTTAGTATATTTAAAATTCACCTTCTCAGATAACTTTTAGGGAAACTCCTTATTTCTGCCTACATATTGTTTAATTAATTCCTTTCTTACTTTCTCCTATGCCTATATTAAGGTGGACAGAAAGTACCATTGAGAATATATGAAGGCAACTGCACAAATGCGTATCAAGTCCTACGTGACAATTCAATTTCAACAAAGTCCTGATCTACTCTGCTATTACAGCATCGGACAATTCCAGTTTAGGGATCCATAGCACTATTTCTGATTGCTTTAGGAAGGATTTGATTCTCAACTTCAGCTACACATGTTGCAGTTAAATTTAAATGAGTTAAAAGAAAGTCATCTCCCCAAACTTTGCTTGGACATCTTAAATCAGAACTTGGAGATACCAAATTCATTTTGTTTTTGTAGGAAATATCTGTCTTTGCTTCAGTCATCTTCTGTTAGACTTCCACGGTCCCGGGACTTCATCAGGTTTGTGCTAGGTGTGCTTATTGTATATTTGCTGCTCTTGAGAGGAGAAGATAGATTAGTTTTTGTGTTGGTATTTAGAGGTGAGGAAGTCATTGGATGCCGTCATTTTTGCTTATTTAAAACAATGGTTTCTGAAGAGGAGAGAACTCTAATGGCAAAGTGAGTGAAAATTTTCTCTGCATATGTTACTTTTCCTGGGAAACTTATTGTAACTGGCCCAGCTTGAGTAAAAGGATTGGACTAGACATCTTGAGAGCTCCCTTCCAACCTCAACACTTTTGTGATTCTGTAATTCGGTTGTGATTTTCCAGTTTTGACTGATTAAGGGGATATGTGTGCTGGGAGCCCAAAAAGCCAACCATATCTTGGGCTGCATTAAAAGTGTGTGGCCAGCAGGTCAAGGGAAGTGATTCTGCCTCTCTACTCTGCTCTTGTGAGATCCCACCTGGAGTACTGAGTCCAGCTCTGGAGCCCCCAGCACAAGAAGGACATGGATCAGTTGGAGAGGGTCCAGAGGAGGGTCACAAAGATGATCAGAGGGCTGGAGCACCTCTCCTATGAGGGCAGGCTGAGGGTGCTGGGTCTGTTCAGCCTGGAAAAGAGAAGGGTCTAGGGAGACCTTACAGCGGCCATCCAGTGTCTGAAGTGAGCTACAGGAAAGCTGAAGAGGGACTTTTTGTAAGGGCATGTGGTGATAGGACAAGGGGCAATGTTTTTAAACTAGAGCAGGGTAGATTCAGATTAGACATTAGGAAGAAGGTCTTTGCTCTGAGGGTGGTGAGACACTGGAACAGGTTGCCCAGAGAAGTTGTGGAGCCTCATGCCTGGAAGTGTTTAAAACTGAGCTGGATGAGGCTCTGAGCAACCTGGTCTGGTGGGAAGTGTCCTTGCCCATGGCAGGGGGGTTGGAACTAGATGATCTTTAGGGCCCCTTCCAAGTCAAGCCATTCTGTGATTCTATGATATATAATGTAGCATATCCTGGAAAAGAATTGTATAAGTGTCTCATGACAGTACTTGCAAGAAATTCAAAGCCTTGATGTAAAGAGATTTCGAGACCTTGTATATTAGATAAAATAATTATAACATCAGAGGGTAGTTCAGTTTGGAAGGGACCTAAGCAGATCCTTAGTCCAACCTTATGTTTCAAGTAGGGTGAGCCATGAGGCCCTGTTATTTAGGGCTTTATCTACTTTTATCTTGAAAATGTCCAAGGACTGATGCACTTCTTATATTGGAAAACAAATAAATGTGAAGACCTTTAACTAGATGTTACAGGATTTACAAGTAGCAGGTAAAATTTTATTAAGCGGCTGTGAAACTTGGAAGGTTTAAACCAAAAACTGTCACTTGCTCTTCCTGATAATATTGTGCAAATTGTGATGAACCTAGGTGTACCACCAGCCTTGACTGTCTCTCCCCAGTACTGCCCCAGTGATGCCCCAGCAGGGCCAGTCTCCAGCTTGCTACAGCCCTGCTCTGCCCAGCCATGGGCCCCACTGAGCTTGGCCCACACACCAGCCCATCCTTGGCCTGTCCCCAGGGAGGTGCCCAGTGCTCAGGGTGGGGGGTTCCCTGGTGCCCCACTACTGTCCTGCTCCTGTCTGGGGCACTGGGATGGGCCCTAACTGTCAGACCCTGATGCCTCTCAATGGGGTGATTTTTGCAGCTGGTTTTTGCAGCTCTCTGACACAAATCATGTATTCCATTAGGGTCCTTTGGGGATCTACTGATTTTTCCTCTCAAAGCAACCAATGCCAACTTCTCTGGAAAAAATTTCTTCACTCATGAAATGAGGATAAATTTCACAGTATCATGGTATACCAGGTTGGAAGGGACATCAAGGATCATCTAGTCCAATCCTTTAAACTAAAGAAAAGCAATTTAAATGAGATGGCCCAACACCCTGACAAGCTGAGCCTTAAAACTGTCTAAAGTTGAGGAATCCACCACTTCCCTTGGAAGACTATTCCAATGTCTAATTGCTCTCATGGTGAAAAATATTTCCTCTGGACTCTAATTGGAATCTCTCCAGAAGCAATTTGTATCCATTACCCCTTGTCTTTTCCATGTGACTCCTTGTGGAAGGGGGGTCTCCATCTTCTTGGTAGCCACCCTTTATGTACTGGTACATGGTAATAAGATCCCCTCTAAGGCTTCTCTTCTCAAGGCTGAACAAACCCAGTTCTCTCAGCCTTTCTTCATATGGCGGGTGTTCTAGTCCTTTGATCATCCTTGTGGCCCTTCCCTGGACCCTCTCCAGCCTGTCCGCATCTTCTTTTGTATAACAGGAACCAAAACTGAGTGCAGTACTCAAGGTGTGGTTTGACCAGCACTGAGTAGATTTGGATACTGACTTCTTTATCTCTGCTGGTGATGCCCTTGTTGATGCAACCCAGCAACCTGTTGGCTTTCTTTGCCGCTGCAGCGCACTGTTCGCTCATGTTGAGCCTACTGTCCACCAAGACCCCCAGATCCCTCTCTACACGGCTGCTCTTCAGCCAGGTGGATCCCAGTCTGAGCTGCATTTGTGGATTGTGTGTTCCTAGGTGCAAGACCTTACATTTGTCCCCATTGAACTTCATAAGGTTCCTGCTAGCCCACTCCTTCAACTTGTCCAGGTGTTCCTGGAGGGTGACTCTGCCTTCTGGAGTATCAACTTCCCCACTCATGGCCTCAGCCATTCAATTGCGCCTCATGGTGCTTAACTGGTGCCTCAGGGTCTGGATCCCTCAGCAAACAGGCTCGGGGTGTGGGCTTTTCCATGTTTTGTCCGGGCTTGTCCCTCAGCCAGTGACAATGACCACAATGCACCTTTGACTAGGGTATAAATGAGGTCCTGCCTGAGAGCCAGAGGAGTTGGTTCTTCACAGAGCAGCAGGCCTGGCAGTTGGACCCTTGCCTTGGACACGCCATCCAAAGATACTTCCACGGATTGAGGGAGTCTCTGTGGATTGAGTGAGCCTCATCCTCCCCTTTGGGTGAGTGGTATCCTGGGCATTCTGGTGTGGAACATTTCCCCTTTTATGAGTGAGGGTTTGCCCCTTTTGGTTTAGTCATTTCTTAAAGTTAGGAATTAGTTGTGTAGTAGTTAATTCCAAACAGACATCCAAAGCTGTGTTCAGTCAAAAGGAGTGCTGGCAACCCTGCTTGTAACAAGCCCCATTCTTGGATAACAGCTGCTGTTTGTTTTGTGGGTGCCTCAGTGACAATCATCCTCTGGATACGACCTGTCAGCAAGCTCCCCAGCCACCGCACAGACCTCTTGTCTCAGTTGTAATGTGTCAGTTTCTCAAGGAGGAGGCTGTGGGGCACAGTGTCAAAACCCTTGGAGAAGTCCAGATATACAATGTCCACTGCTTGCCCCACGTCAACTGTGCGGTTACTTTGTCATAGAAGGCAATCAGATTTGTCAAGCATGACCTGTGCCTGGTGAATCCATGTTAGCTTTTCCCAATCACATATTTCAGTTTACTTGTGAGTGTCTTCAGGAGGATTTGCTCCATAACTTTCCCAGGGATTGAAGTGAGGCTAATAGGTCTATAATTACCTGGGTCGTCCTTGGAACCCTTCTTATAGATAGGGGTGACATTAGCCGCCTTCCAGTCTTGAGGAATGTCTCCTGATCTCCATGTCTTCTCAAAGATTATGGAGAGTGACGCAATGACGTCTGCAAGATCTAACACCCTTGGGTGAATGGCATCCGGGCCCCTTGATTTGTGTGGGTCAAGCTCCTTAAATATTCAGTATTAAACAGTAATTGGTCAGGTGTCTCATGTAGGATCTTAGTACATTGCTCCGGAATACTCTGGTATGTACTTTGAAATGCATTTGTTCTGCATATTAATCATATCTATAAATTCTGATACAGGAAAATAAGGGGACATTACTGAAGTTAATCAGGGACAAAGGACCGGTGTGACAAGAACACTATGACAGAGGAGTGGTAATAAGCCACTGGCTTTAACTATCTGGGCTTTTAATTTAAGAAATGATGCAATACTTATTTCTACATAATACATTTTTTTTTCTTTCTTTCTTTTTTTTTCTAAAAGGCTTTGGAGAAATAGCAAGAATGCATGGATGAGGGCAAAATTGATGTTAAAGGAACAAAAAAAAGATATTTTTGATAATATTTAAGCTCTAATGTGTTAAAATTCAAAGTGGCATATATTTCAAATGAACTAACATCTTCATGTAAGCCTAATACATTGCAACATGTAAGACCATGGTTTCCCATATCAGGACATAGTGATTTAAAATAATTGGGGGGGAACCCTTTTCTTTTCAGAATTAGTAATCTGAAACGTTTTGTATGAGCTGGATATTTTTCTTCTCCCTCAAATGGTGCTTCTTATCTGTATTTGTATTGTAGGTTTCTTGGACAACTCTTAGAAATTGTACTACAGTACATAAAGTATGTTTATTTCCTATCTTCCACAGTGCACAATACGCATCAGGTAGATCAAGTATTGTGATATTTCAGTTACTCTTTATTTCCTCATTAGGCGTGTTTTGCAAATGATTATCTCAATTGTCTATCCTGTTGTTACTTTTCTATTCAGAACTTTTTGTAACTTACTGGCAGGTTCTGCGTCTTCTGCTTCAATGGAGTATCTTGAGAATGCTGTTGAAGTTTATCATTTGATTGTGTTTGACAGTCACTTTGCACAGTCTAAGCCACATGGTAGCTCTCTGTGTTGTCTAGGGGATCTACTGCATTTTGTGTTCTTGCTTCTCAGTTAAACCCTGTGCCAGCAAGGGGATGGAATCCAAAATCAGGAGAACTTGCTGAAAAAGGTTAAGGTAATATCTTCACATCTTAGACCTCCTTCTGGACTCCTTCACCCTCTGTAATGATGCCATATGTTTTGTAGTGCTAACTACAGTCCTTGTACTCAAAATCAAAGACCTTTCCTTAAACAAGCCAGTTATCATATTGCCTGGTTTTATTGCATTCATCTAGCTGATACTGAGGTGTCTCAACCTCTAGTAGTAATGATGAAGGCAGACAGGCTGCACCGGCTGGCCTTTTGACTTTGAAAGTGCTTGTGATCTCTGAGCTTAGACCGCTGATGGCAGTGTTTAACAGAAGTTGGAATAAGGCTAAGTTTAAAAAAATGCTCTTGATAGGATATCTGCATTGCATTGCCCTTGAGTGCTAAATACTCCACACTCAGCTAGGCTGATGCATGCAAACAGATGACAAAATGATCTTTCTCATTGGGAACATCAGTTAGGTGTGTTAATTTTGCAGTGTTCAGTCATGTGTTGTTTGTAGTATAAATCTTCTGGTTGTGGGTCTGTTGCTAATGTGCACAGATGGGTTCAGGGATATGTGTGAGCTCTACTTATCTTTTTGAGACAGAGGTTTTCTTCCTTCTCACCCTGCCCTGGGACTTGGCCTGTCTGGCACAATGTACCTGATTTTTGTCCTCTGCAAATATAATAAAACGGAAAAAGCCCCACCAGTACCAAAAGCTTCTTGCACAGCTTCAGAACAAGCCTTTCTACCTATAAGTAGAGTCCTGAAGAAGGATGAACTGGTTCTCAAAGTCACAATATCCCTGCAGTTCCTATTGATTTCAGCACTATTTATGGGTGCTCAGCAGTTCTGTTCTGCTTGCTGACTGTACAAGCATGGGCTCAATCACACTTAGCTGCATAATGAGACAAGATATAGGGGGGGGAAATCCCCAAACCTTACTCTTGCCTTCAGTTCCTCTATAAAATGCAGGTGATGAAAGGCCTGGATTAATTACTGGAGAAGCTGCAGAACACCCAAGAGCTTGTCTTGGTTCATTTGTTTTAGAACAGTTGTAGCACAACTCATGGAGAATGACACTGAAGCGGGAACTCTCATGTAACTAATATTTATCTTTCACTAGACACTCAAAACTATGCACATTTGTATTATCCTTCTTCACTGTTTGAGGAGTCCCTGGAGAGCCTCTCTCATCATGCTGCTCCTGAGGACTGCTTTGCCATTTATTCTGACTGCTCTATGTTCACTGGGCTGGGTATAGCTTTGTATACTTTACATTGGCATTAGTATTAATACTAGTTTTGATGTTTCATTAAATTAATTTTCTTTTCAACCTATGGTCTCCTTTCATTTTCCAGATTGCCCTTCCTGGCTGGGGAGGGGTCATCAGATGACAGAGGAACTACTCTAGTTTAGTCCTGACTATGGGCTAAATGTAGACAGGATACACAATTACTGTGAGAAGTAAACTGGGTCATCTGACATCAGTTTTGAAGGTATCTAAGTGATCTTAACTCACTGCATTGTATGAGAGCCTAGTCCAGCAAAACATCCAGGAACTGCTTAAAAAGTTAGAAGCTATACATAGTGCCAGCCTTAGAGAACCAGTAGCAGGATATAACCTAGTCACTGGTGTGGATAATTGTAAGTATTGTGGACTTAATCATAGGACCTCCACAGGTGATGGTTTCTTTTTCTTTCCTTTCTGTAAGACAATGAATATTTTATGAATTTGTGCTTTGTTATCGGGAATACCCCAGTGATATGATTTTTGCTTCCTAAATATATGAATGGGCTGGTGTTTGGCTTAATGATTTTATTTTGTTTTGTTTTTCAGAGTGTTTTGTAACCATTTGAATCTGGGCCTTTTTGCTGCAAATACTGTACAGAAAGTCTTGCTTAAAAAGAATAGTTGCTTATTTTGCATGAACTAGTAGCATTTAGCATCCCCTTTTTCCACTAAGTATCTGACTCATGATGGTTAAATGGAAATTTGAATTCCTAGTATGTCCACATTTTTACCCGTGAGATTGCTTCAATTTAGAACACACATTCTGAACTTTATTTTTTTAAACTTTAAAAGTTTCTGAAACCATATATATAAATTTGCAAAGAAATGCCAAAAATTTTCATTGATAATTCACTCCCAGTTTTCAGCTACCTGTCACTGAGAACTTGTGCTATCTCCTGAAATTTATCTTATCTATTAAAAACATCCCAAAATATCCAATTCTCCATATTCAGTGGTCCCAATAGTAGAGTGTATTGGAGTAAGCTACAGTGTATTGAAAAACTGTAACATAAAGCAATGATAAAATTTAAATCCTCCTAATGCAACAGGTAAACAGTACAGAAATAAAAAAGTCAAGCAAATTAAAAAATATAACAGTTCCCATAGTATCAGTTACTTAGCTATGCTGATTTATATTATGTAACCTTGTTGTTAGTAGTTACACATGCATACAATTGTATGTAAAGTGTGTTCAATGTGGTAAAAATAGTATTGTTCTGGGAACCATAGTTTTTTATTTTCTTGACCTCTGCATATTTAAATGCTTGCCCTTAACGTGACATTAAGTCTGCCTTAATTTTCTTAGATTTGGAAAAAAAAAAAAAGTGCTGAGAAGGTGAGATAGGGGTGGGGAGCTGAGAAACACAGTTAAGCTGGTGACATAATTATATACCTTAACAGAAATTAAAATAGAATAGGCTTTAATGCTGTAGGGTTGTGTATTTTCTATAGACATTATAACTTCTCACTCTGTGGTTCCCTGGTAAGTGGAATTATGTTGCATACAAAACACACTAGCAAATGGTCAACTGGAAACTGTGTGAAATGTTGAGGGTTTATTTTTTTTTGTTGTTTTTTTTTTTGGTTTGTTTTTTTTTATATATATGGCAATGAGTATAGCAAATTTCTTGGCATCCTATCATTTTAAACTGTGTTATAACAAATGTCTTAGTTTCCACGATACTGAACCTGAATTACTGAACTGGATATGAGATTTCTGGGACTGGAGACTTACAAAGGGTGAATAGTTTGGCTTTCAGTTTTCTAGCTGTAGTTCACATGAATTTTTATCGGGCCTACACTTGTATAACCTAACCAAAACTGCATTTGTCCCATTGCGTTTCTTTTTTCGCACAGTTAACAGGTAGCAATGATTCTATATAGAGTGAAAAAATAAATATCATTTATGTAGATGGCTTCTTAAGTGTTATAGTTTTCCTAATGCTTAATTCCATGAAGCTTAGATATATTGCCTTTAGGGACTGGAAAAAGTACCTTACTATTCACTCAAATGGGGCTATTTGTGGAGTGAAGTGCTTTTCAACCTGAAAAATAGTATAGAACAGTTCGTGGAGATGATCAGTGAACATTATTTACAGTGTTACATTTGTTGGTTCAGGTGAAATCATATCTTACTTTGTATCTTCAAATACAAATACTGATCTTTTTGATAGCTAAATCTCAAGAATCCAGGGTTTTATTAGTCTATTTCTTTCCCTATCTTTTTTTTCCCCCGTTTTTTTAATATACTCCTAACACTTAGCTTTACACTTTTGTTTTTCTGCACTACACAAAAAGCATCACGACACAGCTATCAAGTGTCATGTTGATGACTTTTAAAATAATGAGTTCAGTACCTCAATATTTTTATATAAATAATATTGATTAAATCAAAGCCAGCCCTGCACTTTGAGCATTACATGTAAAACCATCTGTCACAGTAATTTAAGCTCTTAGAAATGCACAGAGTGAGTGGACATGTAGGGTAGAAAAGGACAGATTAGAATAGGGACTCTTGAATTTTTAACAAGTGTCAGGAGCAGACCAGAAATCCTTTCCCACATGTTACCTCCAGATCCAGAATTTAGAGCAAAATCTGTGTTTGGGGTCTCTGGTTCATCTTTGCTTTCTGTAACAGAGGTGTTCTTCCTCTTTTGCAAACACAGAGAGGACTTAATGTGCCATAGGTGATCTTAAAACCTGCATTGTCTACAAGGACAAGAGGATATGTCACTGGATTTGTAATCTGATTTGGAAAAAATCCACAAAATTAATGCAGGGAGAAGGGAATAGCTCACAACTGCATAAAAATTAGAAGTCTTAAACATTTATATTTGAAGACATTCTGGTTACTTCACCTTCCATTGAAAACCAATGACCCTCAGTGACCTTCAGTCTTGGGGCAGGGGCAGAAAGGAATCTGTGTTACCCCTCTTTTGATTTAGCAATAATGGTTCACCACTGCTTACGCTGTTTTCTTCTACATTACGTCTTGACTTTACACTTAAACCATTTCTTTGCCACCAATAGCCTTTGCTCCACAAACTTAAGTATCTGGCCTGGCTTTTGAAGTTGCTTTATACAAATGGGTAGCTGGCTCAATTATGTGTCTAGGGTAGAGTTGAGACTCTAGTTTAATTCAGTGGACAAGGAAAGAGCTATAGGTATTGTCTATCTGGACTTCAGTAAGGCCTTTGACTTGCTTCCCCACAACATCCTTCTCTGTAAATTGGAGAAATACAGATTTGATGGGTGGACTGTTCATCAGATAAGGAATTGGTTAGATGGTCACATCCAGAGGGTAGAGGTCAATGGCTCAATGTCCAGATGGAGATCATTGGCAAGTGGTGTCCCTCAGGGGCTCGTGCTGTTTAACACAAAATATTTCATTTAGATAAAATTCTGATTTATTCATACAGCCTCCAGCATAGTTGGTCTTTATTCTGGCTGAGGACTTAAAGTAAGAAAACAAATAAGATGCTTGAAAAGGAGAGAAATGGAATATTTTTTGGCTGCCAAACACTGAAAATTTCAACATTTATAGCTGAGGGTTTTGAAGTGTTCAATAAAGAAGTAACCTATTGCAGTTATAATTGTGTACAGTGAGTTATGGTAAAGTGATTGCTCACCTAAGGCTGAATTTGCCAGTAATGCATTACTTGTTGCAGTTCTACTAAGAGAGTACTTTTTATGGGCACATTAATGATACTAGATACAGGAGTAGCCACGAAGCACCGGCAGTGCCAATGGTATGCTCTCATAAAATGTGTGAAGGAGCAGAGGGAAGGACACAGAGGAAGAAAAGGACTATTAGTTATCCTGCACTGTTGGCAGAAAAACTATAGTGCTAGATACATATGGCTCTCCTTTGTTCCAATGTGAGGTGCAATTAGCAGAAAACACTTTCTGGCAGTGTGCTTCTGTGGTGATAAGTCTGTTAACTTCAAGAAAAAATACCCAGAAGAGGGCCATGATTCAAAAGGCTCTGCTGGTGATGTCCCTTCTCTCCCAGAAGCACCATCTTCAACATCACTGCCTCTTTGTTCATGATGCTATTAAACAGAGGAAAAATCAATACATAATTTATCTTTCCACATGTAGCAGAGTTCAAGAAAGTGGAAGAAACCGATAATAGCTGAAGGAAAAGGCAGTGGTTTTGGTGTTGTGCTGGGGAGGAAAATCCGTTTTTTATAGGAGAGGCTTTAATGTGCTTTTGTGCCTGTTGCATACATGAAGCCTTATGTGATAGCTGGATTTGTACAGAGATTCCAGGAAAAAAATTGGGAACTGATGTTCACTACTAGGAATGGGAGGTGATAACAGTAACATTCTTCTAATCAAGACTGCAAGTCTCTCAGTATTGATTGGGAATATGAAAGGCATGGATTCAGGTCTTCCTCCATCTGAAGAGGCTTTAAAGTCATGTTTCACCTTCCAAGAAATAAAAAATAAATCAGCTCCAGAGAAGCAAAACTGTAAGATGTTTTCAAATTATATTTGCATGATTTTAGTATGTATAAATATTTCCTGGGAAGACAACAAGAAGCCAAGGGGTTTTTTTTTCATTTTGGCCATTTGTTTAGAAAGTGATTCTTATTCACTGTCTCTTTCTGATACTAATTTAATATTTATATAAACTGGAACTGCTTTACTAGCAAAAGCTGGTAGACAGCCATCTCAAAATATGCAGCAGGTTGGTAATGAAGGCACTCTTCAGGAAGCCATAGCATAAACTGTGCACACTGCTGTGCTCTGTGCAAGCCTGGATGATGTTTGTAGTGTTGAGCTGCAAGTGTTCATGATTCTTTCTCAGATTCCCCACTTGGCTTTGTTCTGCTTGTTTGCTATTCAGTGGAATGTGGCAGGCCCTTTCCAGACTAAGCACTTTTGCAGGTGCTTTGCAGACTCTTTGCATTCATGTTTCGGCCTGTTTGCAAAGATTTTCACCTGTGTGCTCCTTACCCGAAGGTCCACTGATGTATGAAAATTGCTATGCAGTATAGCAACTTATATACCAAGGGCTTGTAGCCTGGACTTCTGATGCAAGACCCTAAACTTTAGCCAGATGGGAGGGACTATTCATAGGTAAATGCTGAAGAAATGAGAAGATTTGCAAAGATATACCTGTTAGGTATAAAGGAATACCTGTTAGGTATAAAGGAATACCTGTTAGGTATAAAGGAATACCTGTTAGGTATAAAGGAATACCTGTTAGGTATAAAGGAATACCTGTTAGGTATAAAGGAATACCTGTTAGGTATAAAGGAATACCTGTTAGGTATAAAGGAATACCTGTTAGGTATAAAGGAATACCTGTTAGGTATAAAGGAATACCTGTTAGGTATAAAGGAATACCTGTTAGGTATAAAGGAATACCTGTTAGGTATAAAGGAATACCTGTTAGGTATAAAGGAATACCTGTTAGGTATAAAGGAATACCTGTTAGGTATAAAGGAATACCTGTTAGGTATAAAGGAATACCTGTTAGGTATAAAGGAATACCTGTTAGGTATAAAGGAATACCTGTTAGGTATAAAGGAATACCTGTTAGGTATAAAGGAATACCTGTTAGGTATAAAGGAATACCTGTTAGGTATAAAGGAATACCTGTTAGGTATAAAGGAATACCTGTTAGGTATAAAGGAATACCTGTTAGGTATAAAGGAATACCTGTTAGGTATAAAGGAATACCTGTTAGGTATAAAGGAATACCTGTTAGGTATAAAGGAATACCTGTTTTTCTTTTTTTCTTTTTTTTCTTTTCTTTTTCCTTGCTATTTCAGAAGTTTGAAACTTAAACTATGTTTCAGTGAATAATTTGTGTTTATAACGGCATGTTTAAGTTTGCTTTTGCAGAGTGGTAGGTATTTGTCATGGGTTACACTGTTATCCTTAAAAAGAAGATATAGTGAAGTTGTGGTGAATGTACATCTAACATGTACAGTAATGGATTTAGATACAAAGTTAGGAGCAGAATGCATTTGTGAATACTGTATATTGATTTACCCTTCATACCCTGGTATTGTTACGACTCTCGTTGCTTTGAACCATGGAATGAATTTAGGTCTGGAAGGGAACCCTGAGTATGATCTAATCCAACCCTTTGCTAAGCCAGGTAATTTCATAGTTAGGTTGGAAAAGACCTCTCTACAGACTAAATAGCATATTTGAGTTGTTTTATGAAGGAATACACTTTTTTTTTTTGTGGTCAGAAGGTCTTGTACTTTACAGAATTGTGTTGATTTTGATGAAAACTAATAATAAAGGGTTGCTCACTTTTCTGAAACACACTTTTTTATTTCTTTATAAAGTTTCCTTCCTTTCCAAACTATGGGAGAGTGACCTAGTTCCAAAATTTTCTTTTATTTTCCCTTTGTAACCCCCATCCTTCAGAATTCAGAGTTGGAATATCAGTCTTCAGTGACCTGGCAGAGCTACGAGAAGCAATTACACCCCTGCTATGTACCACACCAGGATATGTGAACAGACAAAGAATGAGAATGTACAGGGGCTTGACATTGCTAGAGCCCAGACCAGTGAAACCAAGGAATAGACTTTACAGTTAGTTGTGAGAGAGTATTACTGCTGGGTCTTTACTGAGAGTCTGAAAGTAATTGTGATTTTGTCTGTATGTGTGTGCAAATGAGTTAGTTAAAAGTATTTGGCCTTAGTAAGTTCTTTGTTTTGCAGTTGGTCTTTTCTGGTATGTGCTTTGCAGACAGATATTTGAAAATGTTTTGAGGACAAGATATCCAGATCCAAAAATTGTTAGATAATGAATATGTCAGTGCCTATACTTCATCATACAGCCTTAATCTTCCCTTGAAAGAATGTTCTTCTGCATTTCCTGTATTTCCATTCAAGGATTTTTTCAGGTTAAAATTTTGAGTGACTTGGTGCTGCATCTAGCTCGTATTTATAGTTCTGCTTTAACAATAACATGATCTCAGTTCAATGAATGTAGAGTTTATTTGGCATGCATGAGTGATTTTTCAGTCTCACTGCTGAAGTAATTTAAACCTTAGGAATAGGCTCCAAATGTTTCCAGACATAAGATCTGTATTTACATAATTTAGGGTTGTTGTGATTGAGTCCACTTAAATAATATACGATGGAGAGATCTTCTTGTATCCAGTCATGATTAGAAGACTGTAGCACTTCCTTTTTTTTTGCCATTAGGGACGTTATTGCTGTGAAATTACCTAGTTGGAGTTAATTGTTTAGGAAATGCATCATCATGTACCCCTCCAAACGTTTATATTGGTTTTCTTCTGTGTTTAGACATCAGCATTTTAAGTAAACAATAGCTGAATATTGATCTCTATGTTTGAGACCGTGTGTACATTAGCAGCCTGTTTTCCAGCAGTAATGAGTTTCTGAAGCAACCCCCCCTACTGTCTCTATTTACAGCACAGCGGGCTCAGTTTTCACCGCGGTCGTGGTGCTTGTGAACCAGGTATCTATCAGACGAAATTAATCCAGAATATCTCTTCAGACACTGGAGACCATAACGGTCTGAACCAACAAACAAGCCACCTCACTGTGACGTACCTAATGTGCAGAAGGAGGCTCTTGAATCACTGAGAACCCCCGTAACATGTTGAAGTAGTTCTTGATACAGTGCGAGAACCAAATGTCGTATGTAGCTGTCCTTTGCCAGCTCTCAGTGCTTTGTTTTGACTTTTGCTCCTTCCTCATCTATCTACACTCTTCCTACTGTATAATCCTCTCTCATTCTCTACCTTTTTTTACCTTCTGTTACCATAGTCCTTTGCTGGACCCCCTTTTTCCTTCTTCACTGTTTTCAAAATTCTTTTTTCTCCCCACCACTTCTTTTCTGCTGTGGCAAAGTCTACCTACTCAAGTTCTGGTGAGGTGCCACTTGGGATCTTGAAGAGATGCTGCTACTTACTATTCTGTGTTATTAGGGTTGGAAATTGCTCATGTGACAGAGTGATTCAATAGCTCTATTGGGCAATTATTAATCTTACGGCTACTGCAAGATGCAAAGACATGAGCAACACTGGGTAAAATTACAGAAAAATAAGGTGGTACTCTGGGAAGGCTCAGGACAGCAATGGACTTTGAGGTAGCACAGAAGTACATCTGTTCTGGAGAGCTTAAAAAGATTTTTTGATAGGGTCATGTTATCAAGCCTGGTGCTGATTTAGATCTCTGTACCCTGGCTTCTGAGACCATGATGTAGGAGAGAGTCTGGAAGATCTGCTTGGGGTTTCATGACCTGAGATCCTTCACAAGACCCCTGTCTATGGTAACAAGTCCAGGGATGCTTTTCCATTAGCGATGACCTCTTGGTGCCAGCACTCCTGACTTCACCCTAGTTGAGTTTACTGCTTTTTCTGCGCAAGTCTTATGATAGCGCAAAATGCTTCTGGTAGGCACAAGGCAATGTGGTGGGAGTTCTGGGTAAGCAACATGTGTCACCTATCAAACTGTGCCCTTTAACAGCAGCTCCCTGGAGCAAGTGAATCATGCTAGCAAAATACCTATGCCAGAAACTGATTTCCTGGCTGCTGTCCTGTATGAGTGCCAAGATGAACACTTGTGATCAAGTGCTATATTCTCTTATCCTTCTGTACAGAGACCTTGCCACGTAGCACCTTCAGCTCCCCAAGCACAACACTTACAGACTGGTGCTGTTATACTGGCATTGTGCACCATAAAATTGTGAATCTTCTCCACACACCACAAACAATGAGAGGAGGTGAAGAGTCCTGTTCATCTGGCATGCAAAAGGATTACTGGCTAAATCAGCAGTTGCTTGTCATGGCATTTTCCCTATGCCCACGACATGCAACCTCTGTCCTCAGGCAGCCTCTGACTGATCCTTAAGGTTTCCTTTGTAATCCATGTTGCTCAGTGCAGACGGTCCTCAGTCCTCTACATATGATACTGAGCAGCCACTTCAGTCAGAGGAACTTGGGATCCACCTGGAAGCTGCAAGTTCTGGGACTGTAGGAGATGCTTTCTCATGCAGACTGGCTATTTAATCTAGAAGAGGAACAGCTGTTTAGCTATGTGTGTGACCAATGAGCTTATTAGGGAGTGAAGCTTTTGATCACCTTAGAAAGTCTTTCAGTGGAGATTTACTGTTCCAAAAGATACAGTGTGGTACAGCCAGCCTCTACAGCCTGTGAAATACCAGAGCTGAAAACAGACTGTGGTAGTCTCTGCCAGGGGTATGCCCTAACCTGATTTTTATCTAATGAGAAAGATACATGGTATCTCTTCTTCCCTATTGGGGAAAAACAACCAACCAACAAACCAAACACACACACACACAAACCCCAACAACAACAAAAAAAACCAAGAAAAAGGCGCTATTACTGAAATGTGTTGACTGTTTACTCTGCATGGACACATGCTATTAAATGGATGTGCTAGAATCAGACATGTATTCATCTATGTATATGCAAGAGAGTAGAGGGGCTAAGGGCTCTTCTACCTTTTGCTTTGTCCTAAGAAGCCGTGGGTAGCCTTTTCATCTGATTGAATCAGGTGTCCCTGATCATGGCAGGGAAGGTAGAACTAGATGATCTTTAAGATCCCTTGCAACTCAAGCCATTCTATGAGTCTATGATATGATTTTATGAATAACCAGTGAAACTCTTTTTTAGTCAAATTTTGGTCTTAGAGAAGATGCCGCAGCGACATGCTCCGCAGTAATGAAAATCCAAACCAGAAAACACTGGCAGTAGATATCTACCTGCATAGATCACATTCTTCTATTCTTTGAATCTTTAGACTTATTAATGAAAGCTAAGTAAGAAATTAGTGGTGCTATAACATCAGTAGCTTCTGTCTCTGACATGATCAGGGTAAAAATGGTAATGACTATTTCTCATGCAGAGGGAAAAAGGTTGGATTGTAAGGGCTTTCTCTTTCAAAAATATAGTGTGGCCTACTTTCAAAACAAGCAAGTTGCATGCTTTGAGACATTTTGTATGCCATCTTTGTAGTCCTTTGATTTTATACAATAGCATGCATCACTCACAGAGGGTAACGGCAACTAAGAGTGGCTGTGAAGAGCAGATGCAGAGGCTGAGTTTAATCAGCTCTGCCAAGCATCTCAAATGACATGTTCTCTATAGACATGCACCAGTTTAGTACATGTAAATGTGTTTTGAAACTTTTGGTGTCTTAGACATGGCAGCTTAAGTTATGTGTTTCATGATGATGTTCCTGTTCCACGCTATCTTAATATGTTGTAGAGAAGAATAGATGTGGCCAGTAGAAGATTTTCACAGCCCTTAGATACACTAAGCTTTCCTTATTTCCATAAGGAAGCTATACTCATCAGAAAACATTAAGGTGCTTGACATGTGTGTTGGGTTTGTGCCTGGGGGGTTTTGGTCACGGGGGAGGAGGCTAATGGTGTGGCTGCTGTAAGAAGCTTTGAGAAGCTTCATGAGCTCCAAATTGGACCCACCTCTGGACAAGGCCAAGCCAGTCAGTGCCTCTTCGATAATATGTATTTTAAAGGCAAAAACCTGTTGGGCAATTTTCCTTGTTTTGGGAGCTCTTTTGTTCTTTGAGGCACACGAAACAAATTGTGTAGATTGTGGTTATCATGTACAAGAGAATTTCAAATTGTCACTGCTTTGCCATGCCGAAATGGAGACACCAGCATCTGTACATACACAGATGATAGTTCTACTCCACCTTTGACTGGTATTGAATGTACTGTGCTGCAGAGAATTCAAAAGGAACTGGATTGTCTACTTTATGCTTACAGCAAGTTAGAGACTTATGTTGATTCATTCTCAACAATTTCCTCGCCCTGAAATACAGCTAGGAAGAAATCAAAGGTTTTGAACTTCCACTCATCTGCTGCTCTGATAGCTGTCTTATTTTGTATTGATTTTTTTATCAGTGTGTGCCAGTTGCTAACAATCATTAGAAATTGTGATGTGCAAAGTGTTATTGGTACCCTAAGCAATCACTATGTGAAAATGTGTGATGATACCATCTAAGTAGGGCATAGTACCTCATAGTGTTACTTTTTTTTTTTTCCCTATATGGTTCTTCTAGGTGTACTAGGGTTCTTTATATAGAGATATTCGTAAGAAAATTGGACAAAATATTTGTTATACATCAGCATAAGAAGAGTATATAGAATATTGATTAAATAAGATAACACTGTTCTTCTCAAGAACAGGCATTTATTTTGAAAAATGAAATAGAAATGCATTAATTCATTTGTAAATGGAAATAATTAACCTTTAAATGTGCAAAACTTAATACTTAATCATAATTACACTGCCACAGGGCATGGGATTATGTTTTACAGTTCTCTACCTAATTATATGGATCCAGAATATAAAAAGTAAAATGCCTAAAACAGTATAAACTATAAACGCTCGTGTAACTGCCTTTCATATTTTGACTGCTGTTAAGGTACAGTAATGTCTGGAACTAAAAAAGTTCAATGGTTTTTTCCTACATTATTTATATTCTCTTTCCTACCAAATGAAGAAGGGTTGATGATTGCTCTGAAAGCTGCATCATTCCACTCCGAATCCAATATTGGTGACAGAACATGAACTTTATTAATATTTAAACAAGTAAAAAGCTCCAAACCTATATAAAAGTAATGCATCACCTGGTCTTTATTAGTCAGACTAACTTCACATTTTTATCTAAAGTTGGAGCTTCCCCATTATTTTCTTTTTTTTATTTTTATCTGCCTTTTCATTAATTTCTATGGGTATTCTACACTTGCAGATCAAATGCTGATTAATCTCATTCACTCTTAAGTGTTATTCACACTTTTTTTGGACTTGTTGCTTAGAACTATTTATACCAGTTAGGGAAATTCTCATTATTAAATCCATTTTATTTTCTTAGCATGTTTTAGGCATTATCAGTTAGAGATGGCTTCTACTACTGGAGCTGTGGTCCATTAAACTAATTTCTAAGTTAGCAAGCTGCAAATACTCTGCAACGGGCTTTTGCTTCCATTTGGTTGTTTTATCAGTAAGTTAATCAAGAAGTGTAACTTAACTGTGCCATTAGTTATTTAACCTTATATAGTCTATATGTTTTTTGTATACTCCAGTAAGTGTCATTAGTGTGCTTAAATTAAACCTGAAGAATTAATGAATATGCAAACCTGGTGATTTGTGCATAACTAACACAATTAGTTTTAACAAGCAGTTGGTTTGATTTTGTTCTAACTCTACAGTAGGTCACAGCCAATCTTGCTCACTGTTTCTATGAGTGCTATTTGAAAAAGTATCTTTAATATTGTAGTGTATTTCATTATACAAGCTCTGACTGGGCAACGGCATAAAATGGACTTGAGCTGGGTATGGTAGTACTTACGAATACTTATCTTGGATAGAACTTGGAGGAAAGGAGTTGAATAAATTTAAAGCTTTCTTATAAGGCTGGAGAAGAGTCAGTTGCAGCCACTTTAAGGTGTTTTTGATTTATTGTTTAATTATGTCTTGCCCTCAAATTGCTTCTAAACACTTTAATTGATAAGAAGAATATTGTGGCTCTTCAGCTAAAGAGATTAAGTGTTTGAAATCTCTCCCTATAACAAAACCCAAGCTAAGTTAAACATGAGGAAATCAATTTCCCACTTTCCTAGAGAGTTAGAAAAGCAGTTATCTTAAATGACCATTGAGAACTGTTTTACTAGTTCTCACAAAACCAGCTAAAGGACAAAGGAGTTGGCAGTTAGGTAGTCAAAACGAGCCTGCTTTGGAAACTGGCTAACCCCTGAAATCAGATGTCAAATGGGGCTAAGAAGAGACTTTTACAATCAAGATATGACATGTGAAAACTGAAGAAAAAACAGAGTGAGGACACACTCTTCAAAGAATTACTCCATTAAAAGTTAATATCTGATATATAATATCTCAATATCTTAAACGCAGGTCTAAGGACTCTACATGTTAGTCAGCATCATTTTACCTTATCTATGTAGGGGAAGAGTAGATAGACTAGACATTGCACTAGTCTTCATGGCCTGAGTTAAGTGTGTCATTTTGCTCCAGGAGAAGAGATGCCCTTCACCATCAGAGCACATAGGAGCACAGAGAAAAATTAGAAGATCTGCTTTAGACTAAGATGAATGCATCTTCTTGCAGCTAAGGCAGTTCCATTTTATAAAATAACTTAACTTTTTTTGAGTAGGCGTTGGAAAGTATCCCTAAATATGTCTTGATCTCTGGAAGGCTTCAATAGGAAAGACAGTATTTTTAGACTCGGTATGTTTTAGACTCCAACTAATAGAAAGGAATGAAATTCTATTACAAAAAAAAAAAAAGAATTGCACTTTGTTGCTTTACAATGTAAATAATATTAACATTGCTTTTAAAATATATCTATTAACCTTAGAACACTTCATCCTTTGTGCCTAGTGGAAGACATTTATAAAGTACCCAGAAACCTGATGGTGATTTCAAGGGCAAATATTGATTTCTCACAGTGAGGGTGAAAAACTAATTATAATTAATGTGATTAAATTAGATTTATCAATAATTACATCATTAGGAAAATTTTCCCTGAGCTGCATGTCAAGATGGAGACACTTTGTTCATGAGAATGGACAATTATTTGGTAAATCCTGTATGATGGCATTAGGGAGGATTCTGTGGTTTAACCAATAGAACTGATTAGGATTTCTTTTTACCTATTTGAGCTGTGGAGAGTAGAGACTTACATTTCCTGCTACTCCAAAATTCCAAGAAGATATGGGCAGCCTTCACTGCTTTCTATAGACACATGAAATATTTAAGGCTAATTTATTACACGACTGGATTTTTCCGGTTCCTGCTGCAAGTTTATGTATGTCTGACAAATTGCCCTAAGAAGAGGTCTCAAGGGAGCTAAACCAGCATCTTTCATTCATAGGACTTCACTTCTGAAGTCTACTACTGCAAGAAAACATACACTACTGAGCTAGGAATTAGTCACAGAAACAAAGTATTCCTAAGAGTTCTTGCAGCAAGGCTTTTCTTCAGCGCTATCCCCTTCATCGTCAGGAAAAAGATAGGGCCAGAACAGACCTCAGGAAGCCACGTAATTCATCCCCTGCCTCCAGTAGGTTTTATTCCTCTGTGAGTAGATTTCAGTGTGTATTTTATACTGACAGATGACTGCCTGATCTGGTTTGGGATGTCTCCAGGACTGGTGATGCTACAGCAGGTACTAGTACCTGACTATCCCTTGCCTTTTTTTCTAATACCCTGCCTTACTCTTCCATGCTGTAGTTTGCTTATTTTACTCTCTGTCGTGGACATAGAGAACAGTTTATTCTGAGTAATATTAAGACTGAGTTTACCTTCCCTGCATTTTTTTTCTCCTAGCATATAGAGAAAAACTACCATGCATGCACACACACATATACACATATATATGTATAAATTATGTGTATTCATTTAGTCTTTTGTCTGGTCATTTTTGCTTTTCTCCAGGAAATCTCTATCTAGTGCAAAAAAGTGATCAGTACTAGACATGCTACTCTCTCCTTGGCAATTCTGTGGAAAACAAAAATTTGCCTTTTCCTTCATAGATACATTCCCAGTGTGGATGTATCTATGTGCAAGCATTGCTGAAGAGCTTTTCCCTGGGAATACCTGTGGAAGGGATCCCTAGCACATCTCTCTGTATACGTTATCCATGAATCTTCTCTGAGAGGAACAAAATAGGTCAAGTAGATTGTCTTCTCTGAGTTTGCCTTAGTTGCTTCACTGAGAACAAAACTTTCCTTCTCTCAGAACTTGACCTGCATCCTAATTTCAGGTAGTGCAGGCTATTTTTTTTCCTCTCCAGCTCTTGAGCTTTTAGTAGGAAACCTTTTATTTTACGAGCTTTGTTTATCTTCAGATTAAAGATCCTTTCAGCCTTTGTACAGTGAATGGCTTCTGTTTGCCCTGTGAGCTCTAAACACTGTGTTTCTTCTAGAAGATGCAGCTGCAGTTCCTCCTGCTGTGGTGTGAAGCGCATTGTGACTGCTTGACCACTTCAGACATAAACTGAGACTATTGGTGACATCTGAGGAATGTGTTACACAGACCCACAAAGTCTCCTACTGGTCTAGGACAGTTAGAACTAGTCCTACACTAACCAAACATCATTGAAAAGAAGGAAAGGTGGTGTTTTAAAATCAGAAATGTTCATTGTAGGTCCCTCACTCCTTGGAAATCAGTTCATTTCTCTTTGTACTGTATCAACAAATACTAATTTAGAAGTATTTTTTCGGGAATCACTGAATGTCACTAATATTATTGTTATCACTAGCGTGGTGCTCAGAAGTTTCAGGAGACCTTGGGTTTCTCCAAGTAGCTCTAAATTTCTGAAGAGCCTGTTGAGTATTTGCAATGCTGAGATGCTGCACTTCATGCACATGCGCATGTGCTGAGTAGCATCTCTTGAGATTTTACAAAATCCTTCAGACAACCTCTGAAAGGAGACCAACCTTTTGGTTTCTACTTATTGCCTTCCAAATGTCAATATTATCCTCTAACACCATATCTATTGTTATATAAAAAAATGTTAAAAACCCATATAAAATTCAAGATCCTGAGAGACAGACAGTGTACATTTTTTTTATAAGGTCACAATGCTAACACAGCTATCTTGACTCTAACAGCTGATTTAGTTGTTGCAGAACTACCTTGCAGCAGTCACGCAAAGCATGACTTTATGCTTTGTAAATGCTTATCTTGCTAGAAAACAAGGATAAGCCTGTAGCTGTCCTGTGTGTGACACCTGCTGGGATTGCCAAGGTAAAAGATACCTGTGAGCACCAATTGCTAGATGCATTTCCAATGTACCTCACATGTATTAACTTTTTGTTTGTGCATCTCCAGTGGTGATGGTGAAGGCTGGGAGAAGATGACATGGTACTGTATTCCTGCTTCAGGATTAGCCAGGACATACGGTAGAGTGCTCGCATAGGACACCCAGGGTACAGATGGCATGTTATCCTGTATCTAAACTGGCTATACATCTCTACATTTAGCAGTACCTAGATTAAAAAAATTAGAAATAACCACTGAAATTGGAACAACACTTTGCTCTGCCACTCTTGAATGTGCAGCTTAATCATAAGGCTAAACAATGTTGCTCAACTCTTCCTGCTTAGCTCAGTGAATCATTTATTTCTGTAAGCAAAGTAGTCAAGAATGACAGTGATCTTTTCCCCTGTGACTGTAGCCAAGTCTTTCTTCTGGAACATATTGCTGAGTTTATATTTCCTTCTCTTCAGCACAAGCAAAGATGAACTCAGGTTTCTAGTACTGGAGTGAGATTCAGCGAAGGTGAGGTGCCCCGCCTTCATTGTGGTTTAAAGAGGAAAAGCGCCTTGCTGTGTAATTTAACTGATATCATCTGCAATTTGCTTTTCATATTCTCAGCTACACCTTAGCAAAACCGTAAGACTTCATTTTTATTTAACTGCCTCATCAAAAATGTTATGTGCTGTGATGGCATGGAAATCTAAAATTTTGGGGCTGCCGATGCTATTTGACTTCAGAGCTCAACAAAACTGCAAACACACCTGATTCCCTGTGTTTCCTGTCTTGATTGTTTCCTGTCATAAATCGTTTGACATCTGAGACAAGGCTTCATTTTTATTCCATTTGTATTATGTCTATCAGAGTGGGGTCATTATGATTAATTATTATTAATGGTGAACAATAATCATCAAATAATTTATGGTGATTATGATTCCAGCAGCAGAGGCTGTTTATGCTTGGCACTCTGGAATGTAAAGCCACTACATTTCAGGTCTGCATGATCATTGCTGGTTTCTCACACTAACCTCCAACATGGCAATCAGACAAGACATTCTGTGCCTCGGCCCATCTACTTCAGCTTCATTACACATATCACCTTTGTGCTTTGTACTTGTGCTACAAGTAGGTTTGTGTAGGATGACGTGAGAGGTCTTTATTTGTTTTGCTGTTAACTTTTCTTAAAATGCCACATCACCTCTTGAAGCTTTCCGCCCAAGTGATTTATTCTGTTGAAATTTCTATTCATCATTTCTTGAAAATCTTGGGTATTTCTCTACACTAGTCTTTTCCCAAGCAGAAATAATCAAAATGTCTAAAAGAAAGTACAGAGAGAAACTATACTGAAAACCTCCAGGTGAATGGATGATACCAGCTAATTCTTTAGCACAAAATGGGCAGTTCTGCAGTAACAAGTCAGATGGTAAGTTGCACATCTCTGATAAGAGCATTTGTTCTTGAAAGTTCTTCTAAATGCATTGATATGAAGAGTGTGTTTTATATCCTGCTGTAAGAATTGTATTGCAGAAACTGAGAATGCTCGAAGGGAAAAGGAGGATGTTTTGCGTGTATATCGAATTACATTCCCAGAACGGGTGTTAAGGTTTGAAGCAGGTCAGAAATGTTCCGAGACTTCCTTACTGTTTTGAAGGAAAAGGGTGGGAAAAGGTCAGATAGCAGCTCTAGGTGGTGTGGATATGTGGATAACCATTTCAGAACAGCAACTTTCTGACCTGCTGAATTCTGGCACAAACCACAGTGTGACACTCCACCACATCTTGCTGCAGAATAGAGGTTAAAAGTGTTTCTATTTTTTATGCTTTTGCAATACAAAGAGTAAAAATTGTGATCAAAGAGCAAGGTCTGGAGAAAGAACAATTGAAATTTATGATGTCTAGAAATGATCATAGCCAACAAAATGAAAATGACAATCAGCAAACCATTCAAAGAAAAAAATCCTATGCACCATGTACATGATATTCACATTCAAGTGGCGTATGTGACAGGTTGCAGTGCGTATAAAAATCAGCTCAAATATTTTATATTTTTACTGACTCGTAGACTGACACAATCAGATAACTTTAGATAAGGACTAAATTTGTCAGAGTTGTCTGTAAACAGGGTGTCATCTCTCAGGATTAGAATGATGTTTCCAGACCTGCAGTGGATTCTTCCTTTCTCCTCTTCAATATTATTTCTGTGTTGACTAATGTAACACAATATCTGTTTGGCCAAAAAAAGGTCATATTGCCTCTTCGTTCTCAGAATCCTTCAGAATCTTTCTTCACTCTTATCGATCATTTTGACTCAGAATTTCTTTTGAGGTTGCTGCCACAGTTTGTTTGCAAAAGAGATAGCCCAAAATAATTCTAAGCTGTAATTGAGGCTTCTTAGTCTTAGGAAAAAGAAAAAGTCCCTGAACTTGTACTGGAAATTTGCTGATGTCACACTGTATCTCCTTTGAATTTTTTTTCTGAGATATCAAAGTTTCATTTATGATGTTTGAAAGGCCAAGGGAAGAGAGATAAGAGCCATTTGAAATATTATTTTTATTTTTCAGAACAGTTTGTTCTTTGTTTTAAAGACTTTCTATTTCATAGTATTCGGGTTTTGCTATTTACTTTTTCTTATTTTTCATCTTTCTTAAGAGAAAAGCAGGCTTTTTTGTAGGTCTTTCACAATAGTATTGGTTTCTAATTATATGCTACTTAATATAATAGGTGGACATTCCGGAGGGAAGTAATTTTGATAGCAGGACTTCCAGCAGACATATATGCAATCCTGTCCCAACTTCCGTGTCCTGAAAGCAAATCCATATGTTTCTGCCCTACTGGCAGTTTATAATGACTATCGGTTTACGGTGCATAAGCTGCAAAACTGTTTTGTTCCTAAAGCAAGGAAAAAAGCAATTTGAAACACCAAATTCTGTAAAAAACCAACCAACCAAAATGTATGTGCAGTTAGGTTACTGATTTAATACTAGTCCTCTAATGTGCTGTTACACGAACAAATTGAGCTACAAGACTCAAATTTATCAACAGGTAGCTTTTACAGTTACTACTGTTTGGGTTTTTTTTATATATATATACACAGATATATACTTTTAAAAAGGAACAAAATGTCTTGAAAAATTTTCATTACCCAAAAGTTATCTTTTTTTTTACGATGTATTCAATTGTCTTAAGTGTATATTCAATATTTCTGAGAGCTTCATGGGAAAGATAACATGATACAGAGTTCTTCTAGGCAATGTAAGAAATAGCTGTCTCAACCAAACTCTTACGATTTATCACAAGGGCACTGATTGACAGCAGTGACAGCAGGAGTTCTCAACCAAGTCTCTTTTGGATTTGCAAGTTGATTCTTTCTGGGCCATCTGGAAACAAACCTGAGCAATATGTCACCTTTGTGAGCCCAGTTATTTCCTGGGCCCTGAAATGTCTGGATTTGCCACATGATTGTTGCCAGCCAACTGTTAAACAGGCACAGAGACAAAACTTCCTTCTTACCTCATGGCTGTCATCACTTCTTTTTTTTTTTTTTTTTTTTTTTTTTTTAAAAAAAAAAAAAACAAAACCAACAAAAAAAACAAACAATTTTGGTTTTGAATTATTCTAAGAACTGCCAAACTCATTCTAGCGCTCCCAAGAGTGCTGGAGATTCATTTACCCTGCTCTGAAATATTGATAATATGAAATTTTAGATTATCTGCTGAGTAATAAAAGTAGCAGTGGGTTGACCTGTCAATACGAGAGCGCTTCTCCCGGCTAATCATAATTGACATAGATGTCTGAAATGGTCCATTTTTCTCCACCTCTTGCTATAGAATACTAGTATAGAATCATGAAGGTTGGAAAAGATCTAAGATCAAACCCAACCATCTACCTGTTGTTCTCTGGTCACAGAAAATGTTAGGTATTGGGGTTATCAGAGGTACAAAAATTTGCTTTGAAAAATGTTTCTCTTTTGGCATCTTTTCTTCAACTGAGTTCTTTACACCCAGGTTTTCAACAGAGCTATGGTTTGAATCTACAGGAAACTTGTCATAATTTCACCAAATTGGCAGAACTACTACTGATAAACAGACTATTTGCTTGGTTTGAATTTGTCCCTCATCTGCCTCCATCCCTTGTTGCTATTTGGAGAGAAAAGGTGGCTTTTGCTTTTTTTTTCTTTTTTTAAAGCAGACTGTGATTGGTGGGGTTTTGCCCGCAGAGATACAGCTGATATGTATGCTGTGCCAAAAGCAACACACTTATGAAGCACCCAGCTTCAGAGCATTCAGAGTCTGAACACTTCCACTCCACCCCTCAATTTGGATTTCAATACAGTGTGCATTCCTTTGCCAGTCGGGTAGTTATTTATAAGCATTCTGATGGTGCGCATACAGCCTGCTGTCTTCAAGTTGTTCTGAGAATTGTGCTGCTGACCTACATAGGAAGGCAACATTTAATTCCAGATTTTTAAATGAGACATGCAATTTATAAAATCTCTGAATAAAATTGCACTCTGATGTGAGCAAGATCAGTAAAGTTCCCATTTATTTCTTCCAACACATCCAAAAAAAAGTGAGAATTAGAGGTTCAAAAGCCTGACATTTATTATTTTCCATGCCAATTGAAGGCTGTCTTCATGTTCAGTGTACAAAAGGCCATTTGGTTGTTGCTGAAATTGCTGACTAAAATACCCAGAGCTGACACATTTGTCAGAACACTGTCAAGCATCTGATTCAATAAAGGTTTCCAGCCTTTTGTTTGACATTTTGGTGATGGTTATCATTGTGAAGAATTGTTAGTGAATTCTTTTCATCCTATAGCTCATGCAGATATAACTCATTTTATAGCTCTGCCATCCCTAAAACCTAAAGCAACGTTTTCTTTCTTTCCACATCCACTTAGGTGAATGTTGTTTTTAGCAATAATACTGCTTTCAGAGAAAAATATTTTTAAAAATCTATAACCACTCAACACTTCAAACCACAATCATCAAGCCAAATGAGAGCTAAATCTGTGGGTCATTTCGCAGCGTTTGCTTTTTTTGATACCTTCATGTGACAGGGCAAGTACTTCATAATTTTCACAGGATGTCCATGACAGCTAAAAAGAAGTGTAAACCTCGTGCAAATATTTTTCTTCTTGTAGCAGGAAGCTAATGTTTGAGATCCAGCTGGTGTGGACAGATTTTAATATATTAATTAAGTAAACATCTGTAAAGTGGTCTGATTCTTGATACAATACAGCAGCTGTGTTGGGGATTGTAATGGGCTATCTTTATCCATACCTGATCTCTCATAAGGAGAAGACAAAGAGTGCTACCGCAAAGTATTCAGAGCTATGTTAACAAACTAGAAACAAGAAAACCATTCATCTGCTGCTACCTTTCCTCATGATCACAGTGACTTCTGAGAGGAAAAAAAACCAAGCAGTCTAAATTTATGGACTGCAGGTGTCTGGAGACTTTGGGTAAGAACGTAAACTCTTGTGTTTCTGTAATTTGCCCAGACAACTACCAGGACCATCTTATGCTTACTGTGAATAAAAAGGCACGTTCTGTGTAACGTGTCGTATGAGTTTGATCCTAGTTCAAATCAGTTTTCGTAGTTAAGCACAATACTGAGTTGCCTCTGTCGAGCATGATACATCACAGCTCTGTATAATTGCACGAGACACGCACATTCCTAGGTTTAATATTTACTTCTTAGAATCACCATGTTTAAGGTGAGGATTCAGGTGTCCTTTGTTATTTAACAAAGGCACTCTGATGTTGCAGTGTATCTTTGTCTCCAGATACTTGACTGATTTTGTAGTTTCATCTGTTTGCAAAATTCTTAGTTGCTAGTGCCAGGCTCACCCTGTGTTCCATGTTGAGAAAAGCAAGTATAAGAGATTCCCTCACTCCAGGCCTCTTCTGGCAGGGTGTCCTCACCTGAGCCTTTACCTTGCCAGCATCACTGAGAGTTGATAAGAGAGCTGTCACCCATCCTTTCCTTTACTTCTGCTGTGACCACCTCCTGGTTTGTTTGTTATTTTCCTCTTCATTGGGTGACAGACTAGCTCATGTAGGAAGTGTTACTCTCCATCCTCTCTGAAGAGAAGAGAAAGGTGATGATCCATCCTTGGCTAAGGGCCATAAAGCTGTTGTATCTGTCAATTTAAGATCACTGACTTTTTTTTTCTGATAGCCATTCAAGAAGGGACTGATCTTAGACTCACTGAACTTAACATACACTACTTTATATTCAGGTAGGAGTGACACATTGACATGTGGAGAATTTATGAAGTGAATCAGGATCATTCCATTCAATGTTCAGGATCTATTTACCTCTGAGGTTTTTCCAACATATTGTCTGTCATGGCTGCCCTTCATTTAAACTGAAGTTAGCTGTTGTTATTGCACCTAGATTTTTGTTCAAATAATGGATTTCTTTATTTTCTAGAGAATAGACTTAGTTCTTGCACACCAGACATGTCAAAGTTGGATCTCCAAAATTTAGCCACAGCATCTAACATAGCACTGGATACTGTAGCAACAAAAGCCTTTCTGCCTTAGACTAGTTTCCTTAAACTAGTACTACAAGCTAGTTTATGATATAGTTGCCTCCCTATCAACACTTTATTTCAAGAGAGAGTGCACTTTTAAGATGTCTCAGGGTTACTACACCTTCAGATGCTGGGATGAGTTTGGCTAAGGACCAGCTATTCTTCAGTCAGGCATCATCTCTGTCAAACACAACAGTTTTCACATGAACGCACTTTTGGGATGGTTCTGCAAATGAACCTCCTCGAGAACATGTGATTTCAGAGCTGTAGCACATTTTAGATCGTCTGAGCTTGTTATATTTAATGCTGTTGTGTTCTATGCTAAGGAAATGATACAAGATTCCTGCTTTTCTTCAAGTGCAGGAGAACATCCTTTGGTGAAATGGGAATTTGAAATGAGTAACCTGGGACAGGGAACCTTCTGTGACAAATACCAAGAAAAATGGTTAGGGTTTCACACCCTTAAATCAGATGGTGTCAAAAGTACATTTCAGATGCATTTTCGACACCAAGCCTATGTCTTTCCTCCTCCTTTACCTGTCCAGGAGTAATCTGGATCCATTCACTCCAGTTTGGTAAGATGAGGCATTCTTCTGCAAGCACCTTTTACCTCGTGGCGTGAATGTTGACTATGTCTCATCACGAGCACACCTCTGCTGTTCCTAGACAAGTGGAGATTGCTGGCAAAATATGAAGCCTTATACTCCTCTTAATTTCTTTTCCCAGTTCAAACATGAGTACCCTCGAGAGGAAAATATTTGCTGTCACTGAAGGAGTCATCTTTCTGCTTGACCAGAGTTTCTCTGGCATTCCTATTAGACTGTCACCCTCCAGAATGTGCGTAACCTTTGTGTTCTCACATCAAGCACTCCTGAACTCCTGTGAACTTTATATAATACATTTCCATTCTGGAAGGATCTCAGGGGAAATTGAGGACTCTCATGGGCCAGACTTTTGAGCCTTGGTGCTTTGTTCACTGTTGCATGATGGATCTGAAAGGGTAACTTCTGATAGCTCTTATTTTGGCTTGTAAAGGGAGAGGAAGTAACCTGTATACTTCTGCCATCCCCAAACAGCTTATGTCAGAGTTAATGCCTTCCTGTGTACCCCTGCAAATTTCTTGGCAAAGTAGTTTCCAAGTGTCACCTCAAGACAATTCATGTGGCTAAATTCAATTCCTGCAAGGCTGAAGCCACACCTCATACCTTTGGTTTAAAGAGAACTCTTCTTATGTTTACAGTGCTCACTCCTTCAGATATCAGAAGGTCTATTAGAATTAATAGCTACAGGTCCAAAGAAAAATCCATTTTTACGTAGAGAACTTGACAATACACTCCATTAGAGTTTAAGCTATGTCTGGGACCTCACTGAAAAGTGTTTTCCATCCCATTGTTCCCATTGTTTGCTTAATACAGCACTGGAGTTGAATCCCAGTCTTTTAAGTTTTGCATTACTGCGGAGGTACTCCCTGTGGCCATACCATGGTAAGATGAACCTTTAGTTACTGCCTAAATAAAGGAAACCAAGGCCCTGATAACTGAGTCTAGACTTCTTTTGAAGTAACATTTCTGTGGAAATGGATACGGGCAATTACTGGAAGAAAGATGTATGTTATGTCCTAGTAACTGCATTTTACACATAAATGGAACACAGATGTACAAATGGTTTGAAGAACTCTAATTACTCATAAGTAACTGATTGTATCAAATACGGACACTGCCAAGGAAATTGAACAACATAACGTGTGCATGCTTTGACCAGGTTGGAAACAATCCTACAGCTTCTGCACACTGCTCAGGACAGATATTTTGCATTTTTGTGTTTTGCTTCAATACATTGTCACAACTTTAGCAGTGGGGAGAAGGCAGATATATGCCTCTGACATATTCTAATGGGACATCGGTTACAGTTTCTTGAGACACAGAGTTCTTTTGTGCTTTCAAAAGACTTAGAGAAGTACTCGTTCTCCTTTCAGCCTCCTTTCCTGACTGCCAGTTTCTTTACTAGTACACTCGGGATGGGGATGCTCCCTGCATTTCTTCAATCTCCCCAGATGACGCAGTGTGATAACAGAAAATAAAGGTTCCATTAAAAACAACTGGAAAGTTCAAAAAAGGTTTGAAAGAAAGACTGAAAATTTCAAACTTGTTTCAAGGTTAGTTAATAACATAATTTGTACATCATAAAAATGTATTATAAAAGTTAAGTGACTATAAGTCTTATTTTCCTATAATTTGCAAAGGTCTCTAATTTCCAGGGCGCTATGATGTCTTTTATACTCTTTATCAGCATCATGCAGTATCAAAATGTCTTACAATTTTTAGGATTACATACAGACATTTAGAAAAATGTCTAGTGGCTATAATTTGTGGTAGAATTAAAACTGTTATAGTATATTGCACCTTCCCTTAGTCATCCTGTTACCAACCAGACTGCAGAATTAAAGTTGGAACAAGGATTCATTTTGAATTAAATCTTTATGGTGACCTTTGAGTCCACTTGAGTCAGAGATGGATGAAACTTTCAGTGTACGTTTTAAACTACAAGCGTGTGGAGAAAAGTGTCTTTGGGAGGCTGTCAGAGAGGACTCTACTACCTACTCAGTTTTCTGCAGGAGCTGCAACAGGCCCTTAGCTGTCCTAGATTAGGCTAGGATAGAGTTAATTGTCACCAGAAGCTAGGAGGGGTCCACAGCCAGGATAGACAACCAAATCAGCCAATGGGATATTTGGCACCATACTGATGTGATACTCAGTATATAACCACAGGGCAGGGCTGGGAGTCTCTGGACCTACCTTGTCAGTGCAGCTCTAGGCAGTCAGTGTGTTCTGTATCACTTACTCTATATATAGTTTCATTACAATTATTGTTATTACTGTTGTTTCTTCTCCTCTCATGTTTTCTATTAAGTCCACCTTGTCTCACCCCCTAGGGTTTTCCCTTTTTCCTCCCTATTCTCCTTCCCATCCCATTGGCGGAGGGGGGTTGTGAGCGAGCAGACAGGGGTGCTCAGCTCCTGGCTGGGTCTAAACCATGACACCAAGTAAACAGGAAACAGTGGGAGAAAATGAAGATTTTAATAAACCCAGTATTTTTAATATGAACCTTTCCTGCTTCAGGAAATGTTTGCACGTATAGGCTTGTCTGATTTTGAAGGTATCATAGACTGGTTGCTGTCAAGAACTCCCTTATGACGGCACTGATAGGGGTAAGTATACTTAACCTAGAGCTTGTTGAGGCTGTAACATGTGAGAGGATCTGTAGGAAGTGCTATGTACGTGAAAAAAAAAAAAAGCTTGAAGCAGACACTTGTGTATTTATGCCCATCTGTTGAGCTGACCTGATGCCCTTTAAAATGTGTGACTTCACCATGTGTTTCAGACAGACATACTTGCTAGCCAAGACTGACTTCAGAGAATCTTATAAAACACAAGCAACAGAAGAACATTCTGTGTGAAAATAGTACCAGTGTTGGACCATGACACAACAAACTGCATCTGTCAGTGGGGTGTGACTGTGCTGAAGATGCTATCTTTTTGACGTCTCCTTTGTATGGTCTTGTCTCTGGGCTTGGGATGGAGTTCATGCATGATGAGCCCAAGATAAAGAGAACAATGCTGGCCTCCTTTGTAGACACTGGCAGTTTTGCTAGTGATGACTCCTGTTCTTACAGTTCAGAATATAGTTTAATATATGTTCTGTCCTACTGGAAAGAAAACAGCTTCTCTTTCCTCTTGCTTGTCCTTGGTAGGAAGATGGCTGTTTTTGTTTTATAAATGGTTAGCATCTACCCCAAGCATCTAAGCCATAAAAGTTTCCCCTTCCATCACCTCGGAGATGGGGATTTTTGTCTGTTGAAGATGATGGAGCTATATTCAGCTCAAATATTTATTTTTTTTTTTTGTTATTTCTTTTTATTTCTGACATAACCTTCTCAGCACGTGTCTTGGAGCTTTGCCTGTGGCAAAGAACTTTAGTTCTTGTGATCTGACTCTTTGCAGCTGATACAGTGCCAAATGGTCTTTCTTATCTTGAATTAACCTGGGTTGTAGCTCCCTATAAATTCTCTGCTCAGAACTTGGTTGTGTCTGCCACTGATTTAGTCTCTTGTGACTTTGTATTTATGTTAACCATTAAGAAAAAAGTCCCTCCAAACACATTGGTTTCAATCCCATCCTCATATTTTGAGGAATAATCTGAAAAAATTCAGAAGGTTTGTCTTTACCAGAACCCTGGAAGCAGTTACAAGATTTTGGGGATGTTGTAGTTTAAGAGTTAACAAATTGAGGGGGAGGATGAACACCTGGTAACTGTAGGACCCTGAGGGGTCCGAGGGCAGCTGGTGTTCCCTCCGCTTCTGTGCCACACTCTATAAAAGGATGGGAAGTTTGGGTTTTGTTCTGTTTTTCTCACTCGGGCTGTGCTGCTGCTGGGATGGCACCTCAGCTTGGCCAGGCCTGGCTCCACGTGCTCTGCACAATCCACCACCGTCTGAGAGCTGGTTTTGTATATGCTTGGATATCCCACTTTCCTTCATATTCCTTTTCCCTGTTTATCTCTGTTACTTGTTAAATTTTGTTCATAGTCATAACTTCCAATTTTATGTGAGGCACTTCCTTCCTCATTTCCCTTTGTATCCTCCCTTGGGAGGGAAGGGGAAGGGGGAGAGGGGGCCCACAGGAATTTTGCTCTGTGGGGTTTGCCCTGAGCCTTAAACGGAGACAGGGGATTTGGATCTAGTGTGTAAATTTATGGATACTAAACTGTCTATAGAAAAGTCTAACCCTGAAGTAGCATCTTCTTCCTGATGAAGAAATAGAAATACCGTGATAGTATTGTAGAATGCTTAGTCTTGTCTTTTCACTGCAATTTCAGTCTACTAACCAACCAACTAAATTCTGTCAATCATAATGCTGCCATCCTGCAATAAGCCAAATTAATTTATTTCATTTGCTCTGCTATATGCCAAATGGTTGGCATCAGTTATTTTTCTTTCTTTCTTTCTCCATCATTTTCTGGCTTTCTGTTATGTTACAAAAGGCAAATTTGCATATCTAGTGAACAGCAACAGATTTGTGAATCTGCCTGCGCTTCACATCATTAGCAAGAAAGTTTTGTACTTATTCTAGAATATCTTGTGCAGAAAACAATGTCCTGTTGGAATTATATGTGAGTGAATAATAGCTGAGACATGCTTACACTGTTTCTGCCTTAGCCCTATTTCCTGTTGTATTTTAGGTAGTAAAGCTACTCCTGCTGCTATTCTGTTCTGCCAGCTGAACAATTGCCATAGAATTGGGTCTTGCCATGATTTCACTTTTAGTGAATTTTAGCTGAGAATGAATATTATTGTGCCTTTTGTGTGCAAAACACAAATGACAGGATTCTAATTTAAAAAAAAAAAAGAAGTATTTTAACTTGAGTTGGTGTGTGGAACTATAGTGTGAGGATAGTGGTGTAATTTCACTTATGTACATATGCTCTTTTAAAGCTTCTGTTTACAGAAGAATTAAAGGATGCTTTCACTGTAAAGCAACCTTGAAAGAGATGATACACATTAATTTTATTGATGTAGTAATTAAAAAAATAGCTTCAGTATCATTTTAGGAATTTCCTTTGTCCATGCATAGATCAAGAATGTTAATGCACATCATTTGAAGAGTGTGAGCTTCTTACCAACTGTTTTTTGTGTTATAAGCCTGTACTAATTCATGGAGTGAATGTATTGTAACCTCTCTGAAGATTTGGTTGGTACATCCTTTGCACTTCACTTCTTTTGCTTTCTTTGTAAAGTTAGTTGATCGCACATATTTTCCTTGAAAAACATGTAGTTTTATATTGTGGTTTCACATGCTTTTCTACAGACATATATTTATATCCCATGTCTTTGTAAAATCTAGCATTTGTGATGTGAGATGGTGATATTTGCTGGACTAGTATAAGACCTGAAATCATGCAATAAGCAATGACTCCAGAATATGAAATTGTTGATATAAACATAAAGAGTTTCATTTGGAAAATAGTCATATTCTCCATTTTTGTAACTACAGCTTTGTGGGCAAGATGATTCCAGGTGAGATTTTGTGTAATGACATAGTGTGAGCACAAGATTCCTCGTTTAGGCTTCTCACATCCTGTCTAGATAGGCATATTATGAAGTTAAACATCTAAGTATACGGTTTATTTTGTGTGCCTCTACACAAATAACATATGTTTTTGTTATGTATGTTATGTTTGTAAAGGAAGGACCTTTAACATATCAGTGCCTAAGCAAAGACAAAGTTTAAAAAAGATCTGTAGTTCTTTTGTCTCTCATTAAAAAGGCTGGAAACCAATGTACTCTCTCTTTTTGCTAAATACATGCTGTGCAAAGGAATTAGTCTTCTAAGCAAGAAGTACCCCTCACCATGTGAACTTCCAGGCTAATGGCCTTAGCAAAATGGATATAGAATGTTGTTTTTTCCTGTAATAGAAGTAACATCTGCAGAGGCGAAATTGTCAAGACAGCTATTAATGCTCCAAATTAAATCTTAGTTATTATCTTCAACATGCTGAAGATAGTTCTTGATATTTCCTTCAGGAAATGTGTACAAAATACTTTGTCTTGTTTACGTCTGCCAAGTCATAGCAAAGGTGTACACTTCTTTTTCTCCCTCACTTTAGCTGGCTTTTGGCAGTTGAAAGTTTTAATAGCACTATGAAAAAAAATTGTTGCACACATCCTAACCTAATGCAATGACACCTTGACTTTGAGTTTTATTCATGTGTTAATTAGAAAGGCGCCATTCAGTTCATTTATTTGGGAATTGCTGACAAGATATGGCAGCAACTGGAAAGTTTAGTGGTAGTAAAAAGAAATGGATGAACTGGGATTACAGTTAGATACATGTAGGACAGGAAAACCTGAGTTCTGGGGTTTTTTTCTACAATCAGTATATGGGTTTTAAAGATTAGCAAACTGAAGCCATCTGTAAGCATAAACAGCGACACTCGTTACTGACTGCTAACTGACCTGAATTTTAACTGACAGGGGCATGTAGAGGTTTAGATGTCTATGAAGCTCACCAGTGATGAAGGACTCTATCTAACATATTTTCAGTATCTAGGAAAGCATCAAGGAACCTAGTTGCACTCCACATATCTAGGTTGAAAATTCCTCTGGAAATTTTACTCACTGATTCTAGTGAGACTTTTCATGCACCAAAGAGACTGTGATAGTGAAGCTGAGAGGAGAAATAAAATCTCCATAGCAGTATGTTGCTTGACTGCCTTCTGTTTGCTGTAAACAATCGAACAGCTTTAATTTACAATTACTGTTATCATCTGTGTGTCTCTCTGGTGTATTGGAGATGGTCTGGATAGTTCTGATAACGTAAGATCTGGTTTAAATCTTTATTTGAACCTCAAGTCAAATGTTAATTGGTGTTTAAATACTTTTGATTTAATCATTTGGTCTACCATGTATCTTTCAAAACAGGTGCTGCACTATGGAATGCAGCTCTTTTCTGTTGTTTAACTGGGCACAAGAGATACTTGAATTTTTAAAGGAAAACCTTTCTTTGATGGAATTCTGTCTCTCTTTGCGAGTCATTTTACATGACTGAAGGAGCATGAAAATCAGACAAAAGTTTGTAAGAACTTGAGGTTTTTTTGTAATGTAATCCAGAAGAACAAATATATAATGCTTAGAAGGAAGCTGTGTACATATAATGCAATTCAAATGGTGTTGACATTCAGCATTGGCTCATAGCTTCTCTATTGAGTCTAGAAATGTGTGTGCGCATTTAGTGTTGTGCCTATGCAGGAAAATTTGCAGAAATAGGTCCTTTAGCATTAGAAGGATTTCAAGACATGAGTCATAAAATTGTACATTTCCAGACAATGTTAATGAAAATGTTAAATAATTCACAGAAATTATTGCATAGAAAGTACTTAAAATAGGTTTTGTGAAATTTATTTTCAGTTTTATAATACACCCACTCCCATTTTTAGAAACTGTAATTTGAAAGGTATAATTCAGTAATACTTATAGGTATTATTATCATGAATTAATACTTTGGCATTTTAGAATGTTCTGTGTAAAAATTTAATACCTTTGTTTTTACTAAAATTATTTCAGGAAACAAATTTGTCCTGCCCTTTGAGATCTTCATATCTACTATTCTTTAAGTCAAAGAAGTAAATGACTATGATGCAAGAAGTTGTGATATTTTACGTTTTCCTGTGAAAAAGTAAATGGTTATTTAAGTTGTTGTATGACAATGCTCTACCAGTTTGAAATGTATCACTAGTTTGAAAAGCCTTAGCACTTTCACGGCAGTGAATGTAGATGACTACCAGTATGTACTGTATTTATGACTGTAAATTTGATTTCTACTTGACAGCTTTTAGAACTTAACTCTTATTTGCTCTAATGTTAAGGAGTCACTGTGCTGACAGTGGTATGAAAATGTCTTGAGTTTAATTGCTGAAATGCTCTTAAGCTGATTTGTGTCCACAGAGTAGGAGGAAAGCCATGCTAGTTAAATTAGCATACCTCTTAGTTATAAACAACGAGCCAAGTGTAAGTCTGTGCAGAAAGCGAACCAATTCCTGCTGGTTGTATTTAAACCATTGACAAGCCCTGTGCATAGTGTTATTTCAGGTTTGACTGGATTATATTACATTTCATTGAACTATAGATTTGAAATAGAATTACTTAAAACAAAAAGGCCAACCACTGTCTGTGTTATATTAGCATGAACATAGACAGCAGCTCCAGGGAAGTGATCTTTCCCCTCTATGACCCTTTTGAGACTACATCTGGACTATGGTGTCCAGTTCTGGTTTTCCCCGTACAAAACACTAACATATGGAAATTACTCCATTGAAAGGCCATCAAGATGGCCATGGAAGTGGAACACATGTCATATAAGGAAAGGGCTAGGTTTGTTCAGCCTAAAAAGGGGAAGGTTCAGGAGAGATATTATTGTTGCCTACAGCTATCTGATTGGAGGATGCAGAGAAGATGGAGACAGATTCCTTGGTGGTAGGATGATACGCAAAGGACAAAAGTTTGAGTTTTTTGGGGGTTGTTTTGTTGTTCTTTTTTTACCATGAGAGTGATCAAATACAGAATCAGTTGCCCGGGAGGTTGTGGAATCTCCCCTGTGAATGTGTTCAAGGCTTGAGAGGGCACAGCTTGAGCAACCTTATTGAATGAGACCTGCTTTGAGCAAGTGTTTCGACTAGATACCTCAAGCCTATATTGTTCTATGAAAACATAGTACCTGACAGACAAATAAACATCCATACTGTACTCTGCTTTGGCTTCGGAGAACTATCTTAAAATCATTGTAAGTTTAAGTATAGATGGGGTCTTCACTGTCATTTTTTTTTTTTTCCATTTTTTATCAAGTTGGAAGGTAACAAGGTACTTGGAAGTTTAACATGGAAGAATGCAAACTTGGAGGGCTTTCTGTCCACTAAAATGTCATACTCCAACAGTGTTTGTCATTGACTGTGATCGCATGACCTTCCCAAATTAATAAAAGGAAACAGGGAGGTGGGCAGCAGAGCAGTAATTTAGAAAAAAATGTAAAGTATGGAGTTTCCCAACTTCATTAACATAGAAGTTCTATGAAAAGCTGAATACGGCCTGGAGATAGAGAGGAAGTTGCAAGCATGTGAACTTTTCTTATGATGTGATTGATATTGTGTTGTGTCAATGTCAAAAATGTTTGGCTCCACACTGTGAGATTTCAGACCACCAGGGAAAACATCATGTTTGCTCCTGCCTTTCTCTGGCATCCACGCAGTCCCTTCCATTCAATGCACTGCTGCCAGTCAATTTGATGGAGGTTTTCCTTGCTTTTATGGGACTGGTGTGACATTGTTCACTGTAAGGTTTTTGTCCTCCCAGCTCTAGACCATCCTGAGCAATGATTCTGCCTTTCCCTTTTCTCATTTTTGGTCTTGTTTGAATGAAATGTCCTCTATAGGAGCCAGGAAATTGGCATAATCCACGTGATTTTGGTTGATTGCAATACTGCCAACACCTTTACATCTACACTCTGTCCTGGTCCCACCTTCAATATCCTGGTCAGGTTTCTTAAGCTTTGGATTTCATCATTCTCCAAGCACACACAGGAATTTCCCTTTTATATTATTTTGTTAGATGATTAACACTTGTTCAAAGATTTCTTTCAGAGGACATCTAGATTACCATAGAGGATCCCTCATGTTCTAGAAGCAAATAGCTGCATAAATAGGCATAACATTTATCCGTGACCTGGGACTCCTTGCCTACTGAGGAGGATATTGCTGATCATGGACCAGAAAAAAGGTCCTTCATTCTGTTTTCTGAGGTAGACCTGTGTAAACATTTTCTCATTTGAACCGTTAACTGTACACAGATGTACATTAGATGTTATTTCACTGGTCACTTCTGTGGAGGTGGGGTGTGCTGACTTATGCTTAACAATAAATATGCACACACACGTGCATGAAAAACTCTGACAATAATTAATAGTTCAATATATTTTGATGATCAGCTGTATTTTGACAGTGTTTTATGCTTGTTTTTTTTTAACTGCTGTCTTTCTGAGATCCAGGGCCAATTTTGAGGTAAGATGACATTTAATTAAAAATAAACTGTGAGACTTTTCATCCAGACTTTTCTGGGAGTCGATTTCCTATTTGTTTTCACATCAGGACAGAGGTAAGCATTTCTACTCTAATAAGAAGGATGGTTTTATAACCAAGAAAAGCAAAACCAAATGTGTGGTAACAGGGTATGACTGAGTCAGTTTGTGGTGTAAATTAAACTTTCATAACGTTACTGATCTTTATCTCATTGTAAAAAAAGGCAGAAAGTAGTAGGCACTATATATGACTGACTTAACCTCCCAGACCATGCTTTTGTTTTTCACCATGCCTGCTTTCAGAGGGGGAGAGGATATATTAACACTTTACAGACTGAGCATTACGCCTGATCCTGAAGCAAGGTGCAGCGCAGGCAGCCCCTGCCTTGCAACAGGTGTCGCTTCGTATAGGTCATGTTAATTGCATTGCTCAGATGATTAATTAACAATAAGTTCTGATGAGAGCAGGAAAAACTACTGCTGACAACAATGGTCTTTAAAGATCACAAGAAATCTCTGCCATGAGTATTTTCCTGTACCCAAGGTTTGAGCAGCAGAAAAGAGATGCTTAGACATATGACAGAGGGTGCTGTATATTAAAATAACTCTCTTTTACCACTTCCATTTTCTTTGTTGCAATAATCCACTGTAATGAACCAATAGGCAGAATTTATCTTTCTTAAATCACTAGTTTTATTCCTGTACTCCAAAAACAGGCTTTAAGTTTTCTTCATATGTTTGTATTATTTCTCCAGGAGTGCATGAAAGCATCACTAGTGGGAGATGTGAAGGTAGAAATTTAAAGCAGTGAAAGCTTAAAGGAAGAAAAAGAAATGTCAGTAATGCTGTTAGCAGTGTCCTGGAAACTTCTACTTTCCCTTTCATACACAAAATGTGTATTCAGATAAATGGTCCTGAATCTGAGTGCTTCACAGGATGTGTTTAGCTGACTTTGGAAGAGATTTGCTTTTTTCACCTGGCCAGAACAACTGCATATCCTATGCCTTTGTTAGCAATAGTTCAACTGACTTGAATAGTGAAAGATCAAAACTTTGTTTTCTCGATGTTTTTCTAATAATCTTTTTTTTTTTTCTTTCTTTCTTCATTTCTTACATGAAGATGATTTGTGAATTAGGAATAATGGTTGTGCCTTATTTTGACTACTGAAACGCAGGCTCCCTCTTGCAGGCTTTGGACTAAAGCCCAGCCATTGTCTAATCGCAGCTCAATTCCTGAGACAGGTTATTGAACCTAGCTCTGGGACACTGCCAGATTTAAGCTGAACTATCCAGACCTGTGGCAACATCCTGATCTGTATTACCTGCATTATATTTAGATAAAGTTTATTAATCTAGTACCTTGTGCAACAGAAGTTCTCTCTAATACCTTACTTTCTAATATCTGAAAATGTTTGAATAAATTAATGAGATACTGTCACTTTTTGTGAGAAAAAGTTTTAGATACTTTTTCAAATGTATTTCAGCTTTTAAAAAGTTTGACGTCTGCCAGGTGGTTTGAAGCTGTGTTGGCACTTAAATTTAACACCTGCTTGTTATTGAAGTTGTTATTTTTCTTTCTTAAAGAACTGTCCAAGGCATTTTTAGCAAAAGACTTAATTAAGTTTACTTTGTATTGTATTGTCTAACTAAACAGGGAGTTGGATTCGATATTGATTTTGCATGTATTTGTATATATTCCATTTTTATTATTATTTTCATCAAAGTTGTTCTGATTTCCTTTTCTAATCGATACATCTCTCTCCCTTATTCCCTTTCTCCTTATTTCCTTTTCCCTTGTGGGAGGGATGAGGTTTAACAGAAAGCATCTGTTATAGGTCTAGTGGGCTGTCCTGACCCTAAACCATGACACTAACCTACAGCAGAGCTCTTTATTTCTGCCACTATTCTAAGGGCATGAGTGATAAAACTTTGGCAAATTAGCAATCCATTACCTATGCTTTCAGGGACTGTATGCTGGAAGCATGCCTCTTTGTATTTATCATTGGAAAAGAGGGGAAAGAACCATTTCTTCATCTTTTGGGACCATTTTCTCCTCAACCACTCAAAATCATTGCTGTCCTCATGTACTCTGCTAACACAGAGAGCACATTAGCAGTATCTGGTGAGATAACTCAATGTTTCTTTCCCTGAGTGCAGAAAGTATTGACCTTGAGTTTTCATCTGCTTTTCAAAAATTCATGCCTATGAGAAGAATGGATCACGCTGAGTTACAATAAGAAAATAAAAATCAAATATTCATAACCAGGATATTTTGTCAGGAAAATAAGGGGAAAATTAAATCAAACAGAAGTCTAAAAGTGAACCCTCCCAGGAAAGTCAAAACCTCTACTCTCTGAGTGCAAATACACAGTGGTCAGAGCTGCATCCATGGCCCCAGTATTGCACAGCTCCAGCTTCTTGTTCTCAGAAAAACACTTCTGGATGTCTCAAGCACTACTCTAGTATATTCTTGATTTATTTCAGTGTGACCTGATGTGAATATGTATTTTGCTATGTCCTATACTGAATTTTGGACAAAACAAAATTTATTCACGGTCTATTTTAGAAACAATTACTCTGTGCCAATTGTGAACAGCGTTCAGTGAAATATCCCACTTCACAAGGGCAGTAACAGCTTCTATATTTTTTATTTCTTTATTTCATCAATTGAAACAATACTGCTTCTTCCTACTTGTTGTCATACAACATAGTATGCTGTTCATGACTCCCTACAAAATTACTCTATTTTCCTTTAAAATCAGGAAGGAGGTTGTGAAGCTTCATTTGTAATACTGTATTTCACTCAGGTGTCAATGATCCTTGGTATCAAAGGGCAATGTTTTGTAGGGGTGATGTGTTACACTGCCACAGTTGACATCAGTGCTTCAGAACATGAAGGAGAAAGGATGATCTTATAAGTTTCATTTTCTCTCTGAAGTCACTGTCATTGATTTTTGGTCTGGAAGTCATTAAGAATTGGAAACAGTTGTTGTGTGAAATGGGAGGAATCTGTACACAATTACCCCTAAAAGTCTAGAGTGTGGTCTTGTCTCACCTACCAGTCAGGATTATCTTTCAGATGGTATACTGATTTATTGGTAAATAGCAACCACTGATATTGCCCAAACCTCCCAGTTGGAAGAACTAGCTCAGCTTATCTCTGGGTATATAGTATTAAACAGTTTTTGAAAGCTGCTTTTGGAAGTGGTTGTTAAACATTATCAGTAATAAATTGCCTGACACAAGAAGATAACTTTCTGAAGAAAGGGAGGCAGCTGGTTAATTCTGATCACCCCTTGCTGCTGTTGAATGATTTTATTATGTATTTTAATGATAAAAACTATAAATTCTTACAAGGTTGTGACAATAGTCATCCAGCAGTATGTCTCTACTGAAAATGTGCGTTATAGAGGAGCAGTGCAAGAGGACTCCCTTTTTTGAGTTCTCTGCACAATACTGAACACTACACTCCCTTTTCATCAGTGCCCAAAACCTATGTGAGTGAAATTTTAGTGCTATTGGAGTCAAAGGCAAAACTCCCGCTAATGCCTCTGGGCCAGAGTCTGAGCAGTTCTAACCATGTTGCAAAGAGCCACAGGAATGTTCTCCCTTCTGAACCATCTGATTGAGCTGTGGCAGAAACGGAGCAAGTGGGAAATGCTATCCAAAAGCTGCACAGAAATCAGTGTCTGTAATTGGAGAAACCACAGAAAGCTTAGAAGACAGGATGTTAGCTGCTTACTTTGGAAAAATATGAGCTCAGAGTTATTAAGGCCTATATATGACTCTGCATAACTTTCTTAGATTGGCTTCAGCCAAACTGACAACAGAAATCTAGACTGAAGTGGGCAATCTAAGGTCTTAATTTGTTTTGTGGTAATCTAATTAAGTAAAAAATAGAACTGTGGCTTACTCTGATTCTCTTCTACCAGCACATATGCTTCAGAACATCTGCCTAAATATTGAGGGCAGGACGATGCTTCTCTAACTTGAGATGCCTGAGTAAGCTTGTTGTACAATCTCTGTTATGGTCCATGGAGAGAAGACACACAGTAGGGTGTGACTCATGGTCCGATGTGTATCCAAGGATGAGATAAACTTTGATGTGCCTGCTTCTGCTTATTGGTTATAAAGCTGCTCTAGGCAGCTGGCTCAGATGCAGATTTCTAAAGGTGAATGAAAACTAGTTGTATCCTTAAAACTGACCTAGATCCATTTCCAAATGCTTACTGCGACCTCATATTTCTGTTTTACCCTCCTTATTACTGCTTAGACCAGTATATTACTGCAAAGCATGAGTGCTTTGCACACTAACTTTGGAAACAGGCTGAAATGCAACGTAAATCCAGTGTGTATTTGTATTATAGTGGTTTTCTCTTTCTGCTGTGGTTTGGATAAACCAGAAATTAACATGACTTTTAATATTTCAGTTTCCACTTACACTGCTGTAACACTCTAAATGTTTCTAGGATTAGCATAGTAAGAATGCCTATACTGAGGATTACTATCCCAGGAATTGCAGTGCTTGACTGGATATTAGTCAGCACTACATAGCGATATCTTAAGATCCCCTTGAGTTCATTCATTCCTACAACTGAGCTTGCTGACATCTTTGAATTTAGTAACAATAAATGTTCTGTTGCATTATTCAGACGATTAATGAAAATCTCCAACAGTCCTGAATAGACTAGTGTGGAGCCCTGCTAACTACACAGCAGTACAACAACTATTAAGTTTGTACTTTTTGTAGCTTTTGACATTGGTCCTTACAAAAATGCAACATGAGATCATGCCAAAATCTTTACAATTTATAAATTCTACTGCCTTTCCATTATTCACAGGACATATGGTTCTGACAAAGATGTGTATTACTTTGGTAAGATGTGACTTATTCATAAGGAACCTGTCTTAGTTATAATTTTTTTTTGTGCTATATTTGCACTTACAATTTTTTTTTTATTGTAATACTTCTCTAGGAGCTGTTCTTCACTGAAAGTTCCCCAGATTTTTTCCTTTCACCCCTTTTAAGAATATGGCCTATGTCGGTTGTTTTTTTTTCCTAGTCATTTGAAATTTTTTCTCCTGAGGTCCTACAGATAATCATCTAATTATTTTACTTCGGTCAGGTATTTAAGTACTTTTACATAAAATTCATCCAGACTGGGCAGTTTGAGAATATTTAACTTAGCCAAACTACTTCTCTCTTTTTTGCTGAACTCCTGTGCTATTAATATAGTCTCAACTAAAATTGGGTGGTTACCATAGTCTTTTTTCTGACTAATTATTTCTTTACTAATCTTTTCTCCTTTCCAGCGCCATATGTCAGTAGTTTTCTGTCTTGGGTAATGGATTGATGTTATAAACGGTTTTCCATTACTGCTAATAAATTTTTTTATTCTTAGCCTTGGTATCCCGTGTTAGTTGCATCATATTTTATGCCTCTTTTTTCTCTCATATGTTTGTGCTGTTGTTTCATACTTACTCATTTTGATCTGACACTGTTTTTTTACTTTTCCTGTGCTTCCTTTTCATGTTTGATGTAAGCCTGTACATTGCAGAAGTCTGCCTCCTTTATGTTGGCTGTTTTGGTTTGCCCTTATTCCTTTTTTTTCCCTCCTACACACTCTGTCATTATTTCATGCTTGTTCTCAGCCAGGTTGCTTTCCCAGTCAGCTTTTCCTTCTTAACTAGAAACAAATCTGTAAGAGTTTTCTAGATATTTTCTTCCTGTTTCCATATTTAACAAACGCAGAACTTCTTGGACATCTAGCATTCTACTCTATTTTTTCTCCAACCAATTAACAAGCTTCCCATTTCTACTAAATCTAGTGTTTTGCTCACCAGAAGTCTGCTGTTGGTTTCCTTTTCTAATCACCATTCAGAAACTTTCAGAGCTTAATAGCTCAGACTTTAATGCAAATTTATACGTCCTTGATGTGCCTGAAAATGTATTGTCCTTTGTTCCTCTTAATACTTTTCCTAAACTCTCTAGAGAAATAAAGATGAAAAGTAACAGTGCAAGTTCCTTCTCTCAGGCAAAACCAATAAACTGTACGAATACAGAAAGGGGAAATTATTGTGTAGCAGTTTGGCAGACATGTCCTGGAGATTTTGGAAGACTGAAAGACAAGCAGATGATGGCACTGTCCCTTGCAACAGAGATAAATGCCATATTAGGGTATGCAAATAGGAACACATCTTCAAGACTCGTGAAGTAACCTCTTTCTGTCTAAGCAAGGTGACTGGGATTCTACTGGAGTAATGCACTTATGTTTGGGATAACTCCACCTCTATTGGAAAAAGCCCAAGGAAGAAATGAGAATCAATTTTTTTAGTAATATTTCCTTACGATTAGGATGCTGAAGCTGTGGAAGAGATTGTCTAGAGAGGGCATGGAGTCATCTCTCACTGTGTGTTGTTAAAAACAGGCTGGTCAAATTCTCCTCTGTTGTGTCGTTTTGTGTCGGGTTTTTTATAGCAGAGGAATTGACTAAGCAATTTACTGAAGTTGGTTTTGGCTTTAATTTTCTGTTCTAGGAAAGCTGATCTAATTTTTCTACTGAAAAATCAAACTGTAGATATAGTGAATAGAAACTGTGAGTTGTATTTGTATTTGCTGCTTTGTACTCTTCAGGCAACACTCTGCAATAATCAGCCAGTTTTGCCTGCCTGCATATATCCCACAACATCTAGTCTGAAGCTACAGAGAATTTAAGATGAGATCTGTGAAGGAACAGGGAAGGGGAAGCTTGCTAGAAAAGTGCAGAAGACTTGTGAAATGTTTATACCTGTGAACTTGACAGATTTGCTTTGGTTCTCACAAACCTCTTACATGAGACCTTCTTTTCAGGTGTTCTGAACAGGTGTCCTGGTTTCACTGGGACAGAACCATAGACCTGCCATGATTTGCAGGCCATTAGCTGTTTGGAGTCAGCCAGGGCAGCTGACTGGAGCTGGCTCACAGGTGTATCCTATACCATAAACCTCTTGCCTAGTATGAAGGAGGACGTTTGCTGACCTTCCCTTCACCCTGGTCATCTTTCTGCTCCTGAGGACTGGCTTCTCGTTTATTGTAACCACTGTACGTTTGCTGAGCTAAGTATAACTTTGTTTATTTTATACTGGCATTGGTGTTACTTTGGCTGTTTCATTAAATCTGTTGTAATTTCAGCCTGTGAATCTCTCCCCTTTGCCTGGTTCTGCTTTGTGGTTGAGGAGGGTTCATCAGGTGATAGAGAGACTGTTATAGTTTAGCCCTGGATAGGGGCAAAATGTAGACAACAGGATGCAAGGGAATGGTCATATTAGTCCTTTTTCAGCCTTCCTTGTGCTATAGGTCTATTATAAAACTCTGTATTCTAGAAATTTTAATGAAAATTTGCACATCCTCTGCAATATTTTTAATCTTGGCAAAATCTTTGGCAGTTATTGCTGCGTGAAGTATTAGCTTGTGGGTAACGTTCTTGTTCTACAGTTTGACTAAGTACGGAGCTGCAAACCAACTCCCTAGTTCTACCATGTTTGTGTTGAAATTGCTCTGTAGAAGAGCAGTTGTTTTGTTTTTTTTTTTTTCTTTTAAACCATGTTCTAATAATGGTGTGTGAGGCTGAAACAGTGCTCGTCCTTGTGGATACATACAGGGAACTGAGAATAAAGGGAGATTTTCTTTAATTTCACTGCCTTTTCAGAGCTCAGTTTTAATTATAGCCTTTGCATTTGCAAAGGCTCTAGCTAGTACAAATTGGAAAGAGCAGTCGTCAGGGCCATGGGTTTGCTCCTCTGACCTGGCTGTCACAGGAGACACAGCATGCTGCTCTCCTGAAAACATGATGGCAATATTTTTCCCCATTCCATCTCTGCCTAGGAGCTTTCCTTGGAGTTTAGTGTCTCAATTTCAGGTTCAGTATAGACCTGGAGCTCAACATGTCTGCATCAACATTCTTAAATTCAGGTTATCACATTAATCAAGTTTGAAACTTGGATAATTTGGGATTCACTCTGTACTTTCTGTGCCTTTAGTGACTGACATTGTTGAGTTAGCAACTAGCCCACCATGTCTTCAATTATTAATTAAAAAGACTGGTATGCTTTCATCTGTTTCAAATAGCAGAACTTGGTAAGGAGGATTAAAACTGAGAAGGAAAGGAATGGCATGTGGGAGCCATGTCTTGTGTAGAACACTGAATTATCATGACAATGCTACTATTTTTGTGTTAGTTTGTATAACTTCTGCTCATCTCTTGAAATACATTTTCACAGTCTTTAATGGTCTAGAAGTCAATGGAATTATTCTCACAGTTAGCTGTCAATTATATCAAGTATCACAGAATTTAGCTCTTTATATTAAACCTTTTAAAAGAAGAGGTATATTTAGGTGGATGAGAGCCTTAGGGCTGATAACGTTTCAATATTAGCTTAACACACACAAAACATTTAAGTAGGATTTGGATGGGGCACATATTATTAAGCATTTAAGTAAAGTTCGAATGGAGTAGAAAAGCCGGCTGAGTAAACATGTATCAGTTTTAAATAGGTTCTTGCAATACAAACTTCACTTATTTCAGAGGTATCCACCGTTATCATAATAATTGCTCACCATCATAACTATGATGTGATTGTTTACTGTTAGGCCTTCAGAAACTGCAAAGACTCATCTTGCCTTTGAGCAGACATTCATATCTGTGTAACTTTTTGGGGCAGAGGGAAGAAGAGCACAAAGAATAGTGAATTGTAAGCAAGTCATCTGTAAATTCTGGCGTGCAAATAAATCTAGCACTCTTGAATTTTAACGATTGTCTAATCAGTGGTTTAGTGGTGGCAAGATGTGCCAACCTTTTTTGAAAACTTTTTGATATGGATAGTGGCTGACAATTATTTTTGATTGCCAGCTATCATCAAAATGCTATTTTGTATCTCTTTGTTTGTAGATAACACTCTATGTTTTTCCATAGCAAAAAATATGCGTATCAGTTACCAGAATATCTTAGCATTGTAGAGTTTGCAGTCTAAACGTGTCTCTGAAGAAAACTAGATCTTGTACTCTGTTCCTTTGGAGAACCATTTTGGATTTGTTGTATTTTCTCAGTTTATGAATTCAGTACAGGTTGTACATGTGTGCCATGTGGAATGGTGAAACAGTAGTTGCGCAAAAATCTCAATAGAGTTTATTAATTAGACAAATCTTTAGAACCTAAAGGGAGATGGTTTCCAAGTAATGTGGTAACTTACAGGAAAGCAAAAAAAGTCCTGCACCATAGCTCAGAAATGTTAATGTTATGTGGAATGTACAATGTCAGGTTACGTTAGTCCACTTTGCTATAGATATGCAATATGTCAGGGCCCTGAGGGTGTCAATAGGCCCTAGTGGACCTAACCAGCCTCATCTGGTCTTTACCTACACCCTGTGCCCATGGGCCCAAGAGCCCCATTTCAGCTCAGCTTGGGGCTGTTGGTAGGTTGCTGAGCTATGTTGTAGGTACGTCTGTGTAGAATTCTGTCTTCTGCTATTCCTAAACCGTTACTTGGATTTCCTAGCTTGACATCAGACCTGATTTGCTGCCTTGCCCATGTCTGGTGATGGCTGATCTGCTGCTGAAGCATGGTGCTCTCACCAGCATGGCTCTGCTTGGCTGCTGTGGGGCTGTGCCATGGTGAGTGGGGACCCTGTGCCATGGTTGCTCTTATCTCCTGGCTGGTGTTCTGCCATGGATCAGCTGCATAAGCCTCCCACTGCTCCTTTGATTTATAGGTTCAGCTGCAAAGCAGATGGATAATTGTCTTAAAATCAATCATCAGTGGAGTGAAGAGATGTAATTCATAAATCTTTGACTTTTGTTCTTGACTTAATGTACTCATTCCTGGCATAAAATAAAGCTCTTTCATTGTTTTTGAAGTTGCATAATATGGATAAATCTGTACGGTCATACAGTTTTTTCAGACAGAGCTAGCTTTAAACACAGCAAAGAAAGATACTTGAGCTGTTACTGTGTCATAAGATAGGGATATCTTTCTTTTTAGCGTTACAGCTTAAGGGTATTGAGAATCTAATAGAAGCTACAATCAGCTTCTTTTCTCTTGTTATGTGATATTTTGGATTTGTTTTAGCCCAGCAAAATATATGAACATCTGTTACTTATCCAACTGAGTTTACAAGGGCCACTGAATGTGACATTATGTTGCTCGTAAAGCTGATCAGTAATTATAGTTCACAATGAAGTGTTTCAAATCTGAAAAGATACTGGGTTGTCATTTTTTTATACTGCAGTTCTGTATAATTATAAAGTTTATTAATTCTCAGAAAAGGTAGATTTAGAGTGTGGGTTTATTCTTGTGAAAATCAAAGTTAGCAAGTCCATAAGTTCATTCTGCCCCAGTAAATGTGTGTGTTGGAGGATTCTTCATCGTATGCTTGTACAAAACTTTGTAGTGGTCTTAGACAATAAATGCACAGTACAAAGGAATAACATGACCTAAAAGCTTGTAATGTGTTTTATTAACACTATTGTGTCTAACTTAGGCTACCTTTCAATCCAGTAATGGATTTTAAAAATGTTAAGTAGTGCATTTTTGGACTAATGCTGATTGTTTGCAGAGTTGGGAGATTTGTTTATTTTCTAACAAATAATTCCTTATTTTTCCTGTAAGACTCTTCTCTGTGTTTTCTATTTCTTCATGCTTTTCTTTACTCTCTCTAGTGCTGAAGTTACTTGCTACTTCTGGTCCAGGACACAGGCTGTTCACCTGCAAAGATGATGAAGGAATTTATTGTATGTACATTAAAGTTCTGCATAAGTAACTACATTTCAACAGTCACTGGAAAACTGGCAAACAGCAATTTTTTCTGCCTTGCTGTCTGGCCTCATTTTTGCTACATATTATAGCTGTAAGTACTCACCAAAACAGCCAGTGAGATGACAGAAGGGCACAAGACCCTAGACAAACTTCACCCTAGGGGAAATAATTGTTGGGGTTTTTCTCTTCTGGTTTCTGTTTGTGTTGTGCTTGTGTTTGGTTTTGTTTTCTCTCCTTCCTAGGGGGTATAACTGGTCATGCAACATGGACAGTATCTTATCCTAGATGGATTTAGTTTGGGAATGGGATTATCATGTTTTCCCTGGGCAGAAGGGCATCTGCCTGACAGTAGCAATTATCACTACAACCCTTACATTAGATGACACATAACCAAACCGAGAAATATTGGAAGAGAAAAATAAACATAGTCAGAACAATACTCACAGATTAAAACTTCTATGAGCAATGCATAATGAGAGGATCAGTAACAATGAGATGCTAGACCTCTAACCTAAAGGATTTCCAGTATCCACTTGATAAGTAGAGGACAGCTGTGAAAGAGGACAGATGTTTGGGATGTGAGGGAAAGCAAACCTCACCTGAGAGATGTTAGGTTGTTCCTGCTGGGTACTGGCTCCTCTGTGTGCATTGTTTGCCTTCCTTTCCTTGGTCTGCACTTCCCGTGCAGGAGCAGTGTGTTTCTGACCAGATTTACATTTCAAAAGTGATGGTGTCTCTGTTTAAGGCTCAGGGCAAGCCCCACAGAGCAGGATTCCTATTAGCTTGATTTTGTTTGAAAACTTAGAGGGTTGATAAACTTTACGGTGTATCAGGTTGTTAGGACCAGAATTTATTTTGATTAGATAGAAAGAATAAAAAAACCAAACAAACCCAGAAAAGACTTTGTTCTACAACATATAGCAAAGAATGACTCTTCCCAAGGACAAATTGTGTTGTATGTTTTTTTTATGTTGTCTCAAGCATATCAAAGTAATGAGTATGAACAGATTTACTTTTTAGAACTGTATTTGGCTTTAGCTATAAAAATAACTTGGTTTGTCTGGGGATTTTTTTACTGTGTAGAAGACAGATTCTTATATGAAGCTGATAACTGTCTTGCTAGTCCTTCCCTCCAACAAATTTAACAAAAACTGAAATTAAATTTACTAGAAACTTAACTGACTAAATAATACCTAGCAGGAGGTATTCAAGTGTGTGCGTGGGGTGGGGGGGGGAGGGAATCCTGAGGGGTTTTGGTCCTTTGTTTGCTTTTTTCAGTTTTTGAAAATTTAAATTTTGAGCTCTTGTTATGCTAAGAAAAAATATTTTGAATGGGACATGAATTACAGAATGAAAGGAAAAGGAATCATTGGTCAAAGCGTAACTTTTATCGCCTTGGTTTATCACTATTACTTATCACATGACCAGTTACAGTCCATTCTCAAACTGCTTTTGAGGCAACATCTCTGTTACCTGAGTTTACACTGGTGTTTCTTACAGACTTTTGCTCCTCAGCTGTGTGTGGCTTTCAAGGATTTATCTCAGTTTACAGTCTCTTCACAGTTGCTGTAAAGGAAGGGTGATTGGATTATTGGCTATATTGATCAGAGCAATTTAGACTGATGAATGCTTGTGGAAGTTGTTACAAACATTGAAGGAGGGGAATCTATTGAGAAGCTCAGTAAGTGTGGGTTAGAAGAGGGGACTGTGAGGTAGGTTGAGAACTGGCGAAACAATAGAGCTCAGAGGGTCATGATCAGTGGCTCAGAGTCCAGGTGGAGACCTGTAGCTTGTGGTGTTCCCCAGGGTTCAGTGCTGGGTCCGGTCTTAGTCAACATTTTCATCAATGACCTGGATGGAGTGTACCCTCAACAAGTTCACTGATGATACAAAACTCGGAGGATTGGCTGATACACCAAAAGGCTGTGCCGCCATCCAGCGAGATCTGGACAGGCTGGAGAGCTGGGTGAAGGGGAACCTAACGAACTTCAATAGGGGCAAGTGTAGAGTCCTACATCTGGGGAGGAATAACTCCCTGCACCAGTACAGGTTAGGGTCTCACCTGCTGGAAAACAGTTCGATGGAGAAGGACCTGGGAGTTCTGGTCGACAGTAAGTTATCCATAGGACAGCAATGTGCTCTTGTTGCCAAGAACATCAATGGTATCCTGGGGTACATTAAGAAGAGTGTGTCCAGCAGGTCAAGGGAGGTTTTCCTCCCCCTCTACTCTGCCCTGGTGAGACCACACCTGAGTATCGTGTCCAGTTCTGGGCTCTTGAGTTCAAGAGGGACAGGGAAATACTGGAGAGAGTCCAACAGATGGCTACAAAGATGATGAAGGAATTGGAACATCTCTCTTATGAGGAGAAGCTGAGAGACCTGGGACTGTTTAGTCTGGAGAAGACTGAGAGGGGATCTTATTAATGTTTACAAATATCTGAAGGGTGGGTGTCAAGTAGAAGGGGCCAGTCTCTTTTCAGTGGTCCCCCGTGATAGGACAAGGCGCAATGGGCATAAACTGAAACACAGCAAGTTCCACCTCAACATGAGGAGAAATTACTTTACTGTGAGAGTGATGGAGCACTGGAACAGGCTGCCCAGAGATCTTGTGGAATCTCCTTCTCTAGAGACTTTCAAAACCTGCCTGGATATGATCCTGCATGGCCTGCCCAAGGTGACATTGCTGTAGCAAGAGGGTTGGACTTGATGATCTCCAGATCTCCCTTCCAACCGCTGCTATTCCATGATTCTAAGCTGATGGTAGCTTTCAATGGAAATTTAAAGAAGGGAGAAGGCGAGGGTTTGCCTCTTTTATCGTGAGAACTATGGGCTCTGAAGTTTCTAGGCCTGCATCAATGCATATGCTAAGTGAGCTAAGTAACTTGCTATCAGAGCAACACTGCTGGGTTTCTGTTTAAACCTGTAGCAAACATGGATATAAGCACACCACGTACGGTGTTGATAGGTCAGCGCTGAGTGGGACGCTGCTCTGGGGAAGGTGGTCTTGGGGAAGACTGTTAGGAAACAAGACCAGGTTACTGCTGCCTGTGCAGGCAGTGTACCCACTGAGCACACCAGTGGGGCAGCTGGGGCCAGCCAGCTGGAGCCAAGGCTGCCCCGACACTGGCAGAACTTTGCTGATGGTGCCCGAGCTCATGGGGTCTGACCACCAGGTGCTGCTAGTGAGCTCTCTTGGGAAACCCAGACATGGCCAGCAGTAAGCCTGAGCCCATGTAAGGCCTATTGGCGTCCTCATGACCCTGCTGTGCCGTATCTCTGTGGGATGATGGCACTCAGCAGGAGCCATGTGAACCAGGCACATTAGGGTATTTTTCCTCCTTGAGTGGCTGCACAGTTCAGTCCCTGCTGAGACTGGGACAGAGCAGGAAAGGGATGACGCTGCCTCTCTTGGAGATCCTTTAGCACAGCCAGATCACTTGCCATGGGCCAAGGGCTGTTGCCTCAGCCATCATCAGGGTTTTGATGTTTTTGGATATGTGCTCTGACCTCCTTGCTACCAACATTTCCAGCAGAAGCCTGTTTGGTGGAAAATATGTGACAATCACCTTCTTTCTTCCTACTCTTAATCTTGTCCACCAAAAGTGAATGCCAGCCTCTGCTCTGCAAATCATTGCAACTGTGTTTGACAAGTATGGATTTGGGCACAATAACAAGTTTTTATTTTATGCCTTTCTTTGTTTCCTTCTGCTGTACTGGTCTACAGGGCAGTAGTCACACTGCTAATTAGAAAATTTTATCCAAGCGTAACTTCAAGCCAGAACAGAGGAGCTGTTGGCATCTCCAGCTAAGGCTGCATCTGGCCCAGGTTCCTCTCCTGCTATTCAACAATTTAAGTGATTTCCTGTGAGTCGTTAACTGAGGTGAATCAATACATAGTTCTACAAGTGTTAGAATTAATGAAGATTGGTCTCTGATGGATTTGTATCTTATGATTACATTCTCTGATGTCTACTGACGTACAAACTCCAAATGAAATTTCTTGTGCAATTGAGGCCCTGAAAATCTTTTTCTGTGCAAGTTTTCTGTTAAGGATGACTGCATATGATAGCTTTTCCTTTAGTGGAGGCACTGATTGGGGTCTGTTTTTCCAGTTTCCTGTTTCCATGAAACATAAGGATATAATGACCTTGGAGACTTTTATCCTTCTGTTTAATGTATTTGAAATTGCCTAGTAGGTTCAAAGATAACTGGGGAATGGAATGGCAACTTATCACGTGCAGACATAGTGTAATCGCATGAGACTTGCTTCTTCAAGAAGCCAGGTTAAAAAGAAGTAGGAGAGGTTTCCTACAGAAAGATTGCCTGGACTGTGGGAACTAAAAGGCTGGAGAACAAGGCTGTGATCTGTTCTGTTTGTAAATAGAGGCTAAGCTCAAATAAACAAGTATGCTTTAACTCTGCACAGTCCAAGATTCTGTTTGCTCATTCCCAAAGCTTTACTGACTAAGTTGGGGCACTCCAAACATAATATTTAATGTACTCGTAGCTGGCAGTTGCAACTCAGGAAAAGGCTCTTGGACTTCTCATAACTGTCTTGACAGTTCTCTGACATCCATTAGCTCAGTGTTGAAGCAGAAGACAAAACAAGGTTTCTTTTAAAAAATAAAATAATCTTGACTATCATCAGGAAGGATTTTAAAGACAAAGGGAAGTGTATTATTTTGCTGTTGTGTAATGTCTTCATACACTCACATCTTGAGAACTGTGTGCAGTTTTAGCCTCTCAAATCAATAACTGGTGTTATACAGAGAATAGGACTGGATGAGAAGGGATGGCACTAGGGAAAGGAAATAATACTCTCTGCCCATAGATAACTCTAGAAATCTAGAGTTAATGGTCTCACTGAAACTGCCACTGGCAGGTAGCAAGCAGAACTTCAGTTTGATTCCTCTAGGATGTGATGAGTTAGGAGGAGTGAAAGCAACCACAGAAATAGCAGGCAGCAAAGTAAGCAAACATCCATGCTGGGACATTGCTCTAGCAGTTGATGGAGAATAGTAGGAAAATACATGCAGTCAGTAGCCACAAAAAGATGTGAAATAGGTGAGGACTGAACAGAGATAAGGAGACTTAGAAACACGAAGAGCAATTTTGGTTGAATGGCTTGACTATATACTGTTTTAGACTGCTCAGCTGATAACTAATCAGAAGCAGAGAACAGATTTTGAAATTTTCAAAGCTCTACCTGACAGTGAAAGGAAGTAGAGACACAGAGATGGATAGAAGCGGGGTTAGTATAGGTTGGATAAAGAATAGTAGAGAGTGCTTCCAAACTGGTTAAGGAAAAAGAATTGGAAGGGGATGAGATATTAACAGAGAGAGGAATATGAATAATAATTTAGTGATAGTGGTAACATGCTCTTTTCCTATCCGTGCTATTTTTAATAAGTATTTTGTTTGCATTTACTGCGCTATTAATGTATGGCAAGTGGAAGAAAAAGCAAGACACTATCTGTTTGGAAGTCAAAGCTCTTTCGTTTTTCTTTCTCATTGGCTGTTCATCTTCTCTCTTCAGTCTTAATAGTCTTTAAAAAAACGGGGCTTCTATTACGACGCATCTTCATCCTGTGAAGGTCTGTAAGTTTCCATATGTGTTTCTGTTGCTATATTTTGTCTCTATGTGCTCTGATGTTCCTGTCAAAAGGGGAATTTCAGGCGTGCTAAGTATGACTTCATAGTTTCTCACCACAGGGGCATAGTAGCTCTAGGTAAGAAAGATTTTTGTCACAGAAATAGTAGAAATTATGACATTTATGACATACAGTTTTACAACTAATGTAAATTGGTTGATTTATTTACTTATGTGTACAGATCAAACTAAAAGGGGAAGTTATTTCTTTCCCCACTCATTTTGCAGGTACAAAAAATTTCTCTGAGAATTGATGCATCTGGACAGCCAGAAGAACTAAAGGTCTATTCCAAACCCTATTTAATCTACAGGCTCTTGAATCCTATTGAATTCAGTTAGTGTTATATCAACGTCTAAACTGGAAAGATAAAGTTTTAAAATCACTCCTCTTCATGATGAATTTTCTACTGAATATTAGTCATAGTGTTGTTTTGTTCAGACATTGCACTGGTTTTGTGCATGCTATGGGGCAGATATGAAAAATTGTGTCATTTTTGTCTGGATTGGTCATATGGCTACAACCAAAGCTTGTCCAAATTATCCTCTTTTTTATTTTTGTAAAATTTTTTTTTAACCGGTTTTTGAGGCTGTGAAGCCAACCTGAGTACTGATGCTTTTATGTAGTGAGGTTCTTCATTTTGCAGAAGTGTGGTGTGTCTGCTGTGCATGTATCTGTTCACTTATGCAGCTGTCTGAGTATGGTTGTGAGATGAAGGTTTTATGTACATAAAAATACAAATTGATGAATTTTTTGTTCCAGAGATTAATGATGGGTATTGGGCAGGCAATTGAACTAGAACTGTTGCCAGAACATATTCCCTTGTAAATCTTTAAACATCCTGGCTCTTATATGGACACCTATCCGTATGTTCCATGTAGCATGAACACATTGGTGATATTTATCAAAGGTGCATCTGAAACAATCGTAATTTTTGCTTCCACTTTTGGATGAAATCCAAATGTAGAACGTTAAAAATTATGAAATCATAGCTGTTACTACAGATAGGAGAAACTCTAAGAGTTTGAAAAATGTCTAGTTCATTAGAGGCTTGAGAATTTAAGTTTTATCTGAGTTGTTCTCTTTGCTCACATAAGGAGTTCAAGATTGAAGGAGAGGATGGAAAACAAAAAAAATGGAAAGTTATAAAAGTAAACATATATATGTCAGAGTTAGTATGGACTGTTGAAATGCTCTTTGCTTTTGTCATTATTTTGGGGCTTGAACTTTAAGTTTCAAGCTATAATCAGCATATATTTTAGTCTTAAAATCTACAGACAGTGTGGGACATAAAGTACAGAAAGAAAGCCATGAGTGTTATGTATTTTTTTGTGGAAGAAAGCACTAAGGAGAAACACCAAATAGACAATGCACAAGACAGACAAGCAGTAACGCTGACCCAGTGCGTTGCATGTACCTTCTCAATCTCCCTGTCAAGTGAGAGACACTACATAAATTCTGCTTCCATCACTGTTCAGCTGTGCAAAGTGTTAGGAACAGAACTCTGATCCATGTGGCCACATCAGGAATTGCTGTAAATCAGCAGTGTATCTCCTCTTTCTTCAGTCTATGCTCAACAAATGGATAATTTTCAAGCCGCTGTGAATTGTGTCCCAGCATCAAGGAGAGGTCACTAAGTGTGTTGCAAAATGGAGCTTCAGGAAAGAAAGAGTACTATTTCTGATAGCTAACTGTAGTCCTATCCCTAAGATGGAATCTTCTGGTCAGAGGCAGTGTCACCAACCTGGCAGCTCCATTGACCTTAAAGCTGAGCTTTCATTTACAAATTGTTGAGGTAAGATAATTTTGATGAGTTATCTGAGGCTGCGTGGGTGAGATGAAACCGTTCTTTGTTGTTATTGTCAGGATTTGTCAAGGAAGTAATCCAGATTTTCAGTTTGAAGCTAGCTGAATTGAGGTTTGTACAACTTCTTTGTAGGCTAGGGCTTGTTGGCACATGCATTGCAACAGTTTAATCAGATCAGCTGTAGCCTCTCACCTAATCTCACAGATGTGTGTTGTGCCACAATATCCAAGTTGGTACTTGATGCTTGCTGGTGAGTCACACATCGCAGCCCTGTCCCTGCTAAACCCTGTTTAACATTGAGATATCTGTCCTTGGCTTTATAGTCCCTTTTTCCTTACCTTCTGGCGTTGAGCAAGCTCACGTAGGGTTGACTTGAATGCAGTCATACTCACTTCTCAAGTGAATTCTTGTGATGCAGAAGTGTCTTTTAAGGTTTTGTAATGCAGAAGTGTTGTCTTTTCAGGTTTTGAAATCTGTAAAAAAAAAAAAAAAAAAAAAAAAAAAAAAAAAAAAAAAAAAAAAAAATTTAAATTTTTTTTTTTGGTTNNAAATTTGCATTTTTTTTGTAGGTCTAGATCCCAAACTATAAATTGAAACAATTTATAAATAAAGAACTTTGTATTTCTGGTCACTTTTCTGGTAATTGATGCTTTGCAATATCTTTTATCAGTACCCTTATCCCTGGTGAATATTAAGAATAGCAAAACAATATTATCAATGCTTCATGTTTGTGTAGAATTTACTGTATTAAAGAAAGAATGTAAACAAAGCTCTGCCTTACACTCCTTACACTCGTCACTCTTCTGTTTGGGTGTGAGAGGAATACTGGGAAAATTAGTAATGCCATAAATATCTTAATTTAGAGCTATAAAGCCTGCAAGACTTGAAAATAGATACATTTTTGCTCTGTGATGAATTTTGAGCCCAAATACATGATTTTTTTTCATTAAGACTCCATAAATTACTAACTGAAGTTATAAATAATAAGTAAGCACATTTCTGTATTATGACATTGATTTTAGTGGCTTTTTAACATTAAGCAACTGTGTGAATTAAAAGCGAAGTGCTTGCACTCCAATTTTCTCCACTTTCTTGTCAAATTTTTGCTTTCTTTTTAAGTGACGCCAACAAACTAATAATTTGCTTGTGAAATAGGCAATAAGAACATGTATTTTTAGAAGGTATTTAAAAAAAAAATGGAAATGTCTGGTTTGGAGCAATAGTACATAATGTGATTAAAAGCCCATGGAAGATAAAGGAAAGACTCACAGACTTTTGCAGACTTTTGGTGAGACCCTTGTGTTGATAGTCTGTGCAGAAATGCAAAGGGTAAAATTATTTTCTTCAATATGCATAAAATAAGAACTCAATATTATTACTGTTGTTAGTGAAATAGCTGGAGCAGCAAGCCAGCAATTAGTTACAATTTCTCTTGTGACCCAAAAAACTGGATGATAATAATAAATTAATTTGTAATTATTAGTTGAGTTGTTTTGCTGGGCTTGAATAGGCTTCATTCTCTTTAGCTAGAACTGAATGAATAACCCCAAAACATTTTACTGTATTTACCTTCTGTACTTATGAATCTTATGTGTATTTTAATAAGGTATGTGAACTGTGCTATACAGACAGTGCATAATAATAATAAAAAAATAGTCTGCAAACATTATGTAATGCATATTTTTAGGTACAAGTCTGGGCCTAGGAATATGCTTTTGATGTTGTCTTTATTACCCTCCTTTCTTCTGATTATACTGCATTTCTTTCTTTGCAATCTAACACATTGCTAACTTTCATGAGCTTTGTGTCTCAGTTCTTAAAGAATGTAGAAAAAAAGAACAAAACCTAAAATATATTATAGAAAATATAGTTGCCTTGGCCTATACTTTTTTTCGTACCTACTTCTGTTCATAATTTTGCAGAAAATAAATCCTGATCTCAATATAATGATTTAAGTGGTAGCACAGAATAACTTGAAATGCATGGAAAATAAAGAAACCCCTAGCAAATCAGGAAAACCCTGAAAACATAAAATGGCGACTAGAAAGAGAAGCATTTGTACTGGCCAGATAAAAACAGTGATATAACAGAGTAGTTTTTAACACAGAATATCTTTCAGCTTCCTCTAGGATGACATTCCAGATATTCTTCTATGTGGATGTGTATGTATTGATTGTGTGTTAGGCTAATTAAACAGCTTTTTTGTGTGTGTGTTACAAAATGTACAATAAATAATGATGAAAGGAAGATGAATTTTGTAACAAAACTCCCACTTTCAGCTTTGTTGAATAATTATATTCTCAGCTAGCAAGGGAAATATTGTGCATCAGCCATAGATCTCATAGTTATCAGTAAAGTTACTTAAATAAGAAAAAGTTGCCTGTCTTTCTTAGAATAACTTCTAAGCAACAGAAGAATAGCTTCTAACAAGCTAAGTCACCTCTACAGTTTACTATTCTCTCTTAAATAATAGCCTAGTTCCCAGGGAGCCAGTTTCCAAATACTAACAGATTCCTTGTTTGTCAGAGAGGTGCTGTTAGTTGGCATGCGAGGGAGCAGAACATTTCAAGCCAAGTAGGTTGAAGAGGACATCTCTGATATAAGATGTTTTGAAGCCTCTTATAAAAAGCAAAAGAAAAATGAGAATATGGGAAGGGTTTATTAAGTGTGTTTGGTGTTGTGTTTTGTTTTTTTTTAACAAAGTAAATGTAAGAAGAGTAAAGTATTTCTCTGAAAAGAAGGGTGTATTTTTGAGAAATGAAAAGGAGAGTGTTAATACATTGGTATCATTATGTAGAATCGCATACTGATGGTGATTGAAAGGGATCTGTGAAAATCACCTGGTCCAACACTCACTCAAAGAATGAAAAACTAAGGTGAGATGGTTTATAACAGCTTTGATCTAGTTGAGGTTTAAGTATTTCCAGGAATGGTGATTCCAGAGTCTGGGTAACTGTGCCTGTTTGTTATGCGTGTTATTCCTTATTGCATCGAAATTAGTATGTTTGATTTTGGATAGTGTTTCTAAGCCCATTTCTAGTAATTTTGGATTACCTTTGTCATGGAGGTCACTCTCTCACTGAAACCAATGTCCGTCATGAAAATCAAGCAGCATTGCCACTATGGTCTTCTCCTTTTGCTTGTACCTGTTGCACATTTGTCTCTAGATTATTTTGGTATCACCTTTACTGTTTTTATTACTGTTCTAACATTTTCAAAGTGTTTCAATTCATTGGCTTTATCTGGGATGCATGTGTTACCAGCATTGTTACTTATCATGCAATGTTACTGGCACAGATCTTTCACAAACTTGTGTAAGGCAAATATCATTCCAGGTTCAGCTATTTCCACTGTGGGATTTTTTGTACTTTTTTTTTTCTGAACAGCACATTTGTGACAAAAATCTGGAAGACCATTAGGAGAGACAAGGAACATGAAAGTAAGAATTCTAAATGAAGCTTCTTCTAAGCAACTGTAGCTAAAATATATGATAAATCAATTAATTATACTAATTAACAATTAAATTATGCTGTTAGAATAATATAAAAGTCAATCATGCATCTCAATATGAGTTCTCAAAGGTCATCCTCAAAAGCATTTGGTGAGGATGATCAAACATATGTAAATTGCCTAATATTTCGTGGAGTAAATACAGGACATAACTGTGGCCAGTTGGTGTTTGTTTTTTTTTTTTTAACAGCCTTAAAAAATATTAACAGTCTAAAAGCAGATCCTCAAGTCCACTTTAGGTCTTCATAATCTTTCTTAAAATGTGTTTATGCTTATTTTCATATGACCTGAGAGAGGGTTCTGTGTACTGAGGCATATGCATATAATCTAACAAGAAGTGGAAAACCAATTAGAGAGCCAATGTTTGGCTTTCATTGTCCTTATATTTGGGTCAGCTTAATAAAGTCATACCGAGCTGAGTCACAGCACTGTATATCTTCAGTATTATAAGAAAACTCTGCCGAAAACTGAAGTGGACATAGCAAGCAATATTTTTCTCAAAACTACTGCTGCATTTTCAATATCAAGGAAATCTTAAAGTCAGTAGGTTTGATTTGAAGGTCTAGCTTAAATTCAGGCAACAGCGCCTACGCACAGAGGATGTGGTTATTGGAGATTCGTGGTTAGTTTTTTGGTTTAGAGATAGCTTCTGTTCTTTCACTTTTTTCCTCTTCCTTTTTGCTGCTTGAAACATGACTGCTAATTTCAAATGAACTGCTGCTGTGTGAGACTGAACTCTTACCAGAATATCTCATATAACCACCACAGTGAAACTTGAATTCAGTCTTTGGCATTCAACACACAATTCCTTGTAAGGTAAATTTGTTTCATTTTGTGGGCAATCTTCAATGTTTGTTCTATATACACTGCTGCTGAGATGTCATCAATTTGAATTTACTCTTCAAATTAACTTTATGTATTTTTATTTATCAATGAAAACATGCCCCATTCAGGCATTGTTGACTACTCACAGGTATTGTCTTGACCTATATGTATTAACAGTTTTTATTTTCTACATTTGAGACAAATGAAATGAGACAACTTACGAAATATAACCACAACCGTATTTAAACTATGGCAAGTTAACTGTTTCTATTAGTGTATTTCTGTATCTAAAAAGTGGTTATCTTGATAGATCTGTATATTAGGACTTTCAATACGCTTAAGGATATGGTTTAGTCGAGGACTTGTCAGTGTTAGGTTAGTGATTGAACCTGATGATCTTAAAAGTCTTTTCCAATCTCGGTGATTCTGTGAACGATACTTTTTTTTCTACTCTTATGTATAAGGATACATAAAACACTCTTGGATATACTGCATTTTTGAAACTACAGATCTCTTACTGTTCTTGTATTTTTATGAAGGTGTAAGCAACGTGCCTCAAGGTGATACGTGACCATAATCTGACTGGGTTTTGTAATATGTTTGTTTCATTGCAACATGAATCAAATATTCTCAACTGAAAACACCCTGCAACAGGTTCTAACACAGTAAGGTTGCATGACCTAGATGATCTTGTTTGTCAGAGTACAGAGGAAAGAATGAGTTCTGTCTTGGAAAGCTAAGTCATAATATACAGGGCTATGTAAAGGCAATATTAACTCTTATGTATACAACTTGACAACTAGCAAAATCTAGAGGAACCTGTAATATTGTGGTTTAACATCCAGCCATTAACTGAGCCCCGCACAGCCACTCGCTCTCCCTGGTGGGATGAGGGTGAGAATCAGAAGAGCAAAAGAAACTCAGGGCTTGAGATAAATAGTTTAATAGGCAAAGCAAAATAAGGAATTCATTTACCTCTTTGCATTGGCAGACGGGTGTTCAGTCATATCCAGGTAAGCAGGGCACCAACATGGATAATGATTGGGAGAGTAAACACCATCACTCTAAATGTCCTTCTCTTCCTCCTTCTTCCTCTGGCCTTATGCACTGAGCATGGCATCATACGGTATGGAATATCCCTTTGGTCAGTTAGGTGCAGCTGTCCCAGCTGTTTCCCCTCCCAACTTCTTGTGCATCCCCAGCCAACTTGCTGGTGGGGAGATGTGAAGTGCAGAAAAGGCCTTGACTCTGCGTAAGTTACTACTCAGCAGTAACTAAAAGATCCCTGTATTATCATAGAATCATAGAATGTTAGGGATTGGAAGGGACCTGGAAAGATCATGTAGTCCAACCCCCCTTCCAGAGCAGGATCACCCAGGGCAGGCCATACAGGAACACATCCAGGCAGGTTTTGAAAGTCTCCAGAGAAGGAGACTCCACAGCCTCTTTGGGCAGCTTGTTCCAATGTTCCGTCATCCTCACAGTAAAGAAGTTTCTCCTCATGTTGAGGTGAAACTTTCTATGTACTAACTTAAACCCATTATTTCTTGTTCTGTTACTGGGCACCACTGAAAAGAGACTGGCCGCTTCCTCTTGACACCCACCCCTCAGATATTTTTATGCATTAATAAGATCCCCTCTCAGCTGTCTCCTTTCAAGGTTAAACAGCCCCAGTTCACTCAGTCTCTCTTCATAGGAGAGACGTTCTAGTCCCTCAATCATCCTTGTAGCTCTCCATTGGACTCTCTCCAGTAGGTCCCTGTCTCTTGAATTGAGGAGGCCAAAACTGGACACAGTATTCCAGGTGTGGTCTCACCAGGGCAGAGTAGAGGGGGAGTAGAACTTCCCTAGACCTGCTGGACATACTTTTCTTAATGCACACCAGGATCCCATTGGCCCTCTTGGCCACAAGGGCACACTGCTGTCCCATGGACAACTTACTGTCCACTAGGACTCTAAGGCCTTTCTCCATGGGGCTGCTTTCCAGCAGGACGTCCCCTAATCTATACTGGTGCCTGGTGTTATTCCTCCCCACATGCAGGACTCTACACTTGTCCTTATTGAACTTCATGAGGTTCACCTTCACTCAACTCTCTAGCGTGTCCAGATCTCGCTGGACAGCAGCACAGCCTTCCTGTGTGGCAGCCACCTCTCTCAGTTTTGTATCATCAACAAACTTGCTGAGGATGCATTCTATCCCCTCATCCAGGTCATTGACGAAGATATTGCACAAAATTGCACCCAGTACTGATCCCTGGGGAACACCACTGGCTACAGGCCTCCAGCTTGACTCTGTGCTGCTGATCACAACCCTGTCAACACTGTTTTCATCATAAATCCACAACATAGCACCATCCTGGCTACTATAAAGAAATCTAACTCTTTCCCAGCTAAAACCAGCACAAATGTCAAACCAGTATTAGGAAGGCCACTCTGTTATTCACCAGTAGTCTCACAGTATTCAACTAAAGTTAGAGTTATGAAGTATTAATATGATCTAGCCTAACAGAAATAAAGAATTTATTTTTTTTTCCAAACTAGGAAAGAACAGAACTATCAAAAGTGTATTGTTGCATACAGTTGGACTTAAAATGTTACATTTAGTAGCTAACAAAACTATCCTTGGATTGCCTAGTAGCTTGGTAAAGGACAAAACCCTATTATTAATAGAAATGTAGACCTTGATGCTTATGTATTTTCAAGGCCTTAACTGAACAAACAAGGAACTGCTGATGTAATATTCAAGTACCTAATACTTGAAAACTATTTCAAACAAGTTGCCATCATCATAAGAAAGCACGGGCAGCCAGACATCAGATGGAAATGAGAGGCACGACCATTCCCTCCTCAGAGACCATCCTGACAGTCTTCTTCCCTGTCATTGTCCCATTTTCCACAGAAAGAGTATGTGTGTATTGAGCTAAACTTCATTAAAAGTACAAGTTTTCTACGAGATTATTCTCTGAAAAGGAAAGCATTAGGAAAATGAGTAAAGACATCAGCAATGCACAGAGACTTCAGTAAAAGACACCTACTAGAGCTGCTCCAGCATCAATCTCTGCCAGATTACTCGCCAATTAGTTCACCATTGTTTCTGAATAGTGCTGCTCTGTCAGATTCAGTAAATGGATATTTAATTATTGAATCTCAATAAAATGGCTGGTTTTGTTATATATTTGGTTTCTGTTTTGTAGGTGACGTAATTAAAGGGAGATATGCAGTAAATCATCAGCAGAATTAAGAACGGATGGGCAAAGTTCTCTTGATTCTCAAAACAATGCCCCAGCTACTAGGCTATAGAAATTGTCCCGTGCAAAGTTTATATGATCTATAAAGGGAAAGGGTTTTGTCATACCCTAGAACTTTCTCCTAACTCCCCTTCAATTTGTCTCACCTTCACTGTGTGGGAATCGTGGTCCTGATGAGGTTTTCAAATCCCCTTCTCTTTATTTCAGTTGTGGAGCAAAAGTAATGCGATTTTAATTATAAGACCAGTTATGCCCTTTAGATTTCAAATTCAGAATATCACATGCTTCCAGACATTACCCCGGATCACTGCAAATTTATGAGGAGAAGTTGTTTGCAGTAAATTTGACTACTCTGTCTACACTAAATCTGCTATACAGTTTCCAGAAAACTGCCACAAGGGTTTCCTGAGCCAGTGTTCGTATTTATTTGACCAACCTGGTCTCATTCTATGTCCAAGTCACCCACCTGTATGGCCAGGAAGGCCAATGGCATCCTGGCCTCTATCAGAAATGGCATGTCCAGCAGGAGAAGGGAAGTGACTGTGCCCCTGTAGTTGGCACTGGTGAGGCTGCACCTCGAGTCCTGTGTTCAGTTCTGGGCCCCTCACCACAAGAAAGACACTGAGTTGCTGGAGCAAGCTCAGAGAAGGGCAACTAAGCTGGTGAACAATTTGGAGAACAAGTCCTATGAGGAGTGGCTGAGGGAATTGAGATTGTTTAGTTTGGAGAAGAGGAGGCTGAGGGGAGACTTTATAGCTCTCTACAGCTACCTGAAACGAGGTCATAGTGAGGTGGGTGCAGACTCTTCTCTCAAGTAAATGATGACAGGACTAGGGGAAATGGCCAGAAGTTGCACCAGGGAAGGTTTAGATTAGATATTAGGGAGAATTTCTTTACTGTAAGAGGAGTCAGACGCTGGAACATCACCATCAGTCAGACGCGAAGTCACCATCCCTGGAGGTATTCAAAAAATGTGTAGATGAGGCACTTCAGGACATGCTCTAGTGGGATGGTGAGGTGGTTTTTGTTGTTGTTTGGTTGTGGGAGAGGGAGGGGTGGTTGGTTGTTTTTTTGGTTGGTGATTTTTTTAAAATTTTTTTGGATTGATCTTAGAGGTCTTTTTTAACTGACAATTCTGTAATTCTGTGATATGTTTTGCAAACACAAAGGTTTCACGAAACCCAAAACCATCTATTTTTTTACTGTATCAGTCTCTGTACAGCACAAACCAGTTAATTGTTTGTACAAAACCAAGTAATAAAAAGAACCTGGGTTATGTCTGCTGTAAATCTTAGAAACAATTTAGTTTGCAAAGAGTGGTGAAAGAAAGACTTACAAAAAGACGACTGTTGCACTGCTCTGTTGCAGGAGCTTGTTGTAGTGTAGGTAACAGATCTCTGTTTAAATTTACTCCTTGTCTGAGTGTTTCTGCAGAACTGCTAAATACAACATAAGTTTGCATTTTTATTGAGTCTTCCCTTCAAGGAAATTGAAAATTACCTTAAATGGACAGAATCTCTTTGAATGTAAGTGGTGAAAGTTACGTTTCTAATGAGATCTGTTTTTCAGTCATTGTTTTTCTTCCACCAGGAGTCTTGAGAATTAGATGTGAATATGTGTTACGGAATACTGAGAGATTTGATGAATATATTTTATGGAATACTGAGAGATTTGAGTTCTTAGCAAATCAGTTCAAAACCTAAAATTAGAGTCTGTTACTCCAAACTTCTGTGTGTGTTCAGCTGATATGTTTTGAATTGGTATTAACAACAAAGAATAACAGCAGTTACTCTGGTGTCTTCATTTACGGTTGTGGATAAATACCTTTGGAAATTATAGTTCTAGGATGTTCACTCATTCTAGCTTTGTGCCTTTGTAACTTTGAAAGTGCTTAGTGCAAAGAAGAGAAATGGTTTTACTGCTGTCTTGGGAAGCAGAATCTGGCAGATGTCTGTCTTTACATCAGTAATCTATTACTAGAAGTACAGCTGAAGGAAGGAACCATTCTAATGTGAAAGTGGCAACCATCAGAATTTTATGTCAGCGGTGAAAATGTGTATATTCTCCTTTCCTACCACGAGGAGAAAGGTTCATGTATGAGTACTTTTTTTTGCAACTGACAGAGAAAAAATTATAATGGAATAATATCAAATTCTACTTCAAGAACGTCTGAGACGTTCACTGAAAGGATTTTATTGCTTTAATATTCTTATAAACAACTGATTAACTTCTCAAACATTAAAAAAACACCTGTAGAAATAAAGGTCTATGCCACAGTGGAACATACTCTATATTAATAATTTTAAAAATTAATAGAACAGGATAAATTAAAGGTGTGAGCAAATTATTTGAAACATGAAATCAGTATGATATATAAAGCTATTTAATGGACTATGAAAGAAGGGTTGTTACAGTGTGATTATTTTTTTCTTTATCATTTTCTTTTTATTCATGAGATTCAAGCAAGCAAAATTAAACCAATTAAGCTAAAGACAAGATACAATATTAAGGATACAATATTAAGGATAAAATCCTCCAGTTACAGCAAAATATTAGAAATAGATAAAAAAGCAGATACAATACATTTTGTTCTTGTTAGTTTCTTGATAATTGAATTCTTTAAATGGATTTTAAAGTTTGCTATGATGAAGAATTATAAAATTGATTTATTTCTAGGTATTTAAACCTTTAAAAAATTGATGTCTTTTGAGCTATCTAACCAGTTAATGACTTCTATACATATATTCTATGAAAAACATTAGAAATTATTCTATTTGTTAAATAATTTAATAATTTAATTTTATACTAGGATCATTTTTGAAGGAAAATTTGGTTTGGTAGGCCAAAGAAGGGTATTTTGCTTTGTTTTTCACATGTAGAGCCTGCTTAAAAATAAGTATTAAGGCTGAATAGTACATTAAGTAGCTTAAAGTAGTTACAAAATACATGCTTCCCTATACTCCTTCTGAGATCTTATCTCAGAGGTCTTTCTCAACCTTATGTTCCTTTTTTTTTTTCTTAAGTACTCAGCTTCTTTAAGAAGTAGAAGATAAATATTCCTAAGCAGAGAGAGGAGTTTTCAAAATCAGATGATACACCCACTGTCTAGATGGAAAGTCATACCCAAGAGCTGTGTACTCTCTGCGGAGGAGCTATCTATCACCAGCCTCTGAACTGATGCCTAGATGAAGCCTTTTGATTCTTAAAGCATGTCCTACTCCAAAGTCTTAGAGATATGTGGAGGTAGATTATTAACAGGTTACTCACTAGGTGACCTGGCATGTTGCTGTTCTGTGCTAGACTGGGGAATTATGATGCCATTTCTTGTGTGCTAGAAAGTGTACAGAACAATGTAGTCATTGCAAGACTGTACACTTGCTAGCCATAAATATAAGCAGCACATAACTGGATGAATAAATTCACTGTGTATAATGTATATCCCAGCTGCCTTTATGCCTCTAAACATAGAGTATTGACTGTCAGTACTAGATGACTGCAATTTTAGTGTAGAAATGGTAAGCAATAATAATAACAAAGCATATGGTTATGCTGAGAGACATGTGGACTCAGAATAGTATCTTGTAAGATTTCTGGGGAGCAAAGCTCAAAGTAAACTGTGATTTCATACATAAATGTAAACATTTAATGAGAAAAAGCCATGAGATGCTAACAGCTTTGTCTCAGCTCTCCCTACTTACCTTACTAAGGAATGGGTTAAAAATTGATAGTACTGAGTGACTTATCCATACGAGTTATCATTTGTATGTTCAAGGCATGTATATTCAAAATTAGGACATTCAAGAGATATCTCACCTTGATTTCAAAGATGCCTAGGTCCTTTAGAAATCCTCAGTAGACACCCTCATTTGTAGATTACTTGGAAAAGTAGGATCATGATATTTTTGCAAATGAAGATTTCTTGATGGGAGCTTATTTTCTTTACTATGCATTATTTCTTTTAGATTGTGTAATACTATAAGTGTCTAGAAATATGTCGTGTGTGTTATGAATCACATTCAATATTAGCCCCTCAAGCTTGTTTTTATATTAATAAGAAAGACTAAAAAGAGAATTTAGATGAACTAGGAACATTGGAGTCCATCGCTGTGATTTAAAGACCTCTGCTTGGTGGTATAGTAATCCCAGGAATATCTCAGTTCACTAATTCTGTCTCTGAAGAAGTGACAAATCCTGGTGCTAGAAATCAGTGTTGGTCTTGCAGCCAGAGCCACTTCTCTCCGAGCAGCGAGGTCCCCATCTCCCTGCCCTGGTGGGACTGTGATGCTGAGCAAAGCAATATCAAATCCTAATGTGACACCTGAGCTCACCAAATGCATGAACAAGCTCTATCTGGAAGGTGTAATGGGGGTGTGTGTGTGTGTGTACTAAGTTGCTGGTTATAGTGCTTAACCAGGAAACAGGGGGCACAGGCTCTGCTCTTTTCAGCTTAAAGGTACTCCCCACTCCTCGGGGCTTGCACTGGGTGCCAGGCTGCCACCTGCGCTGAATGGTGGAATTTTCCACTTCTGACAAGCTGGCCCACTGGAGGATGAAAGATTTTTAAAATCTCTCTAATTACACCAGAAGATACAGAGTACCATAGTCTAATGTTTCAGGCATTTGCCTGGGTGATGTGGATTTTAGGACTCCAGCCACAGTGCACAGGATTCTTTCTATTATCCATTTCTGGGATTTTTATGCAATTTATTTTAGAACAATTATTGACTAAAGGCCTCTCAAAGTTTCATAGACTTTTGGTGCAATCATGGAAGCAAAACCTGGAAATACATCTAAAAAGAGTTAGGACTGATCTTTGAAATGTCCAGTGTTTGAAAACTATGTGAAATGCATAGTCTCACTGTCAGAATCCAAATTTACTGCAGAGATACATTTGCACCCGACATTCTGTTTTATTAATCCTTAACTATTAAGTTGTAGAGTATGGCACTTAGAATAAGCAGTGGAATCTCGACAGAAAACCTACAGTCATTTTTCTGCAACGTGTGTCCTTGTTTGACAGTGAATACAGAGACTATGTCCTTGTTCAGCAGTGACTCCAGAGACCATGCTAGTTAGAGAGAATGAAGGCAGAAACATGTAGAAAGTCTATTGTCTCAATGTATATGCTTCTAGTGATGTCTAGGGAAATAAAATAGTGGCAAGCTCCCATGAAATGTAGATACATGCACACCTTTGTTTATGATTTCAGAAAACCTAGACCTTGTCTTCATTCTGGGCTCAGTCTTTATAGCCGTTGGCCACCTGGATATACACCAATACCAGCGTGTCTGACATCACATATACTTACATGTTTGTATAAGAACATTTTATGCATGTATAAAGATGTATTAGGTCTAGTCTGGGCCTAGTTACCTGGCATATTTTAAATTTTACACTTTTTATAACATGCACTTGGATGTATGTTAGTTGAAAGGTTCTAAGTAAAAGCAGAATTAAAGGTGAGCCCATAAAGAAAAGGTCTGAGATGCCCTTTTAAGAAATAGAGGATACTGTTGAAGGGAAAGTAATGTTACATTCAGAAAGATGAGGTACTTTTGAGAGAAAGAAAAACTTAATATTACAGAAGACAACAAACTAAAAAATATTATAAGAAAATTAAAGGTAAAAGTGTACTAAAACGACCAAAGAAAATACTCATTTAACAGCTTTTTTTTTTTTCTTTTAACACTATTTAGGCAAATAAAAGGAGTTTGAAGACTAAAGCTGAGATAGGTTTCACACTATCCTTTTAGAAACAGGAGATGGGAATGAAGATGAGGTTGAAGACCAAAGAGAATTAGGGCAGTAAAAGAGGCTATCAGAGATTATTACGTTTTATGTATGTTCTCATGATAAAAGGGCTGGGGTTTTTTCTTTGATATTTGAGAAGAGTAAGATTTTATTTTTTTTTATAGGCTGTATAACTAGCAGTGAGAGTAGTAGTGAGCCTCAGTAATTGAGCTTCTCCTTTGTTTTGAAAGGACGTTAAAAGCAATTCAGTTCCTTGACTCCCTAGTTCAGTACAGATGATTGCTTGTTTATCAAATAAGGACAAAAAAAAAAATGGTTCATGGCTCAGGTTACATTATTGGAGAGAAACAAGGAGATGGCAAACATCAGCTCTAGCCAATACAGTGATGGTTTTCTACGCCTTCTCTATGTTGCCTTCGCACAGAAGGCTGAAGTGTAGGGACTGGATAGGCTTTTTCAGGAGGCTTACATGAACAGAAACAGGGAAAAGCTGAGCTTGGGCTACTTGTCATTTAAAGGCTTCTAGTCAGTTCATTCTTGAAAGAATGCTTAATTTCTTCAAATTGAGATCTTGCAGAGAAAAGTTAAAGCAGAGCAAGGGATTCCTGGGAAAGCAGGCAGAAAACAAGAGGGCATGGGGAAGGAAGCTATCATATGCCACTTCAGGGCGTTTGTTGGAATTGAAGAATAAATGCAAAATATAGTGCAGTCCTAAAAAAAGTCCTCCTGAAAACTCCCAACAAACTGACAAGACTTTTGTCTGTGGCTTTTCATTCCTTTGAAGAGTCTTTGCTGAAGTGCATGATGTGAGAATTGGAGAAAGTGATTATTAAGTGAAGTGGGACTTGCTAACTGCATGGTTTTGTTTTCTTTTGTAAGGATTGTGAGATACTGGAACAGTGTGCAGAGGGCCTGTGGAGTCTATGACCCTGGAGATTTTCAAAACCCTGAGATGCCTGATGTGAATTCAGTGTTGACCTTGCTTTGTAGATCAGGCTGGACCTCCTGAGATCACTTCCAACCTGAATGGTTCTTTGAGTTCTGTTCTCTTTATCAGCCAGGAGAATAGCAGGTGTATATGAAACTTTAAATGCTACCAAAAACAAACAGAAAAATCAAGGAAAATAAATGGGTACATTCCTTTTACTAGTAGTTGTGATTATTGTTGATTCTCACATGTAAAATAAATGAAAAATTAAGGAATATTTATTGCTTAAGATAGTTTTGGGCCAGATCCTAAAGCCTCTGCAGTCCGGAGAAGTCTCTTTGGATAGCACCTCTGTAAAGGCCTATTGTTGCAGCCTAGCAAGAAGAAAGGACACCAACTATTGGAAACTTTATAGCAGATTTGTGGCGGTGCTGGTTGCACATCTGGGCTGCCAATACTACTGGGGACAGCTGTCCCATCTGTCTGATCAATCTTCTCTCATGAGATATCAACAATGCAATACAGAACCTGTCAGGCACAAATGCACTTGAGAATTTGTTAAGGGTGATAACTGGGTAGATTATCTTACCATAGCTAGCTGATTAGGTAGAGTATTGCAGATCTTGATTTGAGAGGATACTTTGGTAGTGCATATCTTTGGTAACCATTGGCTGGTAGCATTTCTGTGGAGCAACAAATGAAAGTTATTAAAATTTCCTGTGAAAACCTTAGAGAAGGGATTAATGGAATATAGTGTGTGTGTTCCTTGCTTTGTCATGTGTAAGGATCTAAACCAAAAGAAGAACTCTGAGAATGTCACATGCAAAATGTCTCAGCTGGTAAAACCTGAAGCTGATTTTTCTACAGAACTGAGTAATTCATTAGGTGCTTTCCATTTCAAAATATGGCTTAGTGAAATCACGTACTCTCTGGGTGTAGTTCTCAGTGTGTCAAAAAGTTCTGTTTTTCATGGCAGGTTAATGTATATGAACAAATAGACTTGGAAAGAAGGATAAGTGTAGGTCCCTAATGGTTTCATAAATTTTGTTACAGATACAGCATCCAGACAGTTTATGGATGAACAATTTGCACCAGGACTACTACTTGATTGCGTGATGAGTTTTGCCGAGGACTGATTCAGAAATGCCCCCTATTTGCCCTGGGAGAGTCTTAAAACTTTTTCCTCCCTCTTTCCATCAATTCCCTGAAAAAGTATCTTCACTTGCATTTTGTAGCTGCTCTTTTGTCTGTTTACCTTTCCCTCACTTTTACTTCCCTGACGAAAGGCACCACTTTGAATTCACTGCTGTTAGTGAAAGCATTGTTGTATTTTTCAACTGAAAGATTTCTTGCCAAAAATCCTATTTTTCATCTACAGTATATTTTGATGAAAAAGCATTGATCAGCTTCAGTTTTTATGTCTGTCTTTAAAGCATCCAGTATTGATTGGCTACCAGTGTATGCATTGTGCTTAGCTCTGTAGAGGAATATCTATAGGCAAACCCTATGTTCTTTCATAACAGAAAAGTTGTCTAACACCAGTCAGATTTCAGATGAAACTTTTGCAATTCCTTTTTGGAAATAAAAGAAAAGCTTAATTATGGGTCAGACACAGGAAGCAAGAATGACGGTCTCAAACAGCAGTCTATTTATCACGGAAGAGGATAAGTCATCTTCAGTCTTACTAAGACTACAGTTATTTCTCCCTTCCTCAGTAAAATATTGCTAGGAAATCTAGGATCACTCTCCCAGACATGCAAAAATACATCCACTGTATTAGAAGACCCTTTGCCAGTGATACTTTCTGTTTTGATAAGGTCGAGGTTACTTAGAAACAAGAGAGTAGAGGGAATGGTTATTGAAAAGGGAATCGGCAAGCAGTTCAACATTTCTCATAATACTTTTTTTCCACTCTCTTCTTTTCTAGGGAGTGTAGTTGCAATAGCTTTTGCTACAACTTTTAGTTTACTGCTAGACTGAATGTTGTGGGTTTCTTAACATGGATTTTGGTTGATTTTTTTTTTTTATTCCCCTCCCCACTTATGTACAGTTTCTTTTGGCAAAAGGAAACACTTCAACTAGACTGAGCTTCGGGACATGTCAAAATGTAAAGCCTGTGGGGCCTTTTGCCTGTTTATGTTGCTTTTGTAGCGCCAACTGGGCAAAATGTCCCCTTCTGCCTGAGGCTGGGCGGGAAACTGCACCTTGCTTCCCATGCTTGGCTATGCTAATCCACATCTGTGATTGCCAAGCGTGATTACTGCAATGCATTGCACTGAAAAAATCAAATCACTAGCTGAGACAGTAAGCCTGAAGGCAGAAATGGAAGTTCCCAGAGAAGTCTCCGAAATACAAACTAGGAATGCTAGGTCCAATGTTAACAAGAGACATATCTATCCCATAGCAGCTTCCTGCTTTTCACATAAGCAGTCTTCCACAAATCTAAAAAAAACCCCTAAACTAAAAACCAACCAAAAAAACCTCTAGTTCTGTTAAATAGATTCTGAGATATCACAAATTAGAAGAGAATTGTTTGGTACTTTTGTGCTCTGTAAAACCCAGCAAGAAACTGTGCTTCTGAATAATCTCGCTGTGCTGCTAAGGTTGACTGGTCCTCTCTGCTCCATAAAACTGGGCTGTGTTGCTTCTTGGTGGATTCACCAGCTGAACAACGTAGGTGAAACACAGAAGTGTTGATCTATATTCAGTAGCTTAATTTTTATATATAATGTTGTTTCTTTCTGACTCTGTGCAGTTTGCTGTAGCCCCCAGCCCTTCTCGTACTCCATGTTAGAGAACAAGTAAGACACATCCTCCTTCGCTGCACGAACCCGTAGTCATGCCTTGATAAGTGTAATATTTTTAGCTATCTGAAGTTTTCTTTATTAACATGCATAATATCTTATAAGAGAATGTGCTTTTTCTGAAAATGTTTATGTGAAATTGCATGCAAGAATCTTCCCAGTGTGAAACGACAAGAAAGAACATTGAGAAAACAGTTAACATCTTTTCTTGACCGTTTGAAATTTTATTTGTGACCCTTGGTCTTCTTTTTCTTTTATGTGCTGTGAATGATTCATAGTTTTCTCTTCCTGATGCCAAGAACTCAAGTTCTTCGTGCCAGTTCCTAAACTAACTGCCAGTTTCAACTTACTCTCTCTCATATATAAAATAAACCTGAACTACTGAATATCCCTGTTTAGTTTCCTGCTCTAGAAAGTAGGTTAAACGTAGCTAAACAGGGCTTATGCAGCTACAAAGTAAGCAGGTTGGGACTTTGAGACTGTAGTCAGTATGAATTGGTGCTTTTTTATATTCTAACCTCTCATTTTCCACTGCTTGTCTTCACGTCCTGTTCCCTTCAGAATACCTTAATTATTTGTCCTTTAATCTTTCACTTTCCTTCACAATCAAATAAGGAAAGAGAATGTTCACAGAGGTGTTTTACACCAATGTGGTATATTTGTTTGTGGCTCGTGATGTTAAGTGTACTAAAATATGTTGTCTACTTGGTAATATTGTGGTTTTGCAAAGTTAGTGTTTCAGGAAGAACTGCTGAAAAAATGCCACTGGTTGGCCGAGAACCAGACTTATATTGTGTAAGAATCAGGCAGTTGTTTCTCCCTGAGGGTTATTAATTCTGCCTGTATATATGGAGGAATGTTCTTAGCGTAAGGTCTCTTTCACTTGGAACATCTAGGAATTTGAATAAAAATAAAAGTGCAAATACTTTAAAACAAAAATTACCCCCATGGCAATCAAGTATGAAGAGGCATATGAGGTAAAAAAGCATCAAAATATAGTCCATTTTCAGTTTGATCCCTGCCCAGCAATAGTTCTTTTGTTTGTTTTCTTCAGCAGACACCATGAAAAATAACCCCTTTATCTTTCTATCTAGTGAGAATAAGAGGTAATGCTTATCAAACAATTGCTATGGAAGCATGTTTCAAGAAATATTTCCAGTAGAATTGAAAAATCTATGTGTTTTGATTATACAGAGCTAAGTGACTCTCTGGAGGTGTTAAAAATGTGTAGATGTGGCACTTCGGGACATGGTTTAGTGGTCATGGTAGTGTTGGGTTGATGGTTGGACTTGATGATCTTAGAAGTCTTTTCCAACCTTAAGGATTCTATGATTCTATATGGAAAGGCTGTTTAGGACATAGCAGGTCATTCTCTTAAAGACTTTTTAGTCCTCCACCTGTTGCAACTCAATCAGTAGCTCAGTGCTACCACTCTAAGTTCCTTTCTCCATCATAACAGTGATGCCCTTCATGTTTACTTCATCTAATATAAATAGGAAAGCTGTCAGGAGGCTGACAAATCCAGCCTTTCCAAGTCTATGAGCTTGAAAATGAGACCAATGTTTCCAAGTAAATTCTGCTCATTCTTTAAAAAATATCTCTATAAGTGATTTCATCATAACACAAATGGGATTTACTTGCAAACAGTGGCATGTAGTCACAGTACATGCAGACATTCATCAACTGTGGCTTGATTTTTAAACCCCAGTGAAATATTCTAAAACACCCTTGAAGAAAGTTAATTCAGTGCTTTCACAGTCATTAATTTTGACAGCAAATCGAATTTTAGAAGTCAAATTTCTCAGTTGTGTTTCTTTGACTATGTTTAGAAGCCTGTGTTTAAAGAAGCTTTTTAGCAAGCTTTTTGGCATCCAAGGGAATGAGAATGAGGAGAGAGAATCTGAAGCAGAATCTGGAGCTGCTACTGGAAGGAGATGGTTGGATCTTCAAACCTGCGGCTGTTCTTCAGGAACACTTTGTGTGTTCTTCTGAATATCTGCCCCAGTAATAATTTCTATGAAGTATTTTCTTCCTAATCTGTTACTCCTCCTTTGTTAAGTATACTAACCAACTCCCATTTACTGTAGTAAGAGTGAAACTGAATCCTGAATTAATTAATTCAATTCAATTTGATGTTGTCCAGGGTATTTTCTTGAAAGCTTTGGTTAAAAGTTCTTTTTCTCCTCTGGGACATGTATTGCATCTTTCACTGCTATCACCAGAGTAATATAATTATCTATTTAATCCTTTTGTGATAAAAATTGCTCTTCAGACAACTGGTCATTCACATCTGTGAACATCAATGAAATAAATGAAATTGCATGAACTCAGGAATGTCAACTTGATCTTAATTATGTGTTGCTGGCAGTGAAACACATCATGATTCAGTTTGATGTGGCAAATTGGAAACCCTAAACAGGTTAAAACAACAAAGATAATGGTGGACTATTTCATTTAGAAAGACTTTCTATTCCCTAGCTGTTATGAAACAGAGAAAAACCCCCAAACAAACTCAAACCCATACCCTTCAAAAACCTGGAGACTGCAGAATTTGAAAATATAAAAAAGGACGTATTTTGACTGAATGTAGTTATTTCAAATTTTCATGACTGAGAGAATATTGATACATTAAAAAAAATGCTTTGCATCTGCATCTTACTGTACAGATTATCAAAAGTGCTTACATATCTACTCTTAATTAGCTGTGAGTGCTCACACTTATGTGTGTTAATGGTGCTAAATAGTTAGATTTCTGACACCTAGCAGTGTATACAGACAGACAATGTTTTGCTGACCCTTAAGAGAGCCCAATCTCTAAAGCATCGGTCAAATGTAATTTCAGCTTCCTACTACTGGTCATTGCTTTCCCCTTTATCTGTCCTTTTGGCACAGTATGACACTGGGAGTTATTGCTGAGCTTTTTGCGCTCCTCAACAAGAGTGGCCTGATGTGATTCATTAGCCAGATGACTTACGGTGGAAGTGCATCTTGTTTGAATGGCTCATTCAGGTGGGAACATGTGATTCAGTTTCCTCTGTGTGATGGACCACCCGTCATTTTGTGTTCACTCAGCTGACATGAAGTGAACGCTTTCCTAGCCAACACTGCAAGCCAGCTGTCATTCAGTCAATACTTGCTACCCTGTTCGTATGATATCTGATTAGATGAAGTATGGGCAAACGGACCTCACATATGCTAGCAATCATGACAGAGCACACATGCACCTGCCTACCCTTCACAACACAAACATACCTGTTGTTATACCTGTTGTTATTTCTCTGTTTGATGATTTTCGTTTCATCCGATTTTATTACAGCAATCCAGATCTTCAGTAAAAAGTTTAATAATGTGAGGCAAGTTAGATTTTTCAGTGCTTTCCCAGCAATTATCCTAGAGAGAGAAAGCTCCACACTATTCCCAGAGATCTCTAGAATCTCTGTCTCTTGCTAGATGTTTCTCATATCTTGTTTTTTTTGCCAAATAAAGTGTGAGTACTGTGTAACACTGGCCCTTTGGTTAGTATGTCATGTGACACTAAAAAAATTCCTTACAGAATTTTGCATTTATGAACAGCCTGGCGGTTATCTCCACTCCCCAAATAGTTATCTCCTCACAGTACAAAATGAGACCTGGGAAGGGCTATATTCCATTAAAAAAGGCCTAATTTCTGTCCTTTCAGTCTCATCAGTGCTCTCTCCCTGCTTGCTCCGCATCAATGTCACATTCAGTAGCCTGTTTAGTGTAGCACGTTCTTTCTGTCTGTTTGGTCTTTAACGGTGCAAAAGGCAAGCTTATTTTTTCTCCATATACTGTGGAATGATGGATTTGTTGCCCTTTGCATTAATGTTTTCTGATCCTTTCTTATATTTTGGTGGGAAATTAATAAAAGTGATATAGAAATAGGAGATGGGGTAAGAAATGTAACTTACTGACAGGAAGCCTGAAGTCCTCTTGTATGTGTAACACCAGAATTGTTGTAGCTAATTGTACTGTAGCAAGCACTGTAATGCTTCAGAAATGCACTGTGTGCATTTCCAGTTGCTTGATGTGCAACAGGCAGCTTTTAGGAGACGGGCAGAAGCTGTACAGGTGCATGAGAAGGCAGTGTTTGTCTCATCCTGCATGAAATGTTATGATGTAAAATCAATGCAGCTAAGAAGGAGCATTCCCAGAACAGTTACTGGCTGCATTATATCCTTTACTCTATGTTTTCTGAGACATATTTTACTTATGTTACAGGTTAAGTATCTGTAAGTAGATAAGTACCTCTTCAGAGCAGAACATAGACTACTTGAAGCAGACAAGTAGCTTGTTCATCCAGAAAGCCTGGCAGGATCTAGCTTCACAATCTGCAGCTGTCGAGGGTACCAGCAATAGAATGCTCAAATGACAAAAGGGCATGTGTTGATCTTTACTTTAGCAAGATCCTCTGTAGTTCCTACTACAGACATTTTTATGGTTCGCACCACCTTTGGAGAGTGTATGAAAAGCTGGATGAGTACATGGCTTGCTTTCTTGTCTACTTTTCTAGTTGTAAAAAGCTGAGTAGATTTGAATGTAGATAGGAACTTGCATTAGAAAATCCCCTCTGTGAAGGAAAATTCTGTACCAACACCTCTGTTAAAGATCTCTGTCAGCTAGTTCTTAATAACCTGTGCATAAAGTGGAGTTTGGTCTTTAAAAAAAAAAAAATTCAATTTACATTTGAAGTAAGCGCAATACATCAAGCATTTTCTTTCGCCACCTTTTGTCCCTTGGATCATGGTACTGTACTTTGTAGTGAAGGGAGATAAAACACTTGCTTTGAACACCATTTGGGAAGGGGTCCTTGTATTTGAGCTCTAGATTAATATGTGGTCTGTCCTGTTAAAATGTATGAAAGTCATGCAGTAGCTATAGCAAGATCAGAGAAGAGTCGCAACAGTCTGGAGGCAGGCGGCTCATTATCACAGCACAGTGGCAAATCCAGCCTTGCTGAGGAGCACAGAAAGAGAAGGGGAAAGGATGATCCCTCTACAATTTGGCTATTAATAGTCATCTGGGCTGTGTGAACCTCCTACAAAGAAAAAGCCTTACCTCAGAGGAACTTGCTCCCCTGGAGCGAGATGCCAATGAAATGTACTGAAGCTCTTCAGCTTATCTTTGTATAAGGTCTCATTTACACAATAGAAAGAGTCTGTAGCTGACTGGGGGTCAGCAATGTGCTGGGAAGCTGTGCTACATGCTGTCTAGCTGCAGATGCAGGCAAACTCCTGCTGGTGCTGCACCAGAAACGACACCTGAGACTGGCTTAAAAGTTGGCAACAAGATGCTGACAACGGTTTGGGCATTTCAGTCTCTGGTGCTGACCTCCACCTAATATACACATAGCAGACGCCATTGCTGGAGCCAGTTGCTAGCTTTGTGTTACGCTTATGTAAGCATTTGAATTTATCAGACCTGATTCCATTGCATGCAAACAGGTGAAAAGACACAAATATTTACATGAAGGAATAAAGCTGTTTTCCTCTGATAAATGAAGGACATGCAGCCTGTTCCACTGTTTGGATAGGAATGAAATATGCAATAAATTTACAGAACATAAAACAGTCCTATGATCTTGAATCAAAGAAGAATAAGTCAAAAGTTAAACGTCCTCATTTGTTAGTCTATTGTGTGATATTTATGTCAACAAAACTGCAACAGTTGCAAAGTTTCTAGCTTATGAAAAATATAAGGCAATTATACAGCATGAACAGAGGCTTGAAATTCATCTCCTGTCTGTAAATATGGTTGCTATAGATTGTTTTGGCAAGTAAGATAGATGGACGTGGTCCAAGTACTTGGAGATATGTTCTGGGTCAATGAATTCATTTCAGAGAAGCTTGACGATAACTAAATAGTATACTTGATTTTCTTATTTGCATTAAAATAAGACATGTTGCTCCTCTGAGAGCAACCACGTCCAATTATTCGTATACAGCTTTGCTAGAGGTGTTGGTCTTACAGCTCGGACACAAAATAAGGTAGCACAGGAGTATCTGATACTCAATCGTCATCCACAGACAGGCAAATGGAGAATCGTGGAGTGGGCCAAAGGATTTGGAGTTTGTGCTCTGGCCATGCCAAGCATCGGCTTTTAGCACAAGGACTAGGGATGAGGAAGTAAACATTTTTCAGGTGTGTCATAGTCTAATAATTGTAACACCTTTCTTTGCCTAATATGGTATAAATCTGGTGCAAACAGCTAAAATTATCAAAGGTAACCTGGCTGATTTTATGATGTGGGCAACCTACACCACTGGCAGAAGAGTGGCCGTAGCTTTTGTCAGTGATGGTCACAAGAGGCTGGGAGAGAAGAATCTCTTTTACAGACACCATGATTAGGCTTGCACTAGATCATCCTTGTGTCACAGGTTCATCTTTTTCTATATATTACTCCTTTCTCAAACCCTGCTTCTTACATAATCTAGCTTATGCTGATGTTTCTTTCTATGTATTTTCAAATGTGTGGTAGGTGGGGGTATGTGTAATCACTGGAAAGTACTTTCTGTGTGCTGCTATACTACACCAGATCATTTGTGTATTATGCTTACTTTTCAAAAAAACTGGTAAAATCTGAGCTCATCAGAAACAGAATTCAGCTCTCTTTATTCTCAGCTACTGAATGTCCTGTAGGACATACGTGCCAGAAATCAGACTTTCTTGACAATCTTTCTACATAATTCTGTTAAAATAACAAGCAAATATAACTTAGATCTATTTAATCATAGAATGGCTTGAGTTCGAAGGGACCTTAAAGATTATCTAGCTCTAAACTCCCTACCATGGGCAGGGACACCTCCCACCAGACCAGGTTGCTCAGAGCCTCATCCAGCTTGGTCTGAAATCCTTCCAGGGATGAGGTATCCACAGCTCCTCTGGGCAACCCTTTCTGATGTCTCACCACCCTCATAGGAAAGAACTTCTTCCTAATGTCTAATCTAAATCTACCCTGATCAAGTTTAAAACCATACCACTTGTCCTATGACCACACACCCTTATAAAAAGTCCCTCCCCACCTTTCCTGTAGCCCTCTTTAGGTACTGGACGGCCGCTGTAAGGTCTCCCCAGAGCCTTCTCTTCCCCAGGCTGAACAGACCCAACTCCTTCAGCCTGTCCTTATAGGAGAGGTGCTCCAGCCCTCTGAACATCTTTGTGGCCTCCTCTGGACCCTCTCCAGTTGACCCATGTCCTTCTTGTGCTGGGAGCTCCAGAGCTGGACTCAGTACTCCAGGTTGGTCTCACAAGAGCAGAGTAGAGGGGCAGAATCACTTCCTTTGAATTGCTGGCCACGTATTTTTTAATGCAGCCCAGAATACAGTTGGGCTTTTTGGGCTGCCAGTGCACATTGCCAGCTCATGTTCAGCGCTTCATCAACCAGCACCCCCAAGTCCTTCTCTGCAGGGCTGCTCTCAATCCACTCATTGCCCAGCCTGTATTTGCACCTGGGATTGCCCTGATCCAGGTGCAAGAACTTGCACTTAGCCTTGTTGAATTTCATGAGGTTGGCATGGGTTCACCTCTCCAGCCTGTCCAGGTCCCTCTGGATGGCATCCCGTCCCTCCAGTGTGTCGACCATACCACACAGCTTGGTGTCATCAGCAAACTTGCTGAGGGTGTGCTCGGTCTCGCTGTCCATGTTGCCGACAAAGGTGTTAAACAGTACCAGTCCCAGTACAAATCCCTGAGGGACTGGGACTGGTGGTGCACTGAGGACCCGCTCGTCACAGGTCTCCATTTGGACATTGAGCCATTGATTGCAACTCTTTGAGAGTTGTTATTAATGCAGGCACTTTTTAATTTGGAACACCAATTAAAAAAAAAAAACAAAACAAAACAATAAACAGAACTATAAACCCAAACAAAAACAAATCCCAGCAATCTGTACTCCCCACGTCAACATCAGCAGAAAAATTGGCTCAGTGACTGACCTGTCAGTGCTGAACTGAACAGAAAAAGGACCTAAGCTTTAAACCTCGTGCTTTCTGAACAGGTGGTATTAACTTTGACAAAGAATGTTTTTCTGCCTTTTGTTTTTATGACTCAGAATCTGTGGTTCTCCTGTAAATGTTCATTTGTATGGAAATCACTCTTAGCTACCACACTGAAGTCTTCAAACAGTACTGTTGTGTGGCTCACGTGTATGATCAGTAATATAAGTTCTTTCAGCTCTTCATCCAATGAGGACATAAAATAAAGAGTGATAGGAGGTACCTAACTCACTCATAGTGCCTCTGAAAGTCTGCTAATCTGTAATTCATTCTGTAACCCGTTACAAGCCAGTAGTCGTTCATTCCTTGTAAAATCTGCCAATTTTAATTGTGATTCAAAAAAAAATCTTAAAAAAAATATTTCTTAGGGTATTTTGCATCACAGTAATTTCAAATATTGGATTCAAACCATGAGACAACTCCTCCTCCCAGAGAGGCAGAGCATTTGTTTAGGAAAAAACACTCAGCTGTTCGACCTGTCAGTCACCCTCTTTCAGGAGAAGGAAATACAGGCACTCACAATGAGATAAGATTGCTTTCTGAAAGCAAAAATTAAGAACTTGAAGCTTTTCTATCACTGACTTCTGTGATCTGTCTCTTGCTGTCAGCACAGATGTAGTTCTCAAGACAAATAAAAGCAAGGAACTGAAGTGGCCTGGTTCTTAGTGCTGAGCTTCCTGCATTAAGGCAGAGAAAGTATAGAAGGATTAAAAGAAGAAAAAAAAAATAATTAAGAAACATCCCGCCTGACTCTATTTCCTGATTGAGAACTGAGCTCAAAATACCATTTTGGTAGGAACACCAGTGAAGCTTGTTCTCCAGCCAACTCAGCTTTTAAGGGTACTCTACTCCCTACATTTAATATAATCTCTTTATCCCCACATATACCAGTGGCAACACTGAAGTAGGGTCTACATCATCATCCTAAACTACAATTATTATTCTAAAAATGGTTGCAGTTAATTTATTGTTGGTGCAAATTATCTCTTCTTCAGTACTATCCAGAGTAAATTTGCTTTTGAGTTTATTAAGATGAAGAAGCAAATTTCCTTTCCACTTTATCTACAGGGTACTGCTAATTAAAATGGCCTAATACTCCTGTGGCCTCAATTTCAAGAGCTCTCAGATGAGATTTTAGAGCCAGAGACGATGAACACCCTATAAAGAAAGAAGACACAGATCTTGAATCACCAGGACTTACCCTGTAGCTTCTCCCAAGAGCCTTTCATCTTTATCACCATGACCTGAGCACACACTGTTCTGCTCTTACATTGCTACCAATTGATCTCAGAGCTTTGCAAGAGGTGCCATCTATAGTTGTTACTATCCCGAAGACTGAAAAATCAATGATCACAGAAAAATGGCCATCAATTATCTGTCCATTTAGATCCTCGAGGCAAGATAATAATGTTTATTAGAGAAGACATCTTGAAGTCGTTTAAAAATGACACCAGCTACTATCATTCCAGATGCTAAGAAAGCTAAACAGCTTTCTCTAATGACAGCTGTTCCCAGGGATAAAGAACTCCAAAAGCCAGATTAAAGTAAGTAAAGTAAGTACTCCTCTATTTCAGTCCAACTGTGCCTAGTAAATGAACATTATTGTGTAAATACTGCTTACTGACAGAATAAAGCATCTGCCTTTGTGAACAGATTTCAGTGTCGAGCTAAATCATAAAAGGCTACATTTTCTGAAGGTTATCTAATTTCCCATGAGTAACACTGGAAGTGCAGTCCTTACAATTACTTATTTTTCCATATAATGCACTATAATGTTTATAATGATGAAGGGTTCATGAAAACCTCTGAAGAGAGGAGAACTCAGTAGATATTTTTCTCCTTTGAAACCACAAATCTCTTAAGCAACTGAACATCTGACCTGCAGAGTCCTAGGAAGAATATCTACCCAAATATATCCTGGTCTTTGGTGGAAGCCCTTCAAATACCAGGGCCAGACTGCTACGGGGTACCTATATATTTGCAGTGATAACCAAACAACTATGCTTTAAGAAAACAGTTTCATTTTAGAAAGCTGCCATAATTTACAAATGCAAGCAATCCGTGATATAACCAAGATAGCACAAGATTGATACACTGAAGAAAAGTGACAGTTCTTCCCAAACTTTCTCTTCAGATACCATCTTTATCTTTTGTTTTATGACCGAGCTAGAATAATCATTAATCAGGCCCTAGAAGTCACCCTTTTTGAGTATTCTCATTAATTACAGATTCTTTCTGTGGCTTTTCTCATCCTATTTATGGATTTCTTTCATGAAGAACATGTGAAAAAAATATAGCGTTTCTTTCCCGGATATCTAATTGATAGGAAACACCTTTGGAAATCAAGGGAAAAAGTCTGCTACTGACAATTAATTTCTCTAAAATAAAAATAAATGCATGTTTTCTGTCTCTGACTTGAGAAAACTGGACTGCCTCAGACTCGATATGATAACATTACTTTCCTTTCTTTTTCTCTCCCTTTTAAACCTTAAGGACCTTCAATATGTACGCTTCCATACTATGCAGTCCTTCTTTTCTGTAAAACATTTGTGATTCACAGCAAGATAATATTCAGACTTTTCCAGTGCTAAGTATGTTTTTAGAAAGCGTTCATCATTTTTGTATATGGAGTTAATGCAGTTGTATCTGTTCAATTTCTCAAAGCCATAGCATCCAGGACAACACCACAATCCTTGAACTTCAGCTTTGCTACAAACAGCTCGGTCAGACGAGAAACTGAGGCAAATTGTCACTCATAGGAGCTCTAATGGACTGCAAATAGCAATTGTGCATCTTCCAGAGGAGAGATTTCCAGTCCATCTGGACAGTCATCTGTAACCTCAAGACAAATCTGTCAGCCACAGATTTTGGACTCTTACAGACTGTTATGCCACATGTCAGCTTGCACTTACACAGTGCCTCAAGCCAAACGTCACCCTTCCTCCATTATAGAGCTGGCAGAGGTTGGGATAGTAAGCTGTGCAATGTCAGACAGCTACGTCTGTCTTCTATTGTGGCTTAAACTGAGAAAGTTCATAAAGATTCAACTTTTGCCCAAAACCTCTGTTACTGGTTTAGATAAAGGGTTGCTCACTGGAACCATTGGATGATCCTTGCTATATGAACCCAGATGGGGATCATACATGAACATTCTGGAAAGCAAGGAAATCAGGGTAATCTGGAAGACATTCCTTCTTCCTTTAAAGATTTGCATTGACTAGATGTTCCCAGACAATGCATCTCCAAGTCATTATGTGAACAAGCATGGAAAAGTCCATTCATTGTTTTCCCAGCCAATGGCTGGCAACTGTATATAACTTGTTCTTTTCCAGGAGACAGTCTCTCGCCAGTCTCAAATGCTCTCTTTCATGGTCCATCCTTGGATCAATGTTTGGATCAACAGTGAATAACTCAAGTTAAAGACCTTTTTTTGCTATCAAAAAGACCTCATTTTTTCTTTTCCTAGGTTTGTTGGTTTGGTTTTTGCATGTTGTATTTCTGGTTTGGTTTTTTTTTTGTCTGCAGAAAGAGTCTAATCTCAGAATGCTTGCAAATATCATGAATGAAGTCTCATGCATGAGTTTCCTCTGATCCCCCACCCAGAGCATAAGAGAAATCAGAAGAAATTCAACTATGTTGATTCTAACAGCTTCTACTTGTCTGAGGCAGTTGAAGTTAATGGATTTCTTGCAATATATCTCAGCCTCTAATGAAAAGAGAGGAATGTTTTCTATGTGCTTAAGCAATGATATTTGCTGGAAAACCCATGCTTCCTAACTCCTCAGCAGCTTATTTTTATTCTCCTTTTTCCTAATTACTGCTATTCCTGTTTGAGATGCAGAATACTTCTTGTACATTTATTTTATCAGTAAAGGCTGTGTTTGCTTCTAGGAAATCCTAGTTTCGGAGAAATGGGTTTCAGGGTTATGTTGCTATATGAACAATTATAAAGAGATCTGTATATGTGTAGAAGTGAGTATTACTGGCTGAGAAATAATAAATAAAAAGGCATAGGTAACAAAAGTTATATGAGTCTGTGAACAGAAAAACTGGGTTTCATGGCAGAGATAATGAGGAAGATACAAAGGTAGGATGCATTTTAAACAAAAGCCTGAAGCTGCAACACATACCCACCAGATCCAGGCTACTGCAGTTTCTGCAGAAGAAAGCTTATGAAGAGCATGGAGAACTAGGAGTACTGAGACAATCCCTCCTGTGCAAATATAAGTAAGTTTGTCTTCAGTAGCTTAGACTTGTTTAATCCCTTCTTATACAAGACAGGTCCTACTCACAGGTAAAAGCTGGAATAAAATTTGTGTAGGTGGGCTTAGGCTTTTAAATTTTGAAGACAGGATTGAAACCACAAATGTGTTCAATTATGAACCCCAAATTCAAGGATTAAGGACATATGTAAAATTCGGTACAAAAAAGCCTGGTATTTTTAGCATAGAAAAATGGACAAAGTCAGACTATTAGAGTTGCTGAGGCCTGAGCGATTGAAAGCTTAATTGGTAACTTATGTACTGGCCTCTGTACAATGTGAGAAAATAGGTGATCTTTCCAAGAAAGAGAGAAACTAATTTCACTTTTATTTGCAAAGCGATGGTGTAAAATCTACTGAGGATATGCAGTCCAGGAAACATCTGGTTGTGTCCTTCTGATATATTTTATGAAGTCTGCCACATCATTTTTATATAATTATACTAGTTTTAGCAGGACTACTGCCTCTGCAGCTCTAAAGAGAACAAGTATGTTGCAAAGTTGGCAGATGTTCTTGCTTTTCTCAACTTACTAAAGTACAATGTGCAGGATCTTAGCTGAGGAATTTATTTGCTGGGCTGGATCAGTTCAGCTTCCATATGATACAATGTAAGTATTAATTTTGTTATCTATTATTGTTCTTAGGACCTTCCAGGGTAAAAAAAAAGGAAGATAAACTAGCGTGTACAAGGAGGTTATGGGACAATGTCAATCTAATGTGCTTGTCTTCCACAGACTAGAAGACTAATCATTATCAGTTGTTTTTGGGAGGGATTTTTAAACACTACAGTGAAGAGATGAGTGTGAAGGGGACATGGAAGAGAAAAGTCTGAAGTTATGCTTGTTTATGGAGAGCTCCATGTAGGCTTGAGAGGTAGGATTTTTGAATAAATAAGCAGGTAGGCAATATGTGGCATAATTAAAGCTTGAACCTCATCCCTGGATAATAAATTAAAAATTATTCATAGAATGAGAATAGCTGTCAATGCCTCTAAAAATGAATTTTTAGCTTATTGCAAGGGGAGCTGTCAAAAAGGGGAAGAGCTGCATGAGCTAATTGAACTGGTGAGTTTTGAAGACAGTCTTGGCAGCAGTGTATAAATAGATATGCCTGGGACAAGAATGCCTTTGTCAGGACCAAGATGTTACAGTAAGTGAGCTGTAAAATGACTGTGACCTTAATGAGAATTTTAACAACGTGAGTGGATGAAAAAAGCCAAGTTTTAGAGATGGTTCTGTGGGCATAGCAGAGTCTAAATTAACGGTGGTACCCATGTTATGGGTGTTTGAGATGGACAGGATGGGAAGAGCCCTTTGAGAATCTGGAGAAGAGGCAGAGAAGATATGGCTCAAAGGTGAGACCAAGAGCTCTGTTTTAGCTATACTGAGCCTCAAATGGCGGCCAGGCACTTTCAAGGCATACCTTGATCTTACCCAATGAAGGTAATGTTTTCAGTAAGAGAAGAGAGGTCTGCAATGAAGCAGTATCTGAGATCCTTCAGATAAAGATGATTGGAATTTGTAGATGAGATGAAACTGGAGGTGAATCAGGAAGAGTGGAACAAGAACTACTGGACATCTAGAAAATGTGACCTATGAGGAAATAATGAAGGAATTAGGATTTTTTTTCATAAAAAAACCCAACCAACTATAATATCTGTCTACATGAGCATTACAGATAGATGGAAAATGGAGAAAATTAACTGCTCTCCATTCAATCAGGAAAAGAAAAGGCTGGTTTATGTTGTTACAAGGGCTATTTAGGTAAAGGAGCACAAAAAGCCTTTGCAATAATATGGATAGCAATCCATGAAGGCTGTGACACCCCCTCCGTTAGATTTTTTTTTTTTTTTTTAGGAACAAAAGATGGTTCTAATAATTTCTTGCAGTCTCTTCCATGTTTACTCAAATTTGAAGGTCCATGAAAAATCTGAAAATGGAAACCTAATGATTTCTTCAATATTTAGAACATCAATTCACATCCAGTATTATATGTGTTGATTTCACTGACATTTAGCAGTTTTTCACATGTAACATGATTTGAAAGGCTTGACTATTCTTATGGACTTTTGTAGTCATTAACCTGTAGGCCAATAAATATGTTTTTTTGCCACGGCTAGCAGAGGCAGAGGCTTGGTGGGCAGCTGATGGCATGAGGTCTTATGATGTGTCTGAGCCCGCCTCAGTGATAGCTGATTTTAGTCATGGCAGCCATTGCCTGGTAGCCACATGCCTGCGGCCTCCCTGCTTTGACTTCACTCTCAGAGCCCCAGGGGCAGGGGCTGGCGATGCTCTGTAGTCAGTGCTGGAAAAAAATCCAGCCCCTCTTGCATAACAGCACTGGGGGAGGGCAGCGTGTGGCTTCCAACTTTGCCAGGGAAGCAGGGAGAAGCAGGCAAGATGAGATAGGAAAACAGAATTTTTTTTTTTAAATGCAGAAATACTGGCCAACCTATTATCTATGAGATTAGTGTGTCTGAAATGTTATCCTGTTTAGTATATTTTGAGTCAAAGCATTAAGTTATGTGTTCCTTGTATATTTTGAGTATCGGTCAGTTACAGCTGTAAGTACAGCCAAAACAAGTTGTACTGATATAGACTATGAGCTAGTCTGTCACTGCGCATTCACACTTAATGGTTTTCACTGGTGCAGTTCTGTCGTTGTATTTGCAGTTCCTAAGTAACCACAGCAGAGCTCTAGAAATAACCAGACTCACTCCCTGATCATCATTTAAAACATTTGAATGCTAGCTGTAATTTTGGCTTGTATCTTTTGGTCACAACGTCAAATTGAAAAAGTTCTTGTCAGAATTCATCATTGATTCTTAAACTTACAGCTCCAAATGATCATTTAGAACTGCATTGTTAATAATGTCGAGCTCTGATGATGAGGAAATAATTCAAACCGCAGGAAATTGTTTGGAAATCAAAACCCTCTGTGTAAAGGTGGTAATTTTGACAATTTCTGTGGTTTGTTTTTTTTTTTTCAACTCCATCAAAGATCAGCAAGTAATGGTCTCTCTATGTTCAAGTGCTTGTAATAATAATTTTAACATTTCTGTTTAGTATGGTCTGATGAAAATTCATCTGTCATTCTTCATGTACTGCAAGAGGCACTTGAGCACATGCTGGTGATACTGAGATATTTTGGGTAGCAAAGATGAAGAGCAACTACAAATTCTGCAGAAAGACCTCAGAACATAACATGAGTGGATGATAAGAGGGAAGATGAAATTCCACATATGTAAGTTATGCACACAGAAGGAAATCACCCTAACTTTTGCATGAGCAGTGAGGGATTCTGAACTTGCTGTTGTCATTCAGGAACAAGATGTTGGAGCTGCAATAGCTACTTTTGTTAAAATATCAGCTCAGCTCTTGATGGTCAAAAATAGAACACAATATTAGGAATTAGTAGAAAAGGATTGAGAACAACCTGGAAAACTTCCTATTGATTCTATATGAGGTTTAATGCTATATAAAACCATAGCATGCCTAAGCCTAAAATGCTGTTTTCAGTACTGATTCCTCCTGTCTTGAAAAGAATATAGTAGAAGTGGTAACGATACAAAAAAAATGGTGTCAAGGTGACCAGCCCTATGAGATCACTTCTCCATGTGAACTATATAAATTAAACAAGGCTCCTCCGCCTGAGAGAGACTGAAAAGACAAAAAAGAGTTGTATGAGGTCTGGAGAAGGTAAATAGGGAATGACTACTCACTGTGTCTTATACAATCATAAGAAGGTGTTCAACACAAAAGGAAGAGTGCCTTTTGAAAACATACCTCAGCTGTGGCATTCCTCACCCTAGGATGCTGTAGATGCATGAAGTCAGTGATGGAATAAATTATGGACACATAGGTCTATGAAGGACTGGATGAACGCACTGACATCCTGCATTACTGGATGTCTGTAAGTTATAAATCACTGATGGCCAGCTGTACAGTTGCCGTGCTAAACACTTTCTTAAGCATTTGGTATGCATCACCATGACAGACAGGATACTCAGGACCATTGCCCTAATTCCAGCTCTTACACTAAGGAATCTGGATGCTCTGAATGGAGGGACTATCCGAATATCTTTTGGGAAAGGATGGGTGGATTTCAGGCATAGCATTGAGGAAATATTTCATTATTTTGTTGATATGATGAGGGGTAACATATTTTTGTCTTTTACCTTTTCCTTACCCTTCACTTTTTTTTATACCTTACTGCTTTTCCACATCTGCTTACTTTTAATTTCTGCTTCTCTTTAATTTCTTTTTCCTTCATTCCAAACAATCCTCCAGCCAGAAATGCAAAACAGAATCAAGCACCGACGCTAGTGACTATACTCTGTGAAGAATTTCCAGCTTTCCTTCTTTATTCTTGGCTTTCTACTGTGGAGCTGAGCTGAGCTTAGCCTAGAGTCTGCGATCTTCTAGCTATCAAGACACCATAGGGGAGAGATTTGTAGGGAGCTGCAATTCTTGTTTAATGTTCTCTGCTGTTATTACTATTTGCAGAAGAAGTTGGAGTCTGTTATATGCATGCTCACCCAGTGTTCAGGGACCAGCTTAAAAAGTGGTTCCAGAGCAATGGCACTGTTTGATCTCCCGGTCCAGCATCAGTCACTGACACCCTGGCAGGATCGCGGGGAGTCAGCCTTATTTGCACTTGATCTGTTATGCTTCCATTATTAGACTAGCAATAGCAAACTTTTGGAGGGGTAAATATTTTTCTATTTTGATTCAGAGACTGGTGCAAGGCTCTTGTTTTTTTTCCAAGACTGGGCTTTTCTGATAAGGTCACTTTGAATTGAACTAACACAAACACATGAAGCATTGATGGATTTTGAGAAGTGTTACACTGTTTTCTTTTAAGTGTGTGGAATCGAACTTGGCCTATGGCAAGCTCAGTTGAAAATCTGATATTTAATTCTTACATTTTCATTATTCCTTTTAGAAAATGTTTTAGGTGATATTTACATGCATAAAACATTTCCCTCTTCTCATAGTAATCAAAAAGACTCCTGTAAAAGGCAGGTAATGTTTTTGAAATAAGACATGAGATGCTAATTTGGCCTCGACTCCCCTGCCTTGTCATTGGAATGGTAATTCATTGGCAAGTTTAAAACACTCCCTTCTAGCTCAGGATGACCCAAAGTAGTTTGAGTCCTCAAGTCATCAGTCTTCCTTCATTTACTCTTCCTTCCTTGGGGCTATTTCTATTGATTTTATAACAAGTTCGTCCCATCAAACCCAGATGTACAGATGTTGCGACATAACAAATTGTGTTTTCCAAAGGCTTTAGTCAAATACGTTTTCATATATAATCTTGTCAGGGGAAAAAACAACAGGTAGGACTTGTTCATTCCTTCAGCACTTTAATTTCAGTTACAGGTGTCAAGGATTATGGTTGGGCCAGCCACTAGACAAATGACAGATTCNAATTCATTGGCAAGTTTAAAACACTCCCTTCTAGCTCAGGATGACCCAAAGTAGTTTGAGTCCTCAAGTCATCAGTCTTCCTTCATTTACTCTTCCTTCCTTGGGGCTATTTCTATTGATTTTATAACAAGTTCGTCCCATCAAACCCAGATGTACAGATGTTGCGACATAACAAATTGTGTTTTCCAAAGGCTTTAGTCAAATACGTTTTCATATATAATCTTGTCAGGGGAAAAAACAACAGGTAGGACTTGTTCATTCCTTCAGCACTTTAATTTCAGTTACAGGTGTCAAGGATTATGGTTGGGCCAGCCACTAGACAAATGACAGATTCTCGCTATTAACCCCTCTCCCTTCCCAAAGAAGAAGAGAAGAGGAATGAGAGACAGAGAATTATGGACTGGAAAAGAAAATTAAAACTGCTTAAATGAAAATAACAATAAAATGAAACATATACAAATATACACAAAACCAATATTGAACCAAACACCCCCCCAATGGCAATTATATCACCATCACCACTGATGCTGTGGAGCAGGCACTGAGAAAGTCCCAAACTGCACTCAGTGGCCTTTTACTTTCTGCACCCTCAATGTGGTACACAAGATCTAGCAGTGACCTTGGTCTCCACAGAGGCAAGTATAAGCAAGAGCCTTTCTGCACACCAGTCCTTGGTAGTAACTCTAAACATCAGGTGTTATCACTTCTAGAAGCAGACATTGCCTGCCAAAATCTGTTGTTAATTCAGAAAGTGTAGTTACTTAGAAGAAACTGAGCTCAGAAGTAAAATCACTGAACAAAATTAGTTCTGTTCTAACTCAAATCAGGTCACAGAGAGGGATTTGTAAGAAACAGGAGAAAACAAATACCAAGAAAATACATATATTTGTCATATAATTAATTTCTAAGAAACCAAGTGTATGCTTAAGGATACTTTAATTAGATATAGTCGGACACTCCATTCCTAGGTCCTGGCAGTGTTATGGGATTCTCAGATCTCTATATTTGGCCATAATTTCTGAACACCTATGGCTTTTTCCTCCTCAGAATTGATATATTAATACCTGTTGGTAGATCCAAGCCAAACCAGAGTCCTGTTGTGGTAATCACTGAGTGAATGCACAGAAATACACTCTGCTGTGGTTTCCTAAGGTATGATATTTTTGGATGACAATGCAGTGTCAGCAGTAACCAGTATTGTTGTGCTCTTAAATAGATCAAAAAAACCTCGTACTCTTGATGTTGCATATTATCAAACATAGGATATATGTTAGTTATCTGTATTTTTGGATGAGTGATCTGAATTTGAGAACCGAAAGTTCTAGCTTTCTTTCATGATTTCAACTAACAAATCCAAGGAGTATTTTGCCACTTTCTAAGTCTTTCCTTGCTGATTTCTTCAGCTATATTTGCTATGCAGAATACGCGTTTGAATTGTGTTTTCTGCATTTTTTTCATGAAGAGTTCTGAGCAGGATGTAACTGATTCAGTCTTAAAGAGTACTTTTTCACACTGTGTCACTTTGAAGAATTCCAGTGTGTGGCAAAACGTCACTAAATCCAGCAGGAACTTTGAGCTTTATTTATTTTCGGTATCTGTTAGTTTTCCTCAAAGTGCAAATCCCATTAATGTGCAAGAAAATGTAGGCACTTCGTTTCCTTCAAGAAGCTTTTGGCTCTATCAACCTAGAAATGATATAACCCATTCTTGCTCCCAGTAAAGTCAGAAAAAATATTTGCCAAGGATTTGCAGTTGATCCAAAAGTTTACGGATACTCTTACTGCATTTTGTGAGGAAGAAAGATCCCACCAAATCAGCCAAGTGGGAGGTTCTTCCTGACAATCTGCTGCAAAGAATGTCCAGACGTTCCTCATGGCAGCTCCATACCTGCTGACCCTGGGAACATCACCCATTAAACATTGAGTAGAAGTGTTTGAAAGTTATGTTAATCTTATCATTTCCTCAGCTGTTGTGAAATAAAATTATATAAACAGCAGTATTCTCTCTGTTCACGTTGCTTTTGGTCACAGCAGCAGAATGAAAACATTTATGATCATAAAGAACTTTTTCCTCAATCAGTAGAACATCTCTCCAGTTCCTTTTCTGAAAGAAAAAACCCTAACAATATGAAATAGGTTAATGCATCTAGACCAAACTTGAATTCCTATACTTAATTCCCTGAACCAGTAAAAAGGCAACAAAATTGACCATCTGATATGTCTTTTGGAGCTGCACTGTGCTTAAATTCCTCCAAGTGAGATGATTTACTGAGACCATTTCTTTTTTTTTTAAAAAATGATATCTAAATGTGGCTACCTAGGCCTTGTAGCCCCTGCTTTTACAATAGTGTTTCACAAATTAGAAGGAAAATCAGGTGAATTAAATATTCAAAGAGCAAAGATGATTATAGAACATGTTTATTGGCTGGTTTTTCATTATGCTTTACGTACACAAGCAAATATTTGTTTTGTTGCTTTGATTTGAGAAAACATATACTTAATTAAAGAAAAAAACACAACCAAGAAGCTGCTTCATGAAATTAAAATTCCAAGATTTTAAAAAGCTTCAGTTTTTATCCTGGTTGCTTAAAATGATGATTAAGCTATCAGTCAATCTCTAATAGCCTTTGAAATCACTGAAGAGTCCTATCTGGACCACGAGCACATTTTTTTTTGTCCCTATCAGCCTCTTGAAGGCAGCGTGCATTGCAGCTAGTGGTCAGCAGCAGAGTCCACTAGTCAAGGAGCCATTACCCAGGGTCAAGCTCTAGCCTGGTCATGACATTTGTCCCCTGCCCCGGTGACTGGCCAGGATAGGGTGTTAGGTTGGGAGAACAGGAGGCTGGAGAACATGGGGAAAAAAAGCAAGAACGTAAGGGATGGAGGAGCACAGTTCACACCTTTCCCAGCATATGGAAAGTAGGAGGACTTGAGGGTTTCACCATTCAGACATAAAATACAGTCTAGGGAAAGCAGGTTTCAATAGATCTTTTTACAGGTCTGCTTGTTTCCCTGTGCAGCTGCTATGACATTGTATTTGTTTCTGCCTTATGGAGAAATCATTATGTCAATCTCTTCCAGAACCTGATGCTAATGAATGTGTGTCATATATATTTTTTTTTCTAGTTGATTTATCATGCCACGAACAGAAGCTGCCAATCATTTACCATGCTGAGTGACTGCTTGCTTTTCTTCTATTTGTACACATTTTGGAATGAATATCTCTTGCTTTGTGCTAGTTAGCCATTTTTTACTAAGTGCTCAAAATGTATAGCTTTGGGCTTTTCTTCAGACATGTCCTTAACTTTAGAATTAGTTCCTATCTGGTGGTCCTACTTGCAGTGTCTTTGGGGCATAGACACCTAGGCTAATTTCATGAAAAGTCGAGTATGTTGGCAGGCATGGAGGCTAGGCTGCAGTTAGATAACTGATTTTTATTCTCTTTTGTTGAGATAATTCAAGGGTTTTTTTCTGCTTGATGACTGAGTCTTATTATTGACACTCTCTTTTTGATAGTCGAAGGAATTAACTACTGAAATAAAAAATATAGCATTAGCCACATAGCTTGTATGTATTTCTACCTTTACTCACTCTTGTCTTTTAAATTAGTCTCTGTCCACAGCTGCCAAACTTGATTGAAATCTAACATTTTAATGCAAATTGTTTAATTAACAGTTTTGTCATGCTGCTACTGCCTTTAAAATATTAGCCTTTAAAGTCTTTATAAACACATGGCTGATGAAAGAACCAACAGTGAACAGCCTCTTTTTTGTTTAGCTAGAACCATCAGTGCACACGCCAACCCCTCCGAAAGCGCTCAGCTTCTGCTCTAAATTGAGAGTGTCCACTAGAGTTAAGAAGCACTTCAATGCATGTGGACGGTCTTACTCTCCTTTTGGTATCGTTTCGTACCATTTAAAGCATGATGGTGGACTTACAGGGTTAACATTGTCTTCAAATTCTTTCCTCTAATCTGGTCTCTTTAACAAACCCCCAAGTCTTATTATGTAGTAAAGAACCTTAGTAATCTAAGTAGAGCTGGGGCTAACTGGAAAAAAAAGAAATAAAGAGGTGGCTCTTACTCTTTGATAGCACGTTTGGATGTTCCTCCTCCTGCTAAGCGTTTTGCAGTTAGGTTTATTTTATGTAACTTTGGGTTTTGAAAATGGAATTCTGTCTTCTTGAAGCTGACTTCGGGCTGGCTGTTCCCTTCTTCAGCAAAACCCCTTACATTTTCTTGTATGTCCAGCCAAATAATTAACATCCAATATTTTTAATAGAGCAGTTATTATTAAGTAAAATATGAAGAAAAACAATGAAAACATTTTGAAATGAATTACAACTGAAACAGTTGTAATTATTGATATTATTTAAATCAGTGTATCAATATTTGTATATTATTTAAATCAATAATATCAATATTTACAAATGTTTCAGGCAATGGAAAGCAGTAAGAGGGATATAAGTTTAATAACTGAACTTATACCAAACATCTGACTTCAGCAGAATGATAAGGGCAGTAACTCAAACACTCAAATGTTAGGTGGTACTAGAATTAGGGTCACCAAGTGCATATTAATTCCGTTGTCCTGTAATACCACTGCTTCCTATTTCCGCTCATCAAGGAACATCAACTTCTTTTTACCCTGAACTGACAATTGAGGCTGATTTATGCATGTTTGAATTTAAAAAAAATAAAAAAGTGGAAAATAAATGTTCGCTTTTAAATGTACTGCATGTAATAAACTGATGCACTATACTTTGCCACCAAAATTCAAAGCTGTTTGGAAAATGCTGAGATCCCTTTGATTTGAGCATCACTTTGGGACAGAGCATTGCATGAAGGCTAAACTTCCGCAGAGAGTTCAGCTCAACACAAATTTTGAATAGATATTCTTAGCGTTACTTATAGGTGAGTTTTGAAAAACATAAACAAAATTACGCTGTGTACCATATGGGAAGGATTTGGGGCAGTGATCAGATACAAGCAGGGGGATTAACAACAGCATGATGTGAGACCAATATCCACTGTCCCTAATTCACAGCCTGCAGCATCCTCTCTTGTAAATGACACTTGGTAGGGGAATCTCTGTCCTATATACTTAACACTTCTATGTTTGACCTTGTACGGAGACAGGCAGCAGAGGCTAAATCCACAAGTACCAACTGAGATGCACAAAAACTTTGCGGGGCTGCAAGCTGGGCTTCCTTCCAAGCCGAGGGTGACACAGCTACCTCCTTACACTCCTATTGCTCTAGTCTGACAATGATTTACACTCATGATGGGACAGAAAACCAGATTGTGAGGGGATTGCTTTAAGGTAAAATCAGCAAAATAAACTGATTCGGAAGATGTTTTTTTGATTTGGGTTTTTTTTGCTTGTTGTAGTTTCTCTGTGATGAGCACTTACTATTTTAAATTAGTTTTATTTAGTTTTATTAATTTTATTACTATTATTTTTTCTCATTTGTCTTCTGCCTAATACTACTTCTATAGCCACTTTGAAGTTGTTAGGCGTTTTGGTTTTTAACAGTTCCAGGCTAAAAAGACTGGTTGTAAACAAACACCATTTAGTTTTTTCTTAGCAAGCAACAGAACACAGTGTAGGAGCAATGGAGGAAAATATCACTTGAATTGAACTTGTAACTTTTATTGCTGCTACTAAGTAATCTGATCTGGTAGGGAATGTATGGCTGGAAAAATGAATCTATTATAACATGCCATTTATCTTGTTTAAGGTCTTGACTGTCTTACTTCTTATGTAAACCCTTTTGACAAGTACTTCTAGCTTATTGTGTTCATTCCGAGTCTTAGAGAGTGAGTGAGATCTTGGTCACAAAAATACGCTGTCTGAGTTTAAATAAAGGGGTAAATGAACTCTCATTTTCTGACTAGTCTTTTATAGCTCCTGTCAATTTAATTTACATGCATTTTTTAGTGGATTTAAGATGCGCTCAAGGCAAACTAAAAATGTTCATGCAGGAGTTTGCTCTAATTTAGCTAAATCACTTTATGTAAGCGACTTAGGGGCTGGCTTACTTGGAGAATTTACTACGAAATTCTTGAGCATGGACAACTCCACTGTCACTTCCCATGCTGTGTGCCTCACTGCCTGGCACTCACTGCCTGCTTGGTGTGCTTTCACAGGGTAAATGTGATTTAGGACACTGAAGGCTAGATCAGTGTCACAGAAATGTTGCCCAAGTATGAGGGCTACACAGCTGGTTAAGATTTCTTCTAAACATCGTGATGGTCTCATTCTGTGAAGGCAGGACTTATGCCAAGTGTTCTCTCTACCCAGATGGCCCCAAAAGGGCCAGCACAAAAAACTGAAGTCCAGATAAACTCTATATCCTGTGCTTTAGACCATTTGGCAGTGATGAAGTCACATATATGTACCCTTTATCCAAATCCCACTCGTACTGCTGGGTGATGTAGTAACACAGGAATCCAACATTAATGAGTACGGACATGTAGACAGAAAGAAGCAACTAAAGGATTGCTAAGTCATACCCTGGCTTACCTTAAGGAGGTGTCTTGGGGCTAACAACCCAAAAAGTTAAAAATGAAATTAGTTTATAGAAGAAAGTTGTGTAAGGCAGCAGAATATATTATCATCCAAAGTAGAGGAAAAACCATGCTAAAATTTTTGTTTTGTATTAATTTAAACACCCCTGAATCTAGATTCAAAGGTAATAGGACTTATGTCTTAAAATTGTAACTTTTCATAATTTCAGTCCAAATTCTGACCTATCTAAGAGATCAGGGTTATTAATATTTCCTATTAGTTCTACTCCTCAGACTTTTCAACTGGATTTCTCTAAGGCATTCTTTGTTCTTGCTTCTACCTTCCTCTTCATTTTGAAAGTATCAGTTCTGGGAAGTGGCTGAAAGACAGAAAAACACACATATAAAAATTGCTTGACTGCAGGTATTTGTTGTAAAATATTCTTCCCCCCCCAGAGGAGATATGAAGGTGAATCAGGAAATGGATGGCTTTTTCAGATCATATGAATCAGTACCCCAGAATTCATCATTTTCACCAAGTACCTGACTACTTTTAGAGACTCGAAGTTAAGGCTCATATAACAACTTCTTTAACTGCCTTTTCTGTCGGAAACTTTAATGAAAAGACAGAGGCAATTACTATAAATCAGCTCACATTTATAAATTCAAGCGCACATTTATTTATATTATATAGTTGTGTAGAACATATCACCTTAAGCATTCATAAAATTAAACTATTTTACTTGTAAAGAGCCTAAATCATACAAATATAATGAGAAATACTACTTTATTTTCTCTTTTTATCACAAACAGTAAATACAAACTTATCAAATGAACATCTAACTTTCAAAGGCCAAGTAATTTAGAATCTTATCTCAGTGTTCCTAATTCATAGATATTACAAGTACTAGTCAGTGTAACCTCTAAATACAGCCTATAATGAGAGACAATTTGACAGAAAATAGGAGAGAGTTTGTAAGTTTTGTATTTATTTCCCTGTGATTTAAAGGAAGTATAGCAATGGTGTCCTTTGCTAAAACGATTAAAATTTTGCTCAGTCTGAACTTGTGTTGTCTGCTACTGGGGTATGCACTACTGGGCTACAGCCCAGCACGTCCTGCTCTGTAACAGCATCATTCCCTACTGGAACTATCCGAGGATGATATTCAAATGTGGCAGACTCATGATGATCCAGCCTTGGAAGTTGAGTTTGCTCAATGCAGGGGGGAATGCTGAGGACTCGGACAACTCAAATGCAGTAGACCAAATACTTTCCTGAATCTCAGTGGGAAACAAAGAAAAAACAGCAATGTTGACCTGATGAATAGGTCTCTCAGTGAGGTCATGTAAGCAAGGTGGATTCAAGATACCAGACTGCACAAATTCTGCATTGATTCAGGAAAGGGAGCTTATTCACATGCACCATGCTCCTGGCTGATCTGCTCTGGAAAGTTTCTAGTCACCAGGTGGATTTCTCATGAGTAATAGATGTGGTTGAAAAACCAAAGGCAGGCAACAAGTATTTCTCAGCATGTTTCTCATGAATTAAACAAAAATAACTAATGTTTACTGTGGAGTGAAAAATAATACTCAAAATGCAATGAAAACTAAGCCTTTGAACTTCGTCATTGTGAAGCAAGTAAGGTTTTTTATTAGAATCGTATAATCATAGAATAGTTTGGGTTGAAAGGGACCTTTAAAGGTCATCTAGTCCAATCACACCCCACTGCAGTGAGCAGGGACATCAACTAGATCAGGTTGCTCAGAGTCCCATCCAACCTCACCTTGAATGTTTCCAGGGATGGGGCATCTACCACCAGTCTGGGCAACCTGGGCCAGCGTTTCACCACCCTCATCATAAAAAATTTCTTCCTTATATCTAGTCTGAATCTACCCTCTTTTAGTTTAAAACCATTATGGCTTGTCCTGTTGCAACAGAACCTATAAAAGGATTGTCCTCTTCTTTCTTATAGGCCCCCTTTAAGTACTGAGAGGTTGAAATAAAATCTCCCTGGAGCCTTCTCTTCTCCAGGGTAAACAAACCCCAACTCTTTTAGCTTTTCTTCATAGGAGAGGTGTTCCAGCTCTCTGATAGTTTTTGTGGCCCTCTGGATCTACTCCAACAGTTCCATGTCCTTCTTGTGATGGGAGCTCCAGAGCTGTACACAGTACTCCAGGTGGGGTCTCATCAGAGCAGAGTACAGGGACAAAATCCCCTTCCTCGTTCTGCTGGCCACGCTTCTTTTGTTGCAGCCCATGATATGGTTGCCTTTCTGGGCTGTGGGTGCACGTTGCCGATTTCACGTCCAGCTTTTCATCGACCAGTACCCCCAAGTTCTTCTCAGCAGGACTACTCTCAATCTCTTTTTCCTATGATGGAAGTGTAGCTCAAGGCTCAGTTTTACTGACCTAACTCCCTCCACTCTTATTTATTTATTTATTTTTATTTTTTTCTTTTTTTCCCTTTAACATAACTTGAACTTTGGGCTTACAGTATCTGACTTAATGTTTCTAAATGATAAAAGACAGATATACTATTCAAGGTGCTATTGATGGGTAATGTGAAGATAGGCCTTCCCTTACACCATGGCTTTCCCACCTAAACAGATGGAAATCCACCCCCTTCCTTGGTTTCTAACACTCCTTATATCCTGCCACCACAGGGAGGAGCTGAAATCTGGCTTTCCACCAAACTGGCTGAAAGCCTGAAGGTGCTGTGCAACCTTTTCTCTTCCAACTGCAGTACCTTACCACTTCCACATGCCGCCATCCCTTAACCTGCCAGGCTCTATTCTGTTGGAAGGAGGGATCAAGAATTGGTAACAGTGAGAATTACAGTGACAGGAAAATACAGGGCAGAGGAAGATGTGATCCGCACTGGAAGGAAGGCTGGGTGAAATTGGACTTGGTCCTCTCAGCGTTTTCTTTTCCTTCCTTAAATCAGATAACAAAACTTCTGCTTCTTTCTCACCTACCTTGAGCATAATAATTCTACATTATGTTAAAATATCCTTATTTATTTTGGTTATAAAGGCTTGGCCTGAAATCGAGGCAGCCCTGTGCAAGTTACTTGTAACAGCCCAAAAAAATTCTCAGCCATTACTTGCAAGAGGATGTCTGGGGATTGCTTTGCCTAAAATTGCTCATCTCACTCAACTAATCTAATTTAACTCTGCGCTTAGACATAGCACAGAGTAACATGTAACATTAAACAATATTACATTTTATAGCTTTATTTCAAACATGGTTAATCTCATGGCCATTTTCATACATCTTTGCCCATGAGCTTCTCAAAATAAAATAAAATGAAGTAGAATTAATCATTGACATCATGACTGTTCTTCCATGAGATTGGTAGTTAGCTGTAAAGCATATGACTTTAGATCTCTGGAGGTGATATAAAGTATGATTCCAGTGGAAATTTTCTTAGGGTGTAATGTACATAATTAATCTAGCATCATATAAAGCTATAAACGTTGTGGGGGTTTTGGTTTTGGATTGGTTGTTTGTTTTATGTTGGCTGGTTGTTGGTTTGTTGGTTGGTTGGTTGGTTTTTACACGTATGTCCATCATTTCGTAGCTAAACCACAGAGGAGTTCTGAGGGGCTAAAATGCAAATAGTTTCTGATACTAAATTTTTGATGTCTTTTTACTGGCAATTGGTTTTGCATACACAGTGCTTACTTTATAGATAAAGTATGGGTGTTTGGGTTTGTTTTGTTTTTTTCCAGCAATTGGAAAAAGAAATATATCTACTCTTTAAAAAGAAAATATCTAAAGCTATTGTAGCAGGTGAAGACACATAAAAAGAATGGGATTTGATAGCATGAACAGATACATCTTAAAAACACTCCAAACAAGCTAACAGAGTATATATGTGAATCCTCCTATATCTGCAGTTACCGTGATTGCATTTTTTAGGTGTAAAATAGTTTCTTTTACTTTCTATACAAGTATTTCTAGGACATTTCACAGAAAAGTGATCCTATATAAATATACATTACATTGGTTTCTTACAAAACTGTATTGCTATAAATAAGGAAACAGCCTTGACTGTCAGGGTTACATGATTGTAATGGAAGAAAAAGTTTGGCTTTTAGTATTTTCTTTTCTAGTTGTTTTTTTTTTTTTTGGTTGGTTGGTTTGTTTTTTGTTTATTTGGTTGTTTTTTAATACCAAGAAGCAATCAGAAAGAATGTTCCAAATTCCAGAGCTTTATTTGTAATGGTAATTTCAAACTTTCATTAACTTTTCTCCTTGAACAAGTTTCTTTTACAATGTAGCCAAAGTAACATTCTCCCTTGAGCTGCCTGTTTCAGACAGCCTGGATTTGCAACATTTTGGCTTGCAGATAAGTTTTGATTCTAGTTGTTTAAGTGTAATTTTATAGGGTTACTATAGCATGGATCAATTCCATGGTTTTGTTTGTTTTAATAAACTATTGGTGCTTTTAGTTGTTTTTTTTTTTTTTAATGGAGTTCTTGCAAACAACTGAAGTTTTCTGCTGCGCTTTGTAGTAGAGACGTGCAAATACTGACATAAAAGAAAAAAAAGAAAACAGAACCATGATGGAATTAATTAAAATACATGTACCAACAAAAATATCTCCTGGTTTAACACAGATGGATTGGCTAAACACTAAAGCATGCGTCGAAAATACGGCAAGCGCGGAAATACAAACGTACGTACCTGGGGAAGATGCTGGGTCGCCGCGGCCGCCAGCCCCGCAGTGCCACGTCTCACCGCCCCACTAGCGCCACGGGACCTTTAGAGGGAACTCACCCGGGGCCTAAAAATGAACTTTCGGGGCTGACACGTCGATCCGTGCCGTAGAGGGAGGGGAGGGGGCGGAGAGGGATTCGCCGCAGGCTTTGACGTGGTCACAAAAAATGTCAGCGCCCGGCTGCCCCGCCCGTGCCGTGCCGAGCCCCACGGCGCAGGGCCGA
>VWZK01013986.1:131381-165638 GCA_013396935.1 Baryphthengus martii | reverse complement strand
AGGGTGCCGGCAGGGGGAGCTGGGAGAGAGGCGGAGTGGCGCTGCCGCCGGGCACCGGCTGCGAGGAACGCTGCTGGCGGTCGGAGCCCGACTCGGGCATTGCCCGGCCCCACCCCCTAAAGTGCACTGAGCCTTTCAAAACGGACGACTCTTTTCTCTGAAAACGGTGCTATTTCCTCGGGAGCAGAAAAAACAGCAGGGCAGGCAGCTGTATCTCCAACGGGGCTGGAACCCGAACTGCTGCCTCCCGGCTCTGCGCGCAGCAGGAACTCCGGGGTCGCTCCTGCCTTCGGGATCGCACCTGCGGGAGGGTTTTCTCGCCCGGGAGCGTGAGGTGCGTTGCAATCGCTGAGCCCTGGCTGCGGGAGGCCAGCCGGTGGCTCCGAAACGTTTTGGAGGGGTTTTGTCACACTTCAGCAAGTGAAGTTTGCTCTGCTTCTTCGTCTGGGAAGAGCAGAAGAGAAGCGCCGTGAAGGGCACCTGCAGTTGTCTGAGAAACGTGGGGTTTTCTATGGGATATTCTTGCGGTACGATTTGAAGTCCCCATGTACTTTTACTGTCGCTGTTATTTAATCGGATTGGCTTCGGTCTATGGTGTAACCGTGTTTTGGTCTTTTCTGAACGGTGGAGTTTGAGTTCTGCAACAACGCAGAAGGAAATGCCTCGGTCTGTTGTATTAATCCATCTTTTCCTGAGGATTGCTCACTAGATAAATGACAGGTATCAGGGTTTGTTATGTCATTTCAGATGCTAAATATGCACGGTGGATTGACACACTGATAATCTGCCAGGGATTATTTCTGGGGTAGAGCAGGGATGGTGGGAGCTGTCAGTGCATCCCTTCCTTCTGCAAACCGGACTATTGGCAGGAGATGTCTGTGCGTGCGTGCACATGCACCCTTGTGAACATAGTTAGAATCTGCAAGATTACAGATAAGTAAAGCATTCTAAAACTATAAACTGCTGTTGAAATTATAGTAATATCTTACTCTGGCAGCCCTAAAGTAGTGCACTTGAAGACTGTTTTCTGAAAGCTGGCTCACCACTCTTAGTTTGAATTTTTTTGCGTGAAAGCCTGGCACGATGCTAGCCCAGCTACAACGCTGTAAAAATAAGAATTTTTCATAATGGAAACTGCACTCAAATTTTAGTTCTTGCAGTTGTATAGTCTTCTGGTTGTTACATAGGACTCTGGCTCAATTTGGCAAAGTTTGATTTACTGGGAACTGTTGAACTTGCTGATGTCATACATATAATGTGTACTCAATCAAAAGTGTACTGCTGCCCTGAAAGGCTGAGGTATAGCTTTAGGTATTTTGCTTAGTCTAGTGAAAGATTTTGGTAGACTTCTGTGTTTTGTGCTGTGTTCCCGCTTCCCTCTCCAGCAGGTACTAACAATCTAACTTTATTACACTTACTGATGGATTCATCTCATTTTCTCATTTTGATGCTGAACAGCTGTGAGGAGTCCTGCTGAGAGCTAAGGTTTTGCTCCAGAGGGTGGCAATTTACTTTTCTGTTTGAGAGGTTGTTTTGAACTAAGTAGTGTAAACACTTGCTTTTAAGTTGTACTGCTTATTCCTTAAGATGTTGTAACAGTTTTGTTTTGGTTGAGAAAGCTGAAGGTATTAATATCTGTAGTGTCTCATTTCTTTTAATCTTTAACCACTGCTGTTTTCTTAAAGTACTTACAGGTAGTAGGAGTGTTCGTGCACTTTGTAATGATCCATAAACTTTGGTTGTATCAGGTTTGTTGTACTCGTTTCCTGTTGGGCAGAGAAGCAAAGGGTGATAACTATGTATTGCTGCAGGTTTCAGAAGAAAGAGTGTTCTGTGGTGTGGTCTCTTTTTTTTTTTTTTTTTTTTTTTTCTTTTCTCTTCTCCCCAGCTACTTAGGGAAACCATGTGGATTCCAACTTCTGTTGATGTAGTCTTATACAAATACAATGTAGTCTTATACAAATAAAGGATTTTCACTGAATGAAGTTCATTACTTTCCAGTGAATACAACATAAGCCTCCTGCGAACTTCAGTTTCTATGTTGGAGGCTGTGTGAAGGAATTCAGCCAAGGGAGCAGCTGAGCTCCTGGGATGAGCAGGAGCAGACCCTTTCCTGCGCTCTGATCTATAAGGTCTGCATCACTTCCACTGTCAGCTGGGAGTTTCTATGCTGTAGGACACAGAAGTAGGTATTTGATAGTACTATCAGTTGATAGAAGGTGTGTACTACTAGTACTATCTGTTGATAGGGGTGGGAAGGGTGTGTGTAGCTAGTAATCAGTTAATATACTGTGATGACTGACTTCTGAATAGCAATGATATATGATTTAGCTTTAGATTTAACATCTGGTTTATAAAATTTTTATATGATCTTGATATTTGATAATATATGTTCTAAAGTTACTGCAGCTCCCAAAATGAATTGGAGTAGCTACTGCCATAATTATAGGAAGCAGCACTGAGGGTCTTCTCATTTTCTGTAAGATCATTTAATAGAGATGTTTAATGGGAGTTCTTGTCAGTGCTGAGTTCTCCAAATTATTGTTAATCAGCCTGCTTCTCTTCATTATCATCCTTTTATCCTCTTTGGCATGTGTACGTATTCCGATTCGGAAGCAATTTAAAGTTACAGTCTCTAAATTTGCTCTTTCCTAATGTGTTTCATGAAGCTGTAACTGATTCAAAAGAATGAGGTTTAGTCATTAGGGGTTTTTTGTGTCTGTAGTGGTTTTATTTACTTTTTTTGTGTGTGTGTGTGTTTGGGTTTTTTTTTTTTGTTTTGTTTGTTCATTGTGTGTTTTTGTTTCTGTTCCGAACGCTATGAAGATTTTTTTCATCTGACCCTTTTTAGATATGTTTGTCAACTCTTCTGGGTAGGACAATTTTACTTTGCAGGCTGCAGCATTGCAGCTGTGACCTGTGAAAGACAGGTGGCAGCCTGCTCTCTGCAATCCCTGCAGGAACCTGGGCAACGCACAGCTTCAGCTGAGCTACATTTTGCTATTAAAGCTGCTGTTTTTAAAACAGCAAACTGGTTCCAAAAAAGGTTGGGGCTTTTATTTATTTTCGTCTGCTTTGTAAGTGTGTCCAATTATTTAGTTAAGAAATTTGCCAGGTTGCATCGAAGTATAGCACATTTGCTTAATATTTGTCAGGAAGGTAGCAAATGTAAACCAAGTTAATGACTCCAAACTGCAGTCTCATTACTGTTGTGTTCTTGATTGTTTTGGTTTTTTTTTGGTAGCATGTATATTGCAAAGTATAAAGCATGTAAAATTTCTGGCATTTAGTGGATTTGTTCATGCATCAAATTCGTTCATGTTCTCAGATTTGTCATCCCTGAGGTACTTTGAGACAATCCAATTGTTTGCTTTGTATCTCCATACTCATTATTGTTGTATAAATATCATAATAAAATGAATCTCTATTTGGGGACCTTTTGGGAAGAAATCTGTGTGTTCCAGTGTATATTAGAAAGGCAGCTTCACAGAGACCACTGATGTTTGATAGTGGCAGAAAGCTGAGATTGATACAAAGTCTGTGCTGAGGCCTTTGAAATTCTTGAGTTTAGTTTAACATTTGAAAAGATGAGTTTTAACATTTCTCTTTTCTTTTTAAAAAGTTTGAAGAATTTGTTTCAGAAGAAGCTTAAATGCTGTCTAAGGTGTCAGCAGCACTATAATTTCCAAATTTATGCAACCACTTAGCAGTATTTGTTTGGTTTAGGAAGAGCTAACAGAAATTATAACTTTCAGAATGCTCAGATGTCTGTTGATGTCCTCTTTCTCTGTAACACTGGGATGCTTTCTTAGGCTTTCATAAATACATGTGATGAATGAATTAGAGCATATGTGATGTCTGCAGGATCGGCTTATGAAGTGAATTAGATGGACCATACTGCAAATTAGGAGATTTTTTTCCTGCCTTCTTTTCCCCACCCCTCTCTGAATTTCAAAACTGAGCTGCTTTCTCTGGTGCTGCCTGCCTTCTCTGAATTGATGGGCTAGGTGGAAACTCGTAACACTGCTGAAATCTACTTTCTGGCTAGACTTTAGTTTTGGCTAATAATCAATAATGCTTAATGTAACGTTAACGATAAGGCCTCTGTAGCTACAGAGAGAGTAGTTTAATAATTTTGGGCCCTGTTCTTCTGACTCACAATCAGATTGTTGCTGAATCACTCATTTCTTTTGCTGGTGAACTCTACGGACAATGGTATGCAAATGAATATTTTTATTGTGGTTCTAAAAATGTTTAAGCAGTTGTTCTGCACTGTGTTTTCTACAGCATAAAGTCACTTCAGAAATTCCTGCTGCTTTTCGTGTGTGTGTTTTCATAATTTGGATCATTTCAGTGATCTGGTTTCAGTGGAAGCCCACTAACATTTATACTGGCAAACTGCCTTATTTATGTGTACCCTAGGAGCACTGCTAAAATGGCTTTGGAATGGGAGAAGATGTGCAAGATGAAGCCCTCTCTGTTGACCTTGTTTGAGAGAAGTCAGATTGCTGAGTGCTTGAGGAAAACTCCTGGCCTTGCTGGTTACGGAGGGATAGGTCATGTGTATTGTCTTGTGTCTCACGAAGTCTGGCAAAATTTTAGGGTGACTTTATTGAGTCAGAGTCAAAGTTAGAGGCCGTGAAAAGATATTGTTCACAGTCATTGGGCTGGTATGTTACTTAATCTGAGTTTGGTTGTTGACAACCTCTTCTGTTACGTCTTGTTTGCTTTCTTATTCTGAACTTGAAGTAGGATTATATGGTTGTTTTATCAGATTTTATCATCAAAACTAGTATGTATATATTCTAATTTTTATCTAGCTTTGCTTGCTCCAGTGCATGCTTTTCCTTGCTATTTTTTAAACCTAAATAATGATATTGAGATACTTAACAAAAACGTCTAGGAGAGCAGAAGTGTGCAAAATTGCTGCTAGTGTCTGATGTTATATTGCCCAGTACTACAACATGGGGTTCATAGTTTAGCCGAAAGATTTCAGCTTTGGAAGGGAATAATGAGGACTGTTTCCTGATTGTGCTCTTCAAGGCATATCAGCCTGGGGTAAGCCAAGAGACTAATGACTCTTATGAGCCTTATGAACTAGCTGCAATGCTAAAGTAGCTAAAGATGATGTCAATAGTGTTGTTGTCTCTTGCATCTGTTTCTAACACTGCAAATCTGTATTCTGACTCTCACTTGATAAAATATGTCAAAAAAAACCCCACCCCAAACAAGCAAAAAGTCCTCTTAATTTGCATCCTCTAGTAAAAGCTTCTTTTTTTGTGATGTAAAAACCACTGCATGGCTGTGTTCCCCGAATGCAGGCAAATATAGGTGGAGGATGCTGTGCCAGTAAGGGAGTGGTGTTGTAGTTTGTCACCCTTCTTGGCAATTCTGAGTCTTTATGTCAGTCAGTTGTCTACTGGATTGTGGTGATTTGACCTTGGCTGGAAGCCAGGTCCCCACCAAGCCTCTCTATAACTCCCCCCACTCTCTTCTTCTCAGCTGGACCAGGAGGAGGAAATAAGATGAAACTTATAGGTTAAGACAAAGGCAGTTTAATGAAAAGTGAAGCGAGGCTGTGCATGGCAGCAAAGGAAAACAGAGTTATTCTCTACTTCCCATCAACAGGAGACGTCCGGCCTGTACGGGGAAGCAGGGCTCCAATATGTGTGGCAGTTGCTCTCGAGGACAAATCAATCCCTCCCTCCTCCCCTTCATCCTTTTTCTAGCTTTTATTGTTCAGCTGACATCATATAGTACGGAATACCAGTTTGGGTCGGCTGTCCTGGTTGTGTCCCCTCCCAAGATTTTGTCCACTCCATCCCACCGAGGGGGAGGGAGTGTTGAAAAAGCAGCCTCGTTGCTGTGCGAGCCCTGCTCAGCAGCAGCCACAACACGGCTGTGTTATCAACACCTTTCTAGCTCTCAGTACAAAGCCCAGCACTAGGAGGCCTACTCTGGGGAAAATTAACTCCAGCTCAGTCAGACTTAATATACGGATCCTTTTAATCATGCCAATAGAACTCTTCATGGAGAGACCTACTGTAAACAGTATTAGGGTACTGGTCCTCTCAAAACTGTTTTTTGTCTTTGAAGTTGCCATGGCCACTGATCCCAGTGAGGTCCCATAGGCACTGGTTTCAACATAACTATAGGTGTGCAATGAGTATTATTAAATGAGGAAGGGGGGAGGAAGAGGATTGTGTGTGCAGATGTAAACTCTGATTAGGCCCTCAAATAACAACGAAATTAAGGACTAGCAGAAGAGCTCTGGTGGATTTGACCTCAGTGGTTTAAAGAGTGTTCATGTGGCTTTTTGTTACGTTAGTTTCGGAAGTGGCAACAAGCTCTTTTGTGGAGGTTGAAAATGAACTGAGGCACAGACATATTCCTGTCTTCACCAACAGTCTAAACTCACCTGCTGAGGACTGAGGTACCTGAAAGGCAGTGCCTCATTGCATTGCCCTTGAGCACGTCAGGAAGTGGGGAAATTCAGGATAATAACCTGTTAAAAACTGGTGCTCAGTCTTCCAGAGCTTGTCTGTCAGATCTTTGCTCTATTGAGAAATGATAATGGCTTCTGATACATGCTGTTGGAATTGATAGTATAAAACAATATAGCTGTTCTACATTGATTTTCCAGAAGCAAGAGTTCACGGGTACAGATCTAGAGATGTTGTGAGAACTGAAGAAGTTGATGTCTGTTGGAAGAAAAGCTTCTTGTGATGAATGTGGCTATGAGTCCTAAAATGCTGTTAGCCTGGGCCCTGGAGACTCGCACAAGTGATGTAATTCTGCTGTAAAGCTTGATCAGAGTCTACATGCTCACCTGAATTTTCCAAGAGAATTACAAGATTTTTCAGATTTTTTTTCTATCCCTTTCCTGAGTGGGTAAGTGTTAGACCTGAAGCATTAGATGTCTTCAATATTGAAGACAAACCAGTGTAGAGTGGGAATTGTCCTTTAACTACTGCTAACAGAAGTGTGTAACTTGCAACAACAGCAAAAAGAGAGATCCAGCCTCTACATCTGAGTCACTGTTCTTTTTGCTGTTCAGTATAATTTCTATGAGCGAGTTTGCAACTAGCTTTTATCAGAAAATTCCATTTTTGCTCGCTTATCTAGAACTGTCAGGTAAAATTGTTGTTTTGAGGATTTATTTAATCTGAAAGTCAAAAAGATCAGTATCGGGATTTGAAGAAAAATTATTTAGAACTAGAGGTAAACAAATATAATAGTTAATTTGCGTCTTTATAGATGTCTCTCAAACTCCTGATCATAAAGTGCTTTTAAAATAGCTTGAGCAAACGTGTTATTTTCCTTTGAGTATCCACATGAAAGCATTATTGCCTGCAACGGGCTCTCTGCCTCTTGGGAAAACACACGTTAGTCTTTGTATAGGATGACTGTTGACAAAACTTGTCCTTCAATTTCAATTGTAGAGATGCTGTGTTGTAATTGTTGTGGTTTTTTTTTCCTCAGAAAGTTAAAAAAAAAGAACTAGTTTCTTGCAGAGGCATATCACTAATATTTTAATAAGAGGAAATACGAGAATTCTGTAACTGTATAGGGAGCTCCGTTTGCTTGTGAGGAACAATTCATGTGCTTACCTTACCTTTTTGATCTGCTGTGAATTGTTTGTAGAAATCAGACCTGGTTCGTAACTACATGTATTTGTTAATTACGTAGACTTAGCATTCCCCATTAAAAAGTCCTTTAAAAGAGAGTGTTTTTCTTTCCCTGCTGCTCTCACCAACCTTGAGTTCTTTTATAAGGTCACTCAAATTGCTAACAACTGAAAATTTTGAAAATGACGTTTGAAATGAGTAGAGTAATTGATACCACACTTGTTCCCAGCTCTCTGCACCCTCTGGCACCTTCAGAGATTTATCTGTAGCCATAGGTCAGGTCTAGAAAATTCAATTGCAGATGAAACCTGAGAATCTAGAGATTTGTTTTTAACCAGCAGATCTGGTTAACTTTTTGCCAAACCAGATGCTTGTCTCCCCTTGCCCACTTCCTGCACTGTGGGAAGCATTGCTTTATGGCACATTTGAGTTGCTTGTTTCCTTCTTGCTTATTTGGTCACTAAAACTTTCAAAGCCTTAGAAGATATTATGCATAAGTGTTGAATATTCTTACTTCCACAAAAGTCATTTTCCACAAATCAATCTTCATACAAAGAACAGTGTTTCTGTGAGTGTTTGAATTAATATCTATGAATAGTGTGAAACAAGTTTGAAATTGCTCTTGTAGGCAGCTAACCAGGGAGGAAGTGATGAGCAGACCTAACCGATAATCTCTTCAGCCTTAGCAATGGCAACTGGCATATTAACTATTAGTAACTTCTGAAATGGTGTTTCATTTACCTGTTTCTTGTAGCAGGGAGTTCCCAAGGTATTCTCAGCATTTTAACAGCATTTAGGCTGGTAACTGTACTCCTTATTCCTTGGTACCAGGAGTTTATCACCAGAGAAAGCTGTAGCATCAATTTTCCATTATCAATTTTTCTGATGGTAGATCTGGGCATTGAAAAATGAATGGAAATATAACATCTTGCCCCAAGGCATCTATGGATGATATCCCTGTTCCAATAGAAAAGTCCATACTTGCTTGTCTGGTAGGACCACTCTCAGTGCGTTCCACTGTAGCTCAGTATATGAAGTGAAAGATGTGAATCACCCTGTGCAGAACCATCCACACGGTGAGATTTCTGGTGTCTTAAGCAATGTGGCATTAAATAGGAGGTGCTAGCTGACTGCCTTCCTCTAGTGTTTCTGTTGGTGAGAATCTGCCCGTATCCTGCAGGCAATGTTTGGTTTGCTCAAGGTTCTGAAACATCAAAGAAAGACCAAGTAAACACATATGTATAGTAAAGCTAAAGTGTTGATAAATACTTTAGGAATGTATGACAAATGTATTAGAATTAAATACACTCTATGATAATGAAAGCTCATTTGAGCATTAACTTCTGTGTAGGAATTGTTGGATGGGCCTCAGTGACCAAGATTATTCTAGTTAGATGGCTGGATGATAGTAGTGCTCCCTCTTGACAGTAAAACCTGTATATAATGTAAAAGCTTTGTATTAATTATGTATATATTAATTATGTTCATGTATACATATATATGGTTGCATGTGTGGGTGCGTGTGCACCTTTTTCTCTGTACACATAGACACACGTATATTCACAAACAGGGGTACTGGGTAGATCATGTGCTCGCTTTGTTTAGTCAAAATGCTGCTGTAGCATCCTAGACAAACAAAATAATAGTGAAAGGACAGACAGGCCTTGATGCTGGGAAGAACTTACCAGCTTCAGGCCAGTGGTTAGTGCATGAGACCATGCCGAAAGACAAAGTGAACTGAAATAGAGATCAAGTCACTGTTCTGATAGTTGTTAGTTTTCAGCTCTGAAGAGCTCACATCTCCGAAGAGCAGAAAAATATTGGCATCAAGTATTGATTATGTGTAATATCTAAAATTCATAAACTTCTTAACTTTATTCTGGCAAGCTGGACTGCAGGGAAGAATAGAGCAATCTTTGGTTGAGAGTGGGGAAAAAAAAAAAGAAATGTCACTTAAATTAAACCATGGCTGTGACTATAGTGGGATCTTTTAAAGGCAGAGGTCATGATGTCATTTGACTGGATTCAGAATATACAATTGAACCAGAAGAATTTTGGTAAATTATGAAATTACTTTAGTTTAGATGGACCAGAAACATGGACAAGTTAATTGAACTACGGTACTGTTTGTTTATGGAAGTTTGAGGTTTTAGTATACTTTTCTGAAATCTGTTAGAATACTTTTTAAGTCTGAGTTTCTCCATATTTTATCTCGGATTTGATGACATATATTGCTGTGCAGTCTTGCTGCAGGCTGTAATTAAGTCTGTGTATTGTGTGAGATTTAAGTACAGTTGTTGAGTTCTAATTTCTAAATCTTTCAGGTTATTCCCCCTTCCGTTTCCTCAAACTACAGCTGTTGTTCCAAAAGTGGGATCAATAGGTGCCGGTATGTTACTAGAGATAATGTATAATAGTATGTTGCTTTTTTATCTCAGTTAAGGTTAGGTTGCTTAAAGTTAATGAAGGGGAGTGGAATATTGACGGTTGTCATTAGTACTGCTTCATGGTCCAAACAAATTTGGAAATAAATATTCTACAGAGTTTGTTATATACCTTTTAATATAGCAATGCTAATAAAAGAAGCTCTTATGCTCTGCTGAGTTTCCTTTTGCTCTGTGTACATTTTAAGGCAAAAAGAATCAGAATAGTCCTTGCTTTACTGTTTTGTAATTTGACTTAATTCTGCTAGATCTGTCACTTGCAGGATGATAGCTAAGGCATAAGGCAGGCCAGGGTCCTCCTGCATTCTGCTAGTGGATGATATGTGTGCAAATGTGTTAATGAAGAAATGGTTCTCTAGATACTCAAGAGATTTTTGTGTGTGTGTGCATATAAATGACAAGATGTGAATGGCAGTGCTAGTGTACTTTGATGGATTAGGCAGATCAGCAGACAGCCTGGTGTGAATTTTGTATCTCAATGGAATTACTCTCATTTGCTTTCACTCTCTAGTAAGTCAGTCAAGGTGGTGTCCCAACAGGTAAAATTGCTTCTGTGAGCAAGCCATGTGCAAACTCAGCCTTCATTTAGTCATCGAAGGTGTGCCTTGTGTCATATTACCTTTATCATGTCTAAGACAAGCAGGGCACCTTTCCTGCCTTCCCATCCAAGACAAGCAGGGCACCTTTCTTGCATTCCTGTAGCCCAGGCTGAGTGTATTGCAGTTGCAGGGGTGCTTGGGCTGGCAGGAGCCTGCTGACACCCTTGTGCCTGGTTTTTTTCCTGCTGCTTTGTGTCCTGAAGCTCAGTACAGAGAAGGGCAGCTGTTGTTGTGTGGGTGGATGGTTTTATTATTTTATTTTATTTTAATGCCTTATTCAAGGCATAAAGATAATAAGGTAGGTAGCAGGCGAGATGAGAGAAACAACTGGTAGAAATAAGAGGTGGGCAAGGATGTTTTGGATGAGTCAGAATGGAAAGCATCAGAGGAAACCAGAGCCCCTGTGTCGTAGGAGAACCATGTGGTGGGAACTAACAGACTGAACATGAGCAATTGCAAAATTATGTAAAGCTTGCTTTCTTCCCCCCACTACACACCTGACACTCCACTTGAGCTCACAGTGTTACCCTCTTTGGCTTGCTTTGGCTATTTACAGGATCTGACTCCTTTTGGACTAGATCAAGAAACAAGGTTCCTGCTGACCGTATCCACTGCTGCTGTGCTACTTTTCTTAAGTCCTTAGACGTATACAATTATCTAATGAAATGCTTAGAGTTTCTCACACATAGAACTGCATAAGCTTGATGGCTGTGTTAATGTAAATGATTGACTGGCAGAAAGAGTTGCTATATAGTATGAATTACAGAAAGTTAATTCCAAGTTGGAAAACTAGGTCAGGATAATTGGAGTAATGTCACCGGCTCTGAGGGCGGACACTGTTTGCGTTTGCATGTTGAAGGCCTGTGATTCTCCAGGGCTTTCAGCTGTTCCTGCTATGAACTTTCCGCGCAGCTTTTTGGTTATTTGCTTTGCGTTTCTTTTGTGGTTTATGTTGTGCTTTACAATAGAACTCTACTATGGATGATATGATACTAGGGACACGTTATGGAGATATGCAAGTTAATTCTTCAAACTTAGAAATTGCACACTGAGTACGTGCTTTAATTTATGGGATGGCTTTGCTTGTATGTTTTAGGTTCCTAAAGAAAGTGTGAAATGGCAGCAACGTTGTTTTAACTCTTAGAGAGAAATCTTTGATTCAGTGTGGTTACTTCACAACCCAGAGCCAGACTCTCCAGTATTGTTTACTGAAGCCAATCCTCTCAACTGTCTGAGAACTTAAGACCAGCAGACCTATGAGGAGTATGGCTCCGTTTGGTATGTGAGCACAATTCAAATAGGTTGGAATAGCATGATAGACTTCTGCCTGAGCTCCCTTCATGATGGCGAATATGGAGCACAAGGTGTTTTTGCTTAAATTCTTTGTAATACAAAATGTACTTGGAGAAAATAGTAAGAATGTCAATATAGCTTCTTTATTTCATTGTCAGCACGTCCAGACCTTTTTACCTCTGTGTCTTTAAATATCTTCTTGAAAATCTTTCAAAGGTAGTTTTATTAACTTAACATAGTGCAGATGTTGCTAGATGTAAGGAATAAGTCACAATGACTTGTAGTGTTATGTCAAAAATATCATTAAGAGGCTTAGAACAAAGGGAGCAATTAATGAACAGTTTTTGCTACGAACAAATGTCAGAGACTCCTCTAGGGCTAAGCTGCTTCTGTGCCATATTTATTAGTTGCTCTTTTGAGCAAAGTTGGTGTTGATGACTGGGTTTAATTAAGCATACTTGAGAAAATGCACAAAACCAGAAGCATTAGAATGAAAAATTTGCATTTAATTTAATAAATAAAGACTTTTTCCTTCTCAGGGGGTTTTATGTTTAATTTAACTGTTTCTGGCAGACATTTCCCCCTAACTATTGGGATTCTCTTCATTGGATATTTTGGCAGAGGATAGATCATATTATTTGCTTCAGGATTCGTACCAAATATCATGCTCACACTTAAATCTCTATGATTAAAAATGTATTAATATTTGTCATAATGGCAGACAGCTCTCAGAACAGTTTCAATCTACCTGTTGAAATATGACAGGTAAGGGAAGAAGTGCACGTGAGTAGAAATGTAGAAATCTTGAACCTGTATTGCTAAAGCTTGTTCCAGACTTGTTGACCCTGTTCCTTGGTTAAAAATATCTCCTTGGGAAAACTAGACAGCGGCTCTGTAGTATAAATTCTTACATAAAACTCAATTGCCCATTGTACTGAGTGCCTTACAGGTCTAAAACAAAACTTGATGAATGGTCATCTCCAACATCCAGCTTATTATGTGAAATATAGTAATACATTTATCACCATGTTTGTTACAGAGGCAGGCGTAGTCGGTACAGTATAGACACCTGGAAGAGTGTATTTAGAAGGTGAGGACTACTTCTGTATGATTTTTCTGTGCATTGAACTGAAATTTGCAGTAATATATGTAAAATACTGTTATTGTGGGTTTTAATGAGAAAGAGTTTTGAGTGAGGAGGGAAGACTAATACACACTACAGCTGACCTAATTATACCATTTTCAGGTATTAATTTTGGTTTTATTCATAAGTTCTATTGTCTAAAGACAATCGGAATATGAAGAAGAGTTTTGCAAAAGAACTTTGTAGTAGTTTGCAGTTTTGAGCCAAGTGGTAACTGGAAACCTTAATAGCCTTACAGTAACATTTTAGATAGTGAAAATGTGCCATTGGATGGACATGTCAGAACTTAGTAAAAATAGCATATCCTCTAGTGGGCATTCATCCAGACATCTAAAATTAGCCTTGTATCCTGGATATGATACTGCAGGTGCTCGCAAGCACTAAATGGGATTCAGCACCCTCTGTTATTCAAGCAGGTCTTAACATATTTATTTTAAACATTTGATGGTTTTGTGCAAGGCTGACTTACTGTTATTACTGTTGTTCTTTATATGGCATCAAAACGTGGAAAGTGTTTCGTAGGTGTTAGAGCTAAGTCTTGGCCAGAGATGTTTGTCATGGTCCTGTGTGAATGGAAGTTGGTGGCACAATTCCAACCGACTTCAGCTGGGAGTATAAGTAGATCCTGACTTATTTCTGATAATATATAAAAACATGCAGTCCGCTGGCAGGATAAAGAGTGATTTATTTTGCATTATCCTATTGTACTTGTAGAGTTCCAACAGAGTTTGGCCAAATAAACTTGAGGAAAAGTGCTGAATGTAAAGCTCGAGGAAAAACAGAAATCAGGTATTATGGTTTGATTAATTTCTTGAATACTTATGTAAATTACAGTAGATTATGATTAATTGTATAGGGAAAGTCGGTACTGACTTTTGCTTTCCACTATTTGGCCTCTTCTGCCTCTTTCTGGAAAAACAGTGGGATATAGACTTTTTTAAGGACTATGTGTGGGGGATTTGTTTGAAACCCATTGGAATGACCTGTAGAAACAAGATAGGGTTTTCTTATGACTTATTTATGGAGTACAGGTCTTAGTTCTTGTGTTTGGGTTTAGAGAATGGTAATAAGTGCATGTGTTTCTCACTCTCAATATATATATTTCTGTGGAATATATAGATATTGTGGAAGGGAATGCAAGAGAAACAACAGAACTGTGTGCACATTTAAATATTCTCTTAGAGCACAAACATCTAGAAAAAAATATTTTCCTTTATTTGTTATATTTTAGTCGTATATGACCATTCAAAAAAAATTCAAGTATATTAATAAATCTTTTGGAGATTATTACAAGCTAGAGGGCTGGTGAAAATCCTGAATGCAGAGCTCATTTCTGGATCCTCTCCTTCCCCTCATCCCTCAGCTGCTGTGCTTCTTGGTAAAAGCGCTCCGCAGAAGAGAGGCATTCTTGATTCATCTCTGTGAACAAGCCACATCTGTGGCAAGGGTGGGTCATCTCTTCTTATAAAAAGCATTTGAACTTCACAGAAATAAATTATTTCCATATTGCAGTTTAGTTTTAACACTAATTTTACATGAAGTTGGCTTTAGACATGGGAAAATATCCTCTGTTTAGGTGACAACTGGGGCCTTGCATGAGAAGTAAAAAACATGACTAGTCCTTTAGAATGTGGTGTTTTAGGACAGATTGACAAACAGCTTGAATGACATTTTAAAATGCAAGATGTAAGAACTCACTACCTTAGCTATATGTAAACATTGCTGGAAGAAAAGGAAGCTTTTATTTAAAAAAGAAGAAAGGTGGAGGAGAGAAGAGCAAGATATGCTTTAAGTTATTTCCCAGTATGATTAACATCTGAACTGTCTTCACAAAATGGCATGTCTTTCTGCTTTTATCATTTCAGAGTGGTTATTGACTGAGCAATAGGGTGTGCTTTTAATTTTTTTTTTTTATCTCCTGCCTTACTGAGTTCTTTGCAGTCTCCTGACTCTATTAGGAAGCTAAAATTGGAATTTTAGCTATCAGACATAGAAATCATTAACAACATTTATTGACTTCTAAACACTTCTGTTATCTTGATGCTGTCAGATCACTCTTATCCACTTTCTGCAAAACATAATTGAAAACAATGGATGTGCTCAACTTCTGTGGACAAGTAACAGACTAGAGGAGATTTTTATCTGAGAAAACATCATTCAAGATGAAGCTATACGAAGCTGCATCAACTAGCAGTAGGAACAGCTTTGACAAAGAAATCTCAACTAAAGTGTGGCTCTTCTTTGTCCTTTGCATCAAACCAAGAGACATTTTGCAGAGGTCAGATAAGAAGGTTGTAAAGAAAATGGCACAGAAGTCCATTAATGCTGACTTTAGATTTTCAGATTTCAGTATCTGTAGCTTCATTTCATTGTGAAGTTCAGATTTTATGGTAACAATTAATGCTCTGGTTTTGATTCTTGAAATTTGATTTATGTACAGAATTCCTTCAAAAGAGTAGGTGCTCAGTGGCAAACTGTTTCAGGGTGAGAAAGCGAGTATGAGGAATTAAAAGCAGCTTTAAAGTAGCAGCCCTACTTATCAAAGAGCATTCTTCATAAGGAGTAACAATATCCTGTCAACGAAGAAAAGAAGAAAGAGTAAAGAGAAGATAATTAAAATTAAGAAGCAAAGAATTCTTTTAATAGACCAGAAAGTAGAACACAGAAGCTAAAAAAGCAGCATACTGTAAAAATGTAAACTCTTTTGTAGTAGATTATATATATTTCTTATATTTCACTTCGTACTTGGAACCAAAGCAACATGCAGATACCCATTGCTGGAAATGGATGGTTATTTTTCTTTAGTAACTTGCAAGCTTTTTTTTTTTTTCACAATAAATACATCACGAAAGATGGTAAATTGATACATTAGAGTTAAAAGCAAGTTAACAGGAGACTTGGTTACAGTTTTTTTTCTGTTGACTTAAAATCTGGGAATGGTAGGTTTTCCCATGTTTCAGAATACATGATGTGGAAGTTAGGAGTAATGACAAAAATGTGCTTTCTAATGCTGTATAAAAGTATTGTAGCAAACTTGTGGCCTTTTTATTATGGATTGAATTTGTTCTGAGGATGACATGGCTGGAGCCTTTTTTTATTTTTCTTTTCTTCCCCCGTGCCTCCTCTCTTAAGTTAGGTGTTGATAAACAAAATAAAACACTGCCCCTATTTGCTAAGCTTTGTTTCTTTTTGTCACCTTTGTGCAATTTTGGTCTCATAAATCATCTTTCCTTGGTAAATTTACCAGACAACAACATCTTCTCCTTAGAAGTCCTGTGCCACCAGACACTGGGAAATGAAAATGCTCATCAGATCTATGTATGTGAATTGTATTATTTGTATTGATCTAGAAACAGTATTTATTATTGTACTTTCTGGATGCTGATTGTGTCATGCTGCCAAAGGCAAGTAATCCTCCCCGACACCTATTGCATTTTGCTGAATTTATGCAGGTTTCACAAAGTTTCTATCAGGTTATAGTGCTGTGGGTATGTGTAGAATAGATGCTAAAAATTGTGTGAGAAGGATAAAAGAAAGGTCGAGGTGAGTGGTCAGGAAGCAGCAGAGTGTTAGGAGATGGGTTTGGAGGGAGTTCAGAGCAAAGAGGCTCATCAGGATGTGTGGGAAACAGATACGTTGTTCTCAGTCGTAGGATGCAGAAGGCTGGTATTAATTTGTCGGGAGGAATGTGGTGAAAAATGAGACTTGGATAACTGAAGGTTTGAAAGCAATCTTTGATGTATTGTGAAATACGTGTCCAGTGACATTCTCTAAAACCAAGGATGGCATGCTGTCAGCTCCGCTTTACTTGAGGACTTCTAATTTCTTTTTTTTAATTTTTTTTTTTTTCTGTGCTCTGTGGTAACCGTAGCAGTAGACAATTTTATCACTATGGGATACACTGGGAAGGTGACGCAGACGTGCTGCAAATGGTACCTGAGGGAGCGATCTCGCAGCCCACGCTGCAGCTGGCCTCCAGCCTGCCTGGCCTTTGAAGAGCCAAGAGCCCATGTGGAACTTCACAGTGAGCCAGTGGCATTAGCTCAGTAAATAGTTCTGAGGCATGGTCCTGTTGTATCATTTTAAAAGGAATGAAAGTGTTCCTTAGGTCATGCCCAGAGCGATAATCGCTCCAGTAGTCCTCGGGCAGTGGATTGCTGTCAGCTTTGCTGAAGCACTTCTCTGGGTCCGAACCACCTGGCTTCTCTCCGTGACTGCTGAGGTGGTTGTCTCCATAATTGTATGTGCACGGAACACAAAGGTAGCAATGCACTCGATCACAGGGACTGCGAGTTCAAATTTCTCTACTCCAAGAACACTAAACTCGAATCATTATGGGGCACCTGACATACAGAGGCAAAATGCCTCAGCCTTGACAATTCAACTTGCTGCATTCACACTCATCATTTTGGTTGTAGGAGAGAGAGAAGGAAAACTTGCCCTGACATGAAGTGCCAAGTGCAGCTTGACACTAGACTGTATAAGACGTTCTTGCGGGATGCTGGACTTAAAGTTTGCAGAAATCCTAATTGGAAAGGTTAGAGTGCTGTTTGACGTGGAACAGGGAATTTGCAAATGCTTGCTGAGACTTTTGCATGGAGACTTTAGCTGCTGCTGGCCTCTTTGAAACATACTAAAGCATGCTTGCTCTACTGTGGTGATTAGAAAATATTAATTTCATTACATGTGAAAATCCCTAATGAAAGTCCCTACCTAAGGAAAAGTTGACCATTTTCCGTCACTGCTAATTTCCTAACTTTTTGCAAATGTAATTGCTGCTATAATTACAGAATGCCAAATTGAATTTGGGGACATACGCAATATTCTTTTACCACTAGTCTAGTCAAATAATTTTTAATGACACGAAGAGCTAGCTGAACACCCAAATTGGTTTGTTTACTTCAGTAGCTTAACTGCATTAAAATCAAAGAACTTGCATGGACAGGGGGTAATCTGTGTCATTGTTGGACTCCATTAATCAGCCCCTTGACTGAGAGCAACGATTTTGAAAAGTGACTTATAGATGATTGAGGAACTATGGTCTCTGCACCATTAATGGTTCCCAGCAGGCTCCTAGCGTGCAATCACAAACATCTGTGCATTTGAAAGTTTCCACTTCCCCAAGCAGAGACATATTTTTAAAAAGAAAAAAGAAAAGAAGCAAAAAGGAGAATTTGTTTTTGCATGAGTGGTATTTCAGAAAAAGGACTAAATGGAAATGTTTCTGCTTTAACTCTTGTACGTGATAGTATCACCTGAGTTCATCTTTAGATCTTTATGTTCTTGATGACATTAGAAGGGTTTTTGTTTGTTTTTTTTTTTTAAAAATTTGTTTTCATTGTTTTGGCTTTACGGGATCTTTTTGTAATTTGATATTCAGTAATGGAAGAAAATGTATTCTGCTTGCCAAGTAACTCATGGATGTTTGTGTTTTAACAGTGTGTTTAAAGTATATGCAGCCACTTGCCCGTAGACACTGCAGAGCGTGCATTACTTATTCAGAGCTGATGATTCCAGCTCTTTTGGAAACCCGCTTAACAGAACATAGAACAAAAATTGTTTCTCCAGGCAATCCTACTATTTCTAAATTGGTCTTTTAGACAAGCATTTAAATACATAGGGAAAGAGCGCTGGGGAGTGACTAGGCTTTCCCTCTGTATTGGCAGTGTTTCCCAGTGCCGCTTTGGTTGCTCACTATGCCCCAGGTGGCTGCTGTGTGTTTCTTGTCACTGTCAAATAATCACTGAGTGCAAGTTGTTTGGGACTGGTGGACATCGTCTGGTCGACCGCCCATATTCAAACCATATTTGTTTTCATTTAGTCTCTTCTATTATGTTTTATGGAGTATCTCAACTTTAGAAACTTCGTATTCTTGAGGGTTTTGAGTGCTTGTCCTACATATCCTGGAGGGAATTAATCCAAGACTAACATCTTGAAAGCGTTGAGATTGATAGTGCTGTTTCACAATTTACTTTTCACCTTTCTTGCAGTGAAAAAAAAGTCAGCTAAGAAAGGACTTGGCAGATAGAAAAAAAAATAAATTGAAAAAAATAAACCAAAACCTGAAGGAAGGAAGAAAGCCTCCTTCATCCGTCAAAGATAATTGGTTCTGCACCAAACACAGGTTTTATGTTATCTGTAGGCAAGGATATGACAGGACTTAATCAGTTTCATGAAGCAGTCAAAATTTACCATGAAATTGAAAGGTGAAAGGTTTGCATCTATTAATCAGGTTGGTACTGGGGTGAGATAAAGATATCCTTGAGTTAGGAGTCTAATAATTAATAAAGGAAAGGAAAGCAAGATGAACTGTCTGTACGTTCTCTAACAGCTTTGCAGCATGGGACTCCTAGGTATGTGGGTTTTTTTCCTCCAGAATGTATTAAAACAAAGTTGTTATATAGTGGGAGGATAGGATGGCTAAAGTTTCTAGTAAATACCTCTGATGAAACTATGACCTTAACGAACTGGGCTGCTTTTCTTATTTCAACATTGTTACCAGGGGTGGAAAATGTTGCATGGATTCAGAGTTCCCCCTTCACTATTGAGTGGGGAGAGGAATTTTTCATGTCTCAAATAATTTGTCCAGGTACTTACATAGGACACCCTTTGTCTCTAATTTGCCACCTAAGAGGTCCCATGTCCCTGAAAATCCTCCTACACAGTTCTTTGAGCGTTTTTAATCTATGTAACTTCTGTGGCCTGTGGTTTAAATGTAAGCAAGTGGTGTCTTGGGCTGAGCTCCTAGGCAGTGGGGCGCAATTCTGAGCAGAATACGTGAGTTTTGGGCTCTTTGAATGTATTCTGTCTTGTCATCGGAACTGATTGCTCCTATTGTTGGTAAGAAAATGGTGGAAAAAAGCATGGCTGGCATAGGGATCATGAGGTAGCATTTTTTTTTTTCCCATTAACCTCATATGTTTCATCTGTACATGTGTTGTATTATCTGCTTGTTTAGATACACAAAACTACTTTGTGATTACAAACAAATCTATGCTAAGACAGGGGTTGCATGTACACATTCTTCACTGCAGAATTCCTTTAGCCAGAGGATTTTGAGCAGCTACAGCAGTACGAAGGTGGCAAGGGCCGCTTGAAAAATCCCTGTACCAAAAGTGGAGCTTGTGTTTGGCCATACTCACGGTCCTGATCCTGTTAAATGCCTTCCACTGTCCAAACTGTTTGTATATGTGTAGATTTGTAATAAGCAAGACGGGTTCTTTGTGTGCCAAGGCCGCAAGGAAAATGAGTTTTCATCCTATCTAGGGAGAATCAATAACAGGAAGATCATTAGCTACTGGCACTTGTCCTGTAACATAAACTGCAGATGCTATTAAAAGACTACGGCTGTAGATTAAACCTCTCTTTAGCATAAGCATCCTGCAGATCATCATGTGGACAGAGCATAAATCATATTTGAGTTTTAAAATGCTTTTCCTTATAAAACAAAGGAAATTAAGAAATCTTATTTGCCCTGTGTGATTTTTACTTTTTTTACCTTTTTTTCCCCTCACCACCTCTAGTACTTAAAGGCAGTGTTGGATTATTTAGATGCAAATAGTTTGTTGTGAATTCATCCCTAAGATTCATACTTTCATTTCTTCTTTTTTTTCATTATTGGTGACTGAAACTTGGTTACTAATCTGTTCTTTCTCTTCTTTGCTGCCAATGTCAATACTGGTGCCTAGCTCTGCTGATGGATTTAGTGATGCAAAGCTGGGCTCCAACCACCAGTATTTTCTGCAATCTGCAAATGGTGATACCTTCTAATCATAACAAACTGAGGCTGGATCCACGCAGGCGTAGGGTAGACAGGTGGCTTTGGATACTGGATTCATGGCAGTCTTTGGATACTGAATTCATCTTCACTTGCACATGTACAGTTGCTCTTTTACGTCAGCTCGGAGCTTTGCTAGTGAAATTTTTCATTGCAACTTCTGAGCAGCCACGCTTTCAGGGTGTGGGTACGTCTCCCTGTGCCAGCCCCAAGGTATCCTGCATGCTGCACGGCATGCTCCAGCTGTACCTACTGCAACATCTCCATAGGAGTGGGGCCTTGTGACTCAGCTGTGGGAAACCATCAGAAATGGGAGACTGCAGTAAGTGAAATATGCTCTACTCATGGATTTAGTCTTGTAGGTGCTCTGATTTGGAGCTTGTGTCTTTAGAGACTATGATAACTGAAGCTAAACAAAGCCAAGCAGCCTTTACTTGGCTTCTCTTCTGAGTTATGGAATCCCACTGTCTCTCATGCTTGCAGCAAAGCTGGTGTGGTTTTCTTTTTTTCCCTCTTCTAAGTTGGTAATCAAAAAGCATGATCATAGGTTGTACATTTAACTAAGTTTCTTCTCCATCTACCTTTGTTGATACCAAGTGTTAATAACAAAATTTTATTCTCCTGTTTCTGTAGCAAATTTTCTAGCTGAAAACTGGACTCTTAGAGGGCATGGCATGTGCGAGCAAATCCAAGCCTGGATATTTAGGAAAAAAAAAATAAAAATAAAAAATCCGCCCAACTCGTACCTTAACTACTTGCTAAATAATCCTAACTACCTGTAGATTAAGGTGCTATATTTCATGGTAACATGTTACAGTGTTCCCAGCCCTTTGTCTTTGCTTCTTTTTTGGCTTAGGTGTGGCAGCAAAAGCTGTTTGCAATCTTGCACCATGGCCCATGGCACAGAAGCGGCCTGGCTTTGACAGCTTTTGCATATCTCTGCAGAATTCTACATTCTAGTGGTATTTTTAAAGCAGTAGCTTTGTGTTGGTACAAGAGAGAGAATCTGATAAAGCAAAGTGCTGGGAGGAGCATTTTGTTCTGGAAATAGTGCTCTTGAAGGACTAATTGAGGATTAAGACACCAGTTAGTGATTTTTAAGAATAATGAGTTAGTGAGAGTTGCCCTGTAATAAAATACAATCAACTGTGTGAGACAAAGACGGTAAGGTCAATTTTGCATCTCTGTGGGAATGATAAAAATTTTTCTTTTTGTATACTTATCCATTACTTTTATATTTGAGTACTTCTGGTCTTATTCTGAAATACTTGCATATGTAATTATTTTCACAGATTCCACTGGGATGATTGTGTGTGTTACATTTACAATAATATAGCTCTGGTGAGTATAGGTGTTCCCAAATTACTAACGCGACTCTTTTATACTTGTCTTCACATATGAATTTTTAGCGGTATTAAATACCAGTGTTTATACTTAAAGCAAAGTATGTGATTCGTCAATAAGTTAAGGAATTGTGGAAGAAGTTTTGAATGCTTTGAATTCACATGTCTTACAAAGAACCTGATTGTATGGGTATCTGTTGACTAAAACAAAAAGTAACTTCTAATCCACCTACAATGGGATAAATTATTTACTAAATTGGGCAGATTTGTTTTGCTGTAGGTCAGTTATTTGTGAAGCTGCATCACAAAAATACAGCTTTCCTAGGTATATTAGTATAAAATAGCACTAGGAATGTCTCCAGTGTTCGCTTCACCCTTACTGACACAATTCTTAGCTGGAAACTAGTACATAATAACAGTATCTTGTGTTTGTTTTTTTTTTTTTTTTGGTGGTGTTTGGTTTTTTTTGTTTGTTTTTTGTTTTCAGGAAATGAAAGTCAAGAATTTGCAAATTAGAAAATTTGTGGCTAACTTTAAAACTGGAAAATCTAACCTAGAAGTTTTATATCTGCCTCGTGATAGTTGAAGTCATGTCCTACTTACAGGCTAGGCACACAGAAAACAACGGAGTCATTTGTGAGAGGTTAGCATAAGTGACTTGTAAATCATAGCTGAGTGAGAGAATAGTGCTGCCCCCAGGTTTTGTCTGGAAACCTCAGCTCTGTTGTTCTCTCCGTAATCTTCAGTGTTATCAAAGTGAGAACCTACCTGTAGATGAACTTTTCCTCCCCAAGCCTCTCCACCTGTAGAGAAGTGTGGATCAGAAGCAGGGCTGAACATAGGAGATGCTGGAAAAGGACAGAGCAGTAGCAACAGGCTAGTGAGTGAAACTCAAGCAGCTTCCAACATTGGCTGATGAGCCCAAGCTCTTAACACAACTGAGTCCAAGCATCAGGTGACAGACCAGTAGTGGCTGAGTAACAAGGAATGGAAGCAGGAATTTGAAGTCAGCTTGAACTCTGCAAGGGTCACAGTTCAAACACGTTCTCCTGCCCTGCAAGAAAACTTCAGATCTGTTGTTTGGCTGTAGTTTACATGTTTGTCACAAAGGACCATTTGTTGCAGGAACTTAATTGGCGGCAGGCCACCAAATTCTTTTGACCCTTCATATGAGATAGCAAAAGAAGCTAAAGTGACATTCTTTCACCACTCTCTACGAGAGTCGTGATGTTCTTGAAAATAAAAACAGAAATTATTTTTATCAGCAACACTATCTCTATGCTGGTTTCAGAAACTTGGAAGTGGTCTTTATCAGAAATGAAAGATCAATCCTTTTGAAAGAAGAGGTGATGACGCCATAAGGGTACAACATTGATCAGATCTTCTTTCTATCAAGCAGATATGTGTGTTCACTGGATAATCGGAGACCTTGGCTGCTGCTTTGTCATTTAAAAATGTGTTTACAGCAAAACCTGGTAACAGTTTCTGTTTCTAAATGTGCAAGGCTGTGATTTACAGCCCCTTGCTCTCCTACCCTGGATGGCACTGTCAAGACATATGACTTCTTCAGAATGTGGATGGGTTGGCAGGTGTGACTGCAGTGCCTGGACTCTGTCTTTTGATTTCACAAGAGTCTCTTGTCTACCAAAGGTGGTGTTGACCGTGAGTTTCATTATCTAAAAATCTCTTTTTTTGTGTGTGGGTGGCTACAACCTTAGCACCTTTAACCTTGGATTTTGAAAGGCATATTATTATCATAATTGCTGCTGTTGTTTATTTTAAAGAAATCCTTTACTGAGATGAGATGTTGGTATCCAGCCATGCTTTTAATATGGATTATCTAAATTCAACAGGTCAATTGCTTCAGCCTACATTTATTTATTTTGGATTTCCACATTCATTTTAACTTTTAAATTTCTCTTTTGTTGTTATTGTGGGAGGAGAAATAGGGTTGATGTGTATGCAGAGTCAGCCTGTTGTTTATCTTTGGTTCATAACTGTGTGCCTAAGGATCTGGGGGAGTTTCAGATTTAGCAGTTTGTTCTGCTTGGTTGGAATGTCTGATGTTAACCATGATAATTATACGTATAACTTCCTCCTGCTCTTCATATCAAGGAAGATGATGAGCTATGGGTTTTGATTCTTGAGCTTTAATTGGGATTGGATGAGAGGGGCAATGAAACAGAAGATCACCTTTTCTTGCACTGTTGTTTTCCTTTCATTCATTTTTGTGGCTGATTTTTTTTCAAACATTTGTGTATATAGCAGTACCAAGACTGAGTTCTCGGTGATTCTGATTTTCCTGCTGCTTTATAACTGAAGTTTTAAATTTTGGATGCAAACCTCTTTAAAATTTCTTCTGAATGAAAGATCTATTAATCTTTCAGAATTTGATGATTGATTTATTTATTTATTTTACTTTTTTTTAGCTTAAACATAATAACTGGTGCAGTCTGTTGCAGACCTGTAGAACTTGGTATGTCTCCTTTATTGGAGACTATGGAATGTATTTTATGGTGGGGAAGAGAGGAAGCGGCAGACTGTGCATTTTGCCTGCCACCTGGAAGGTGGAAATACTTGCTCTTCCCCGATTGAGAGGGCATCATTGCCCAATATTATTCACCTGATGTTTTAATGTACAATTGGCGCAGGGCTCTGTTACTATTCCATCATCTACTGGTTTTAATAATTGCAGCAGAAACACCTCATTCTGATTTGGAAGATTTCATAAGAAGTTGACAGTTCTAGGAGGGATGCTCCTTCTTGTCTGTTTGCTGAAGGCCTGTGCTCACACATACCTCTGGCATTGAGTTTGCCAGGTTTGGTGCTGAATTGGAATGGGCTTTGCTACTGCAGACCTGGATTTCCTCAGTCTGTCTATGATATTTCAATTTTGTACTTATTTTCCAAAGTACTTGGTCAATGTCAGGTTTTGGTCAAAAAATCAACCTGAACTTCTGTTCAAGATATGTAGCTTAGATTTGTGCAGCCTCTAGTCTCTGGAAGCTTTAAAAGAAGTTTCAAAATTTACAAATTTCCTTAGATAATGTTATTATTTATAGTATTTTTATTATTATTATTATTGATATTCTGTACACAATTTTAGGCACTGCTAAAAGTAAAGGACAATACACACATGACAGAAAATATGTGACAATTGTACAAAAAGTATGCAGTTGATTATGTGACAGCTAAATGAAAACAAAGGAAAATGTGAAAAGAAAGTAGGTAATTAAGGATTTTTGTAAAGAACACTGACAGGAAGGTAATTTATCAGGATGGAAAATAATACATAGCTTTAGAGAATGTTTTAAGGAAGGTTTTGGAGTATCTGCACAATGAATGCAAGTATGTATTCTGTGCCAGAGGAATGTCTTCCTGGTGCCAGGTATTTTTTATTTCTTTTTGTCGTGACTGATTTTTATTTTCTTTTATTTTAAATCATCTTAATCTAGATAAGGTTAAAAAAGCCACGGAAACCTCTTGACTACATTGTTTTCAAACTGTTTTTCTGACTCTACCTATTGATAGCCCCATGTTACCTTGTTTTTGAAACCCTGATGTTTTCTAGTCATGTGATTGAAATAAATAACATATTTAGGCTTACTGCAAGATTTAGAATCAGAAAAGTTTACAGGAGACCAATTTTCCAGTGTTACAGGTGACTCTTGTAGTTGTGAAGCTCTGTCCTTTTTTCCTCACTTCTCTGTGTGTGTCTGCAAAAAGTGTATAAATTCCACCTTAATTACTTTAAAAAAAAAAAATAAAATCCAGCAGGCCCGCCATTATGCATTTAAAGAAAGGCATCATGTGTGTTTGTGTGAAAAGTGTGTGATAGGAATCATCATCAATGATTAGATCTATAGTGCAGACCACCTTTGCATGAGTTATTGGAAGATATTATAAGGAACACCCCTGCCATGGGCAGGGACACCTCCCACTAGACCAGGTTGCTCAGAGCTTCATCCAGCCTGGTCTTAAAGACTTACAGGGATGAGGCTCCACAACTTCTCTGGGCAACCCGTTCCAGTGTCTCACCACCCTCATAGTGAAGAACTTCTTCCTAATGTCTAGTTTAAACCTACCCTGCTCTAGTTTTAAACCATTGCCCCTTGTCTTATCACCACATGCCCTTACTACAAGCCCCTCCCTAGCTTTGGTGTAGTACCCTTCAGGTACTGGAAGGCTGCTATAAGGTCTCCCCAGAGCCTCCATCTTCTTTTTTTTTTCCTGTTCTCAGCAAGCAGCTTCTTTCTCTCCTTAAGTGAGAGTCACTGCTAGTGCGGGATCGTCTCTGCCTCCCACTCTGTCCTCTCAGTTTCAACCCAATGCAGCTGGTCTTGCTTCCACTGGTTATCACCTGAGGGAGTGTGCTCTGCGATGTCCATGTGTAAGCAAGCTGGCCAACTGCTAGTGTTGAAAGATGTGATTTATAATGCATGTATTTGTCTCATAGTGTTTGACCTTGGCCTAAAGAGAGAAGTGGAGAAAGCACAGACTTTAGCTGAAATAAAAAATACTGCTGGTCTCCAAGCATACTGTGTTTTATGATCCAGGATAATTCAGCTAAAAGGATCTGGAAAGTTTCAGAAATAAAATGTGTCATTTAATGGCTTGCACCCTTTTGATAGGTGAAACAGCTGGGGCTCAGAGGGTCAGAAGGGTGGATCTGTAAGAGCAAAAGATCTCAGTCAATTTGGACAGGCTATATTTGTTTCAGAAGCTGGGCCATACACCTGGTGGATGATACTTTTTCCAAAGTAATCAAAGTTTGTCTGGGAAAGACTTCATTCTACCCTATGGAGAGAACGTGCTGTACTGACAGGAGAAAATGTCAACATGATAAATACCACTCTAGATAACTCTGGACATTTTTGTTTTCACCAGCAGATGATGAGGGATCGGCTTGTAGTGTAAGAACTGGAACATAGCCAGGACTGTGGAGATTACTAGACAAGTTACATATGTGACTGAAATGAGCCTGATGTTGCTTTTTTTTTTTTTTCTTCTCCTTATCCACAACAGAGTGAAGGTGACATGTTGGATTTGTTTGTTTGTGTTTTTTTAATAGTACAGTGTAGCAGCAGTATGTGAAGGAGATAAGTATCATTTTTGCTCCTATCGCTTAACTCACTCAAAGCAAGATGTCAAAATATGTGACTAACAAATGGTGGAAAGTCTCTGTGAAGAATGTCAATAGGTTTTCTGTTCTCTCATTTCCAGTTAAAAGTTATTCATAATACTCCAAACAGAAAGTGTTGTAAATGGCAGTAATTTTTCTGTGTGTTTACTAGAGAACAGGATGATAGTATCTGTTTAATAACTCTCAATCAACATTCAATCATAGGTGCTGAAGTTTAACCCTATAACTAATGCAGAAGATGGTGATCTCTGGCTTGTGCTCCAAAGCAGAGGGAAACTGAAATAGCAGAACTGTAAAAATATTGCTTAAGTCAATATTTGCCTTTACACAAACATACTGAAGTTGGACAGTGTTATAGATGTTTGACTCTAAGTGATGTCTCATAATTATATGGAAAGAGATTTTACTTTTCCTTCTCCAGCCTGACTCAAGATGCAGCCTGACAAGATGCACCCAAGATTATTTGTGTGCTTGCAGCCACTGCATAGGTAATCCTAGTTCTGGCTGTGTGCTTGGTCATCCTCTACTGAACAGACTTGTTTGGCTGGTGACCCCACTCACCCAAAGATGAGAACAGTTTTGTGTTTTTTAGAGGGATAAACTGGCTTGCAAATCAACACAGTGAACTCTGATGAGCGAACAAAACAAGGGTGAAGGGGGAGCGGGTCCATCGATTCTGGCAGCAGCAAGCGCTTTGCTTAGCTTGGCCACCTTCATTGACTGTATAGCAAATTTAGGTGGAATTCAGAGCAGCAATAGAAAGATGCGCAGTGCTCTATCCTTCACCTGTTGCCAAAGGCGGTGAAGAGTCTCAGAGAATTGTTTTCATAATAGTATAACATGAGCAAGACCCTGTTCAGCTGAAAGTTGCCTGAACTGTTCAGTCTGCAGTTGCTATGAGAGGCTGCAGTCAGGCTGGGTGGAAACGGAATCTTATCATGTGAGGTGTCAGACAGCCTTGGTAGTTGGCAGTGCCGTCGCCCCGGCTCCAGCAGCTCTGCTGGTGCAAAGCACAGGCAGAAGAGGATTGGATGTAGGCAAGGGGAGGAAGAAGTGTGGAGGGTGAAGGAGAGGGAGGAACATGGAGGGAAAGGGTAAAGAAAATGGTAAGAAAGAAAATGGAGTAGAAGTAAACTCTTGTGTGCTTTTTATGTTGCTTTAATATTTTATAAGAACAATATGGTAAAAAAAATAACAACCCAAATTATAAGGAAAAAAAATAAATTCCAGTTCTCAAAACTCTCTTTTCTGATTGCCCTGCACTGCAGTTCCTGAAGGGTTCTCCTTCACATTTAACTGAAAACGTTTTAGTTGGTTAGCTGGATATGTCACCTTGGCGTGAGGTAGTGGTGAGAGTCAGACTAGCTGTGGGACAGCACTAGTCACACCAGCTGTCAGGAGCACCCTACATCATCGCTCCTACAGCCCTGCATTAGGTAGGACGGAATGGCAGAGTCACCCCAGGCTGTCTCACCTTGCTGCTTGCTTGTTTTGTGGGCCAATATGGGATCTGGGCAGTTAACATCACCTTTCTATTTCCTCCTGGGGCTGGTTTGTACATCCACTGGTTGTAACAGGGGGCAAGCTGAAGAATATTGCGGTATTCAGGTGGTATAAGTTGCGAAGCTGAGGAGAGAGGTGCATATTTTTAAACACAATAAAATAGGATGTGAAGTGAGAGGATCTGATATGTGCTAGTCTGACCTGAACAAAGATTTGAGCTACTAATATTGGCTCTGGGGTACTCATTTTTCAGGGAGCCTTCTGGGAGGGCTTGTGTCTACATTGCTGTACAGTCCCAGGCTGCTCTACTGAAGCAAATCTCTTCGTTATTACTGTTTTAAAAGCTTGCATTCTGAAGAAATCTTGGATCACAGACATTTGGTTCATTTCCAATGAAACAAAACAAAAAGATGCTGTTTCTCTACTACTCCAGGCAACTAGAGTGGAAATAAAATTAAGTGAAACACCCCAAAATGTGTATAGTGTAGTTATGGACATTACATCCTTTATTATTGGGAAAAATTTTATCCAGGAAAATAAGTCTTTGGATATTTCTTGTCAGCATATTAATTTTCAGTGGCTTGATGCCCTTCTCATTTCAAGCTTGTGTGGCTATAGCTAAAGACGAGTTGCAGGTGACTGGGGAACAGCCTGTGGAAGGGCTGGTGGTTGAGGAGGTCCATTTCTGTGTGAACTGCCAATTCCAAGTGGATCCACAGGGATCAGCAGCTTTCTGCAACCTGAGCTGGATGCTAAGGTGATTGAGTCCTGTGCCAGACAGTGAGTGTCACCATGTTAGCCTGTGTTTATACCAGCATTATAGTTTTGACTTATGTTGCTATAACTATTAGTCGCTCTTGAGCCAATTGCTATTGCACCAGATGGTGAAAGTGATCGTACTATGACAGCCTTGCCTTGTCTGAAAGTTCTCAGCATCCAACAGTGCCTCACAAAAATGTAATCCACTTACTGCTGAGCACTTTTAGAGGTTTGGCTGCTTTATTGAGGTACTTTAATGAGAGTAAAGTTCCAAAAAATCTAATTAGATTTTTTTTTTTTTAATCTGAATGTACTGTATCATATGAATTTGCAGTACAGCTGAGTTTGATCTCCAGATGCATTATGGAAACTCAGTGTCAGCTGTTCTAAGCATGTACACTCACACACGTAGGAGACTTGGCCTTAGTTTCATTAACATATGATATATGCATACAGATACTTTTTTTTTCTCTCTGTATTTTATTCTAAATCCAGAAAACATGTAGAAAGAACAGAAGAAATTTTGTTCGTGGTTGAAATGCATTCAGTCTTTAGAGTACCTAAATGAATGGGCTGCAGAAAAGTTCATTTGCTTGTTGTCCAACTTCTTTCCTCAAATAATTGACAGAAAGAATCTAGTCATTCTCTTATGTCGTGGCTGACTGTAAGAGGCAAGACGAGTTACAGCGCTGCAAAGAGTGCTTTAGGAACATCCTATCAAAGCTGCGAAACAATTCGGTTAGTTTAAAATTCCTTGTAGATTGCTCCTTGGCATATACAGTTACTGGAAGTCTATTTTAGTAATTCCTGGCATTCCATATGTGTGATGTCATTTAGGATTGGGAGATGTGTTTTGGTCTAATGACAAACAAACAGCGATTCCATCTGTATTTGATTACAGCAGCGAAGTTGTAGAGGAAACGATTCTTTGCTATGAGCTGAAGGGTCAGTTACTTTTGAGGTTTTCTTCTTTGCCTGCCTTTAGAAGAAGAGGAGACTTCCACTTCCTTCTTAATGACGACTTTTTAAAAAATAAACTTTAAGGATGCATCTCGACTTGTAAATTTGTGTGCCCAGAACCACTCTCTCACACTGATGTCAAATGGCACAAGACATCTTGCACTGGTGATGTTAGACTGTCTCCTTTCTGAAAACTAAAAAGTTCCTGGATACTACTGGCTCCTGGAGCGAGTGTAGGAGGTGTTGGGATGAATGATAGTTACCTTTGATGGAAGCTGTGCTGGGGGCCATTCTAGCAAACATTATGGATAATGAAGTTTTCGGTGCCGGGAATATTTATCGATACAATTTAATCAGCTTGTGCAGATGTAGCCTTGGTGGCTTCTAATAGAGCACATACACTGAGGTAAAATGTTTGAGACAAATGATAATTGTATTCTGCTGGCAATAAAGTTGCAAGTTGTACTGATGGCACTTTCATGTAATGAGGTGCTATTTGTGAATGAGTTAATTTGTGCCCCATGCTGACCTTTTAGCTATCTAGTTTTAGGTCCATTTTTAAATATATTGGTTTGGTGTGTGACATTTGGACTCTGGAACTGGATTCAAGGTGTGATTGAATTCTCTTCCAGATGTTGGTGATGCCTTTAAATGAAGCCATATTCTATCCTATCACTAAACCAACATAATTCTAAATAACTAGCCAGGAGCAGTACACCACGTGATTATACAAGCTAATCTTCTGAATATGTTTCACAGGATCGTTTAACCTGTTTGTGTGAAAACTAAAATTCAGCTTATTTTTATTCTTTATCGAAGTGCATGAAAAACCTTGATCAAATCTGTGGTGTGTCAACTTGGTTATGATTGAGGGAGCTTTACGAACAAAATGTTTTTTCAGAGCTGCTGACCTATTAGTAGCTGCAGGGAAGCTGGCCTGGAGATGCTTATAAGTTTATAAATGAGGACTCGCTGCTAGACTTCCCCTCAATTTGTCAAGAAGAGTATGAAGAAGCTTTAAGTGTTTGCACCTTCTGGGAACAGGGCAAATAGTACTCTTGAGAGAGAGAGGCTGGAGATACCTCCTTGGCGGAAGGAACAATGTAAAAGGGAGAGTGAAATGAAGGGCTGTTGTGTTTGCCTCCCTACAGCAGCAGGATAAGGTATGAGAACAGAGGTGTAGTCAGTGGCTCTACTTAGGAGAGCTCAACCTTTACTCTGTTGAACTGGCTGTGGCCTCTGTTACCTGTATGCGTTGGTTTGGGTGAAGGACTAGGGAGAAGAAAGCTAATGGTGGCCGGCGCTCTTAGTTATACTCTGGCACTGTGATTCACTTTTCAGATTGTCTTCTGAGCTGTTTTGGAGCAGTTTCCACAACAGCATTTAAAGACAAAATTGATTGAAGCTTCTATAAAAAAACCAAGTGTGCTGTAACAAATTTCTCTGCTTAATTGAGCAAAATCCAAGCAGGTATGCAATTTAACCAGTACATTAATATACTGAATTTTTATCTCCACTGAGTCTGTCTGAAGGGCAGTCAGGGGAACAGAATACTGTCACGAAACTCTGCCTCCAGGGACCACAGTTGCACATTTTGGAGCTGTCTTCAGGCCACCCTTGCAATCAATATTTACTGTAATTACAAATGAAATGAGGGAGTCTTGAAGTGTAGAGTGCATTTAATAACATATTATAATAACATACTAATGAATTGAGGATTAATCAAAACTTTTTAAACTGTTGCTGAATTGATTTAGTGATTTGCATTTGGCTTAGTGCTGTATGCCTGTTGACAATAATTTACTTAAAAAATTGCATTGCAATTTTCTCTTAATTGCACATGATATACTTCAGGGTGACAGTGAAGATATTAAAATATGAGTAACAGATGTGATGTTTGCTAATGGACCATCATATCCCATATGTTTTCCTCATCTTATTTATTTATCTATAGATTAAGCCTTTGCATTTTAAGACTAGAAAATCCACTTCTTCCTATGAAGCTTCTGATTTTTTTTTAATTTTTGTTTTTTTCCAGAGGGCTAAACAGGTCATCTTCGCCTCATGAATCAGCAAATGAAGAATAGGCAAGTATAACGGTTATATACCATAACATTATTGTTACTGGAGGATTATTAAGTCTTAATCTGGCCGTCAGAATTTTACATGTGCAACACAGCATTTGGAGTGTGAGCTAAAGATGCCTGGAGGTAATAAATGCTTCTGCATTCATGTTAGTGGGCTCTGGAGGGAAATTCTTTATAGCTGTGTTCTGCCATGGATTCCAAATGCAGGGAGGTAAACACACTCTTGTCCTAGGTTAACTCTAGGGAAATTCTGTTTCCACAGACACAATTCTTCTTATATTGACCAGGAATGACAGCGTGCGCAGACCTATGTGTTCTGCATCCTGAGTTAGTATGTTGCTGCTGACATCCTTGCTCTGCCTCCTCTTAGCTACTCTGTGCAGATATTCTCTCTCTCATGAACCATGAGGGGATACAGCACCTGAAGGAAGCCAGAGTTCTTGAGCTTTCTTTAAGAGCAGATGCTAATTTTGGAGATCTAGTGATGGGGAGGTACTAAGTATGCTTTCCAGCTACTTCTCGTACAGCCTTTTACCCGTTCTCTCAAGAAGAGTGGTGTCTTGCTTGAAGGCTTGAAATAAATTGTTTCTTTAAGTCATTGCTAAATTAACTTGATTTGGATTTCTTCCAAGACAAATGGCATGTCTTTGCTCAAGAGTATGACAAACATGAGATTTGGAAGGTTTTTTCTCCACTTATTTAAGTAAAGAAAAGAAAAAAAACAACCCACAACCCTAACACTCTTGCCAATGAACTATTAGAAATGTATTAAAAATGCGCTTTATTTTTCTACCAGTAATTGTTGCTTGTGCATTTGTTTCTTTGCTCACCTCTAAGAAAGTTTGAAAGAAAACTTGTGAGAGAAAACAACTTTGATGAAAGCCAAGGAAATTTAAACCCTTTCATTTTCATTTTGCTGTTTGTTTTCTCTGTAGGTCTGTTACAAATGAAAATGTCCTCTAAGCCATATATCTAATCTTGTTGTTGTGTAATACTCTCCTTTAAAGTTCTTTTCTTATTCTAATAGAGCAGCTTTCTTTACCACTTATGCTGATACTTAGAACCACAGCCCAATATGTTCCATCGGGGAGAAACCAGTGTTCTTATTTTGTGACAGGTAATCTCAATCTGTCACAGACCAATGTTGTGGTCCACATAACTTCTTGCTAAGAACACATATTCAAAATATTTTTGAATAGCTTTATTTAGCTGTTCCTGTGTTTCCATAGAGGCAGAATGTAGTTTTCTGATCTTATTTTCTTTTCACAAAGAAGTGCTGCAAGGTGTTGTGCTCCCTTTTGTTAATAATTCCTGTCAATTTCTATGACATAACCATAGTTTTCTGATTTATTTCTTTCCAAGTTTTACTGCTCAAATTATCATAAAGTAACCAATTTCTTTAGCAAATGTTAATGCTCCCTCATGACTCCACACAATACATATTTCATGAAATAAGGGTAGACTGAATACATACCAGCAGGTCCTAGAAAAATAGCTTTATGCAATAGCTGTCGGGGAAGTTTTCGCCAAAAAGACTGTTGTTACCCTGGCAAATGGAAAATAACCCGGTGTTACTT